>NW_010729344.1:497441-511710 GCF_000365185.1 Nelumbo nucifera | reverse complement strand
GCTTAATTTAGGTCAAACCAGAGTGGCTCCCATGAACTTTCATAAAGCCAGATTTAGGTGGGCCCAAATCGGCTAGGGTTTTGCACGTATCCTCTTTTGGAGGTGTGGGGCCCACCACTGAGGGAGATCATCCAATGATCTTTTCGGACACCATGGCAATGATGTGCGCAAGAGCCACTGTCGAATCTAAATGGGCCAAGTACTTATGGCCCATGAACGTTGCACACCACACATCCATACATCACATGCAGGGATAAATTGATCCAATCAATTAAATATCTATAAAGCCCATAATTAAAGCCCATTTTAATCCATAACATTAACAATTAATATTATCTAAGTACATGGGGCGAAATAGGGTTAAGTAGTTCGGCCTATATAGCTTTCCTACAAATGTGGGCTTTTAACAGTTTTAACGATTTAAAACTAGGCCTTACAGGTTGGGCCAAATTAAACTCTTAATTAATCATCAATCCTTAGGCCCATCAGTGGGAAATTAGGGCTGACAATCAGCCTCCATCGAACCCTAGATTCAGTCCAACCAGTTTGGACCAATCTGGTTCGAATGGGTGTAGGGTTTGATCTTTAATTAAAGATTTAATCCAAGAAACTGATCTGCAATTAAATACTGATTAAAGAAAAGCAAGAATCAGTCAAAGAGGGCTGTTCACACATTCCATCCTGCAAAATAGAGGTTAGATCACAGTATGCAGTTTCACAAACTGCAAATCACAGATAGCGATTTTCCCATCTACGAAAACTCCTTCTTGCGCCGCCTTCTTTGATCCAAAAATTAATAAAATAGAAACCCTAAAATTTCTATTAATATTACATCAGATCGAATCCTAAACATTCAGTCTAAAAAAATAAAAAATAAATTTACAGACCAAATATAATAAATAAATCAAGAAACTGCAAATCGCAGGTTCACTGCGCCAATCAAGAATTCGATCTCCACTTGTACGAACAGCCCACAAACCAAGAAAATTATAAAGAACAATTCTAAATAAAATTCCAGATTCATGAAAATTAATTTCAGATCAGTCGCCCTTTATCTGGGAAACAATTTTCCAAAAAAAACCCTAATCTGCACAAATCGGGTAGAACGCCTTCTGCCCATTTGCGTAGGATCAGATATGGTTTAATTCGGTTCAAGACTTAAACCTGGCTCTGATACCACTGAAGGGATGTGAGATCCATCATATGGATGGCTGAACCCTCCAGATAGGTTGGGCGAAATTTAAAAAATTTCCTCTCCCCTCATCTGGGAATCACATTCCCTGTTTTAGAAAATTGGCATTTTCAAGGATCAATCTTGAAACATAAACAGAACCAGATCTGAAACCAGAAGCAGCAGAGGGATATACCAGATACGGAGAAACAATATCTCCCAATGGAAGTGTTCACGCCCAAGGAAGGAACCAAAAACTGCTCCCGCTGAAGATGGCGCAGTGTTCACAAGAATTCGCTGGAGGCTATGAGCACAACTTCAGATCACCCTTTCTCCAAAGGCTGATATCATGATCCAATCTTGATCGTTCCTGCTTGGAAGACGAGATCGAACTGGCAGTTATGGCGGCGGCAGGAAGGAGGGGGCAAAGAGAAAATAGCACAGTCTCACTGGGTGCTATGTTCTCTCTCTGAATTTTAGAATGTGATCTTCTAAAGGCTGCAGCCCCCTTCTCCTTTTATAACCTTAAAGGGATCAGCTCCTAATCCCATTAGGAGTTGCTGATCCAAATCATATTTGGATCTGAATTCCCTTTAAGAGATAAGGATAGACCCTTATCTTATCTACAGATTAGATCAGCCCTCTCCTAATCTTATTAGGAGGTTTCCAGATCTGAATTTGTATTCAGATTTGGACTCTTTGAGTGGATAGGGTAAGACCCTATCCTATCTGCTAATCTAATCTCAGATTTGCTCCTTTCTTTAACTGATCAAATCAGCCTAGTTCGAAATGGGCTTTAGGCCCAATAAGTATATGTGCTCACTTAGCCTTCTAATCTGCTGCCCAGTTGGGCTTCCTTGTATGGTGGGACCCAAGCATTGATCTACACATCAGCCACAAGGGTTCGGCCCAGCCTTTGTTACAAGGCTTAGCCGAATTCACTGGAAAACCCAGTGAACCCCTTGAGCCCATCACATGGACTCTGTGGGCCCAACACTTACACTAAGAGGTCCCTGGGCCAAGCAACCTTGTAACACCCAGGGACTATGGGCAGATGCAAGATTAGCCCATCTGGTATTACCTTCAATGGTCTTACACTTAACCTCTCAGCCCATAATGATCAAACACTACTCGACAAGAGAGGACCTCTCCCTCGGTTGCAAGGAACAGTGCTGCACTCTCCGCTCACATGGATCCCAGGAATTAAAACCTTTTTGCAAACAATTTGAAACCATAATATATATATTTATATCCGTATATAAAATATATTTTTCAAAACAAATTTCAACGATTGAAATCGGCTACCGGTAGTCTTGGTTTCCATCAGAGAGAGCGGATCCCCGATCATTACCTTTATCCGAATAAGGGGCTGATCCCGTCACTATGATCACCCACTCAGATGAATTCTCGGACTATCCCAACATACCCGAGTTTTGACCCCCTCTAAGGATCTCCCTGATTGGCATATCAAAGACAGCCCAATCCAACATCTAGTGTTGTATCACAATCAAGTCTAGGGGTCAGGTGTAACTTTCCAGTTTTTCCCACTAATCTCCAAGGTCCAGGGCAATACTAAAAATCTGGTCCGGTTTAGGGCTTCAAGTAGACCTACACTGCATTTACCTTGGTTCTCACCCTGGCAGCTGAGACAGGCCACCCCAACACTTGGTGGTACACCAGTGTCAGCCTTAGTAGGATAAATCTCCCCAGAGTTACTCAACGACTGTGAACATTCTAAACTAACACGAGTCTCATTAAGTGTCCAGTTTAAGGGTATTACACAGAAACACACCATAAGAACATGAATCAAATATGTACTTTATTCATTTACAATAAATGTCATAAGTACATCAATCTGATTGGAGCTAAGGGCATACAACTATCTAATAGAAACAAGGTAATTTTGAATATTTTGTCATAGAAACCAATATGTTGGTTACTTCTGCTTCCTGGTGTAATGACTTCGGGGCTTCTACTCATGCGTGTAACACATTGCAGGGGTTCAAGACAAGTAGAAGACTGAGTGACGGTGAAGTGATTCTTTACTTGGGGACTTTTGCAAGCGTTGCAACTACAGCCATAGGAATTGTAGAATTGTATCTCAGAGAAGGAACAATTACATTAAAAGATTGTCTTTATGTATCCAATTTGAGAAGAAATTTGGTTTCTGTTTCAAAACTATGTGTATATGGATATTCTGTTCTCTTTAGTAATATGATTATTATCAAAAGGAATAACAAATTCCTCGCGTATGGAGAACTTGAGAATGGCCTCTATGTCCTCCATCCTTCTCTAGAAACAAATATAACCAAAACTATGTCGGATAATAACCCCAAGAAAAGAACTCGTGATACAGTTAATCCCACGTGCCTGTGGCATTACCGACTTGGCCACATTAACATAGATCATATCACAAGGTTGGTAAAGGATGGTCTTTTGGATTTTCTAACTGTAGAAGATCTTCCAACCTGTGAACCTTGCCTTCGGGTAAGATGAAAAAACGGTCATTTAACGGTAAGCCTGAAAGATCAACAGGCACACTTGACCTTATACATACTGATGTATGTGGTCCCTTGAATGTTTGGACACGTAACCAGCACGTTTATTTCATAACAATTACCGATGATCACTCTCGATATGGTTACGTGTACCTAATGACACACAAGTCTGAATCCTTTGAAAAGTTCAAAGAGTTCAAGCAAGAGGTCGAGAAATAGATGGGGAGACACATTAAGGCCATTCGATCAAATCAATGAGGCGAATATCTCTCTGACGAATTCAGGGACTACTTAAAGGAAAATGGGATAGTGTCACAACTAGCTCATCCTGCTACACCATAGTTAAACGGTGTGTTAGAGAGGAGGAACCAGACTTTATTGGATATGGTCTAATCACTTCTTATACACTCGGAATTACCTACATCCTTTTGGGGTTATGCATTAGAGACTATGATATATGTGTTGAATCGGGTTCCAACCAAGTGTAAGACACTTGAAGATTTGGGGTTGTCCATCACATGTTAAAAGAACAAGGGCTGACATATTAGAATCTAAGACCGGTCGTTGCCTATTTATAGGTTACTCCAAAGGCTCTATAGGGTATTTATTCTATGACCCAGGAGGGCAGAAGGCGATCTATAATCGAAATGCCCATTTCTTGGAGGAAGATTACATCTTGAATAATCACCATCAGGAAGTTGTTCTTGATGACGAGAGCTCAGGGGTAATGGTAGATGTCCCACAAACTCTAGATAATGACCAACCTAGGAGATCTACTTGGGTATCCAGGCCTCTAGTTCGTTACGGCTATGACCAAGAATGTTACTAGGTGGAAGCCACGACCAGTGAGGAGGATCCCGTGACTTATACGGAAACTATGTTGGACAGAGATTCCTTGAAGTGGGTAGATGCCATGAGAGCTGAGATGGACTCAATGGCGACCAATGGAGTCTGGACTTTAGTAGATCCACCCCCTGGGGTAAAAACAATAGGTTGCAAATGGATCTATAAGAGGAAGAAGGGCCCCGATGGTAAGGTTGAGACCTACAAGGCTCGTCTTGTGGGGAAAAGGTACACTTAGAAAGAAGGAATCGACTATAAGGAAACCATTTCACCCATGGCCATGCTTAAATCCATTAGGATCCTGCTAGTTGTAGCAACATACCATGACTACGAGATTTGGCAAATGGATATCAAAACTACATTCCTAAATGGAGATCTTACTAAAGATATCTATATGCAGCAACTACAAGGTTTCATAGCTGCAGGTCAGGAACACATGGTGTGTAAACTTAATCGATTCATATATGGACTTAAGCAAGCTTCTAGGAACTGGAACATCTAGTTTGACTCTACCATCAAACATTTTGACTTTGAGCAGAATTTGGATGAGCCCTGTGTTTACAGGAAGACTAGTGGGGATAAGTTTATGTTTTTGGTTTTGTACGTAGACAAATTTCTACTCATTTGGAATGATGTAGGAATGTTGACTACGGTGAATGTATGGCTTTCATAGCAATTCTTCATGAATGATCTTGAAGAAGCCTCTTATATCTTGGGACTTCGACTCCATAGAGATAGATCGATGATGATATTAGGATTATCCTAATCTACTTACATTGACAAAATAGCCAAGAGATATAGTATGGAGAACTCCAAGAAAGGAAATGTTCCTTTTAGGCATGGAGTCACTCTCTCCAAGGGAATGTCTCCCAAGACACTTGAGGAGATTGAGGGCATGAAGGAAGTTCCCTATTCCTCTGCCGTAGGAAGCATCATGTAGGCCATGTTGTGCACTCGACCAGACATTGCTTAGGCTGTGAATGTGGTAAGTAGATACCAATCTAACCCAAGACAAGAGCATTGGACTACTGTGAAAAACATACTGAAATACCTTCGAAGGATAAAAGAGTTTTGTCTAGTATTCGATGGTAGTTCACTATAGATCCTTGGGAATATCGATGCCGATTTCTTGTTAGACCTAGTTGATAGAATGGTCATTCAAGGCCAAGGAAGCAGCAAACAGGGGTCCACAAAAAATTCCACAATCGAGGCCGAGTACATTGCTGCAAGTGAAGTTGCCAAGGAAGCCGAATTGATGAAGAAGTTCATTCAAGAATTAGGAGTAGTTCTATCCAACACAACACCCATTCCACTATTGTGTGACAACACTGGAGCCATTGCTCAAGCTAAGGAGCCACGAGCCCACTTGAAGTCAAAGCACATCGAGAGGAAGTGCCATGTACTACGGAAGATAGTTGGAAGAGAGGATGTCCTGATTCAAAAGGAAGCATCAACGGAAAATGTAGTAGACCCATTGACTAAGCCACTAACACAGAAAGTGTTTAAGAAACACATAGAAAGTATGGGACTCCAGCTTATACCCGATTGGACCTAAGTGCAAGTGGGAGTGGTTAGACAGTGTATGCCCATAGCTCCAATCAGCATGATGTACATTATGACATTTATTGTAAATGAATAAAGTGCACACATGTGAGACTTCTGTTAGTTTAGAATCTTCATAGTCGTTGGACAGATCAGGGGAGATTTATCCTACCAAGGCTGATACTGATGTACCACCGCCAAGTTGGTTGGGGTGCATGCAGCGTGGGTTTTCTTGAAACCTTGAACCGAACCAAATTCCAATATTGCCCTGGACCTTGGAAATAGATGGAAAAAACTGGAATGTTACACCTGACCCCTAGACTCAATTATGATACTACCCTAGGTGTCGGATTGGGCTATCTTTGATTTTCCAATCAGTGAGATCCATAGAGGGGGTCAAAACCTGGGTATGTTGGGACAGTCCGAGAATTCATCTGAGTGGGTGATAATAGTGATAGGATCAACCCCTTTGTCAGACAAAGTGAATGGTCGGGGAAATGCACTCTCTCTAATGGAAACCTAAACTGCTAGCAGTGGATTTCAAATGTGTTTGAAATTTGGTTTTGCAAAATATATTCATTTAGAGATATACTTATATTATGGTTTCACAAATTGTTTGCAAAAGGTTTTAATTCCTGGGATCCATGTGAGTAGAGAGTGCAACACTATACCTTGCAGCCGAGGGAGAGGTCCTCTCTTGTCGGGTAGTATTTGATCTGTAAGGGCTGAGAGGTTAAGTGTAAGACCATTAAGGGTTATACCTGATAGGCTACTCTTGCATCTGCCCACAGTCCTTGAGCCTTCATAAGGTGGCTGGACCCAAGGACCATTTAGTGTAAATGTTGTGCCCATTAAGAGCCCATAGTGATGGACTCAAGGGTTCACTATATTCAGCTGAACCAATGTGGCTGATGTATAGATCAATGATAGGGTCCAACACCAAAGAAAGAGAGCCAAGCTAGCCAGCATTAAAAGGAAGTGAGCCTGAAATATTAATGGGCCTAAAGCCCTTTTCGAACTAGGTTAATTGAATTAATTAAATAATGGCGAATCTGGGTAAAGATCAGCAGATAAGGATAAGAGGTTAACTCTTATCCACTGAAAGAGTCTAGATCCAAATAGAGATTTGGATCAAGGAACTCCTAATTTGATTAGGAATAGCTGATCTTTATCTGTTGATAAGATAAGGGATTATCCTTATCACTTAAAGTGTTCTGATCCAAATAAACATTTGGATCAAGAGACTCCTAATCAGATAAGGAAGTCATCTCTTTAAGGCTATAAATAGAGAGCAGGGCGGATCTGAAAAAGACACACAAAAATAACACAAAAGACAACTCAGTTTGACTATTTCTGCCTTCAGTTCTTTTTCTCCTTGTTCTTGCCGCCCTACCCTGTTCGATCTCCAATTCTTCGAACTGATCAAGATTTAATCTTGATATTGTTTCTTGCTAGAACGGAACAAGTCTGAAGTTGTACTCACTACCCCATTCGATTCGTGCTAACCAATCGGAGGTTCTTGGTGAAGAACTACCTGCTGATCCTACCTCATCCTAAGTTGTCATCTTCAGTGGAGGGAGGATTTTGTACACTCTTTGGGCGTGAATACCTACATTGGAAGGAGCTTTTTGCGTGGATTCCATATCTGGTATATCCCTCCCTAATCTTGGTTTCAGATTTGGTTTGGTTTGGATACAAGAACGAAACTTGGAAGTGCAATTTTCTAAATTAGGAATACGATTCCCAGATGGGAGTAATGAAATTTTTGAAATTTCACCAAACCTTCCTGTAGGGTTCAGCCATCCATATGATGGATCACCCATATGGGTTCAGCCTAGCCTCTGCTACAAGGCCCAACCGAATTTACTGTTGAACACAGTGAACCCCTAAGCCCATCAGTATGGGCTCTTAATAGGCTCAACATTTACACTAAATGGTCCTTGAGTCCAACCACATTATGAAGGCGCAAGAACTATGGTCTTACACTTAACCTCTCAGCCCATAATGATCAAACACTATCCAACAAGAGGGGACTTCTCCCTCAGCTGCAAGGTATAATGTCGTACTCTCTGCTCAAGATGTTTCCCAGGAATTAAAACCTTTGCAAACCTTTTTCTTAAAACATAATATATATATATATATATATATATATATATTTTGCAAAACAAATCTCAAACAAGTTTGGAATTAAGTGCTAGTAGTTTAGATTTCCATCAGAGAGAGTGCAGTCCCTGATCATTTACTTTGTCCGACAAAGGGGCTGATTCTATCACTATGATCACCCACTCAGGTGAATTCTCAGACTGCCCCAACATACCCAGGTTTTGACCCGCACTAAGGATCTCACTGATTGGTATATCAAAGACAGCCTAAGCCAACACCTAGTGCAGTATCATAATCGAGTCTAGGGGTTAGGTTTAACTTTCTGTTTTGTCCATCTATATCCAAGGTCCAAGGCATAATTGGAAAATGGTCTGGTTCAGAGTTTCAAGCAAACCCACACTACATGTGCTTCGGGTCTAACCCTGGCAGCTGAGACAAGCTGCCCCAACCAACTTGGTAGCATATTAGTGTCTGCCTTGGAAGGATAAACCTCCCTAGGTCTATCCAATGGCTTGAACATTCTAAACTAACATGAGTCTCATAAGTGTCCAGTTTAAGTGTAACTACACAAAAACATACTAGATATAACATGAATCAATTATGTACTTTTATTCATTTATAATAAATGTCAAATGTACATCAATCTAATTGGAGCTAAGGGCATACACTGTCTAACAGTTAGATGGCTAGGCGAAATTTCAAAAATTTTCTTAACCTTCCGGGAATTGAATTCCTTGCAATTCGAAGAACTGCACTTTTATAGGATCGATCTTGCACTGAAACCATATCAGATTTGAATCCAAAACAAGAGGGAGATGTATACCTGATATGGATTCCATAAGTGTAGGTCCCAAGGTGGAAGTGGTGGGTGTCGAATCCAACCAAAGATAAATATTCTTGCTCTAATTTAATAATCTGTAGATAGTGATGAGCAAGGTCGTCTCTACAGGGATTGGGTGGATTTATTTCCAAGTAACAAAGTAAGGGGGTTTGTAAAGTTAAGGAAAATATGAAAATAGCAGAAAATAATAGAAAACAAAGATTAAATCGATGGGAGATGGCTTCTGGTTGAAGGGACAAGTTCAGCCTTGATACTTATCATTGATCATCGAGGCAAGGATAGGTTCATATGTTTACGAATAAATTGGTTATAGCTGTTAACAAGCTCTAACAGCCAATTTCTACTCGTATTAGTCGATGACCAAAACAAGCTCTTCGGTTGCTTCCCTTATCAATAGACAGTCCTAAATAAGTTCTTAGGATTTAATCTACTAATAGCATTAAGAGGGGAGAGACCCAATTCTGGTCAGTGATCTCACAAGCTCGGACCGTTTAAACCAGATCATACCTTTTCCTAACATAGATCGAAAACTTTTTTGCAATCAATTTTTGTTAGTTGCCACCATGATCGAACGTACCAATCATATACGAAACTGGAAGTTCAATCGGCCATAGATTATTTCCATTGAATGAGCAAGGGGCCCTTCTTGCTTAATCAATAAAAATAATCCTCACAGTTAATCGCAGAAAATATATGAATACCCATAAACAATGAACTGAAATAAAAATCAATTAGATCTCACAATGTTATAGAATCAAAGCTTCCCTAACCCTTCAACAAGAAATAGAAACTTATAGACACTCCATGATGAAATCGCAACTTCCAAATGAGAGGGGGGGCGAACTCTACTTCTTCCTCCTTGGTTGCTGATGTCTCCCTCTGAAGGCTGAAGCTCTTCTTGGAGGTTTTGATGCCTTGGGTGCCAGTCTGCCCCCCCTTTATATTGATTTGGGGAGAGGGCTGTTCTCCAACTCCCTTTAGGAGATTATCCTCAAAATTGGAAAGTCATAGTCTAATCTGAACTTATCCTATCCTAACTCTTATCTCAATCTCTTATCTTTCTAGAATTACAATTTGAAAATTTAAATCTGATAAAACTCTCTTTCTTGAGATTACATTCAACTTCTATTGTAATGGGACTCTTGGTTCTTAAATTCGAGTTGGGCTTCTTTAACAATTCGGGCTGCTTCAAGGCTCTTCTGCAAAATGGGCTTCAGTTGTGAAATGGGCCTTGCTACGAAATTGCTCCGACTTTGTGCCCAAATTCGTCTTCAATGCTGACTGATTCCGCCAAAACCCAAAAAATAAAAGTTGTGGGACTTGTCCTTATCTTTCCAGTGCTTCTTGAATTGTCCCAAACAGAGCCCGGATATGAGAGTTATACCCAGATCACTGATTGGTGCCGAAATTGTGCAAAATCATCCGATTAGCCTTGTTTTCTTCCAATCGCCTTCTTGCTTTCCCTGAATCGAAATACATGAGTAATGAGTCCAATTAGGTAGCAATTAAGTGTAAAATACTGAATATTGAGGGATAAATATTTGACAAATTTTATTCTCATCAGGAAGTTCATGCCCAAATAATCCCTAAAACCAGCTTCCACTAAAGATGGTGCAGCTTGAAGTTGAAGCCGGTTCAGCAATGCAGTTTTTAGAAAAACTGCAATCCAACTCCTTGGATCGAACTAGGGATGTGAGCATGAATTTTCTATGTATTTTTCTTGCAAAAATCAGAGAAAGAACTGATCCTTATCAGTCCCAGAAGGTGAGGTCAAACTAGGGTTTCTTGGGCAGCAAGAGAAGAGAGAGAGCATAATTTGTAGTCTTCTTTAGCTTTTTGCCCTCTTCTTCTTTTATCCTTTATGGAGAACTTCTCCTAATCAAATTAGAAGATTTATCCAAATATTTATTTGGATCTGGACTTTATCAAGAGATAAGCCTTATCCTCTTAAGAGAATGGATGCTCCATACCCATTTCCAAACCCAGATTCTCCCATGTCACATGACAGCTTAAACAGTCATGTGAGACCTTAATTAATCATATTAATTATGGGCTTTAGGCCCATTAACTATATGGCTCACGACCCAAGAGTGTTGCTTGGCTAATTTAGGTTTGATTTGTATGGCATGGGACCCCACAATGACCTCACATAAGCCCACATGGGTTCGACCCAGCCTCTGTGAAAAGGCCTAGCCGAATTCACTACTAAATGTAGTGAACCCCTGACCACATCACTACGGGCTCAAAATGGGCCCAGCATTTACAATTAAATGATCCTTGAATCCAGCCATCCTATGAAGACCCAAGGATAATGGACTTAAGTAAGATATAGCCCATCAGGTAATCAGCCCTTAATGGTCACTACACTTAACCTTTTAGCCCACAATAATCAAACACTGCCCGACAGGGAAGGACCTCTCCCCTGACTGCAAGGTGTAGTGTCACACTCTCTGCTCGGATGGATCCTGAGAATTAAAAGCTATTGCAAACACTTTTTCTTAAAACATAATAAATTTATATCATATAAATATATTTTGCAAAACCAAATCTCAAACATAATTGAAATCCACAATCAGCAATTTAGGTTTCCATCAGAGAGAGTGCAGTCCTGATCATTCACTTTGTCTAGCATGATCACCCACTCAGATGAATTCTTAGACTGCCCCAACATACCCAGGTATTGACCCTCAAAGGGTCTCACTGATTGGAATATCAAAGACAACCCAATCTGACACCCAGTGCAGTACCATAATCATGTCTAGGAATTATGTGTAACCTTTCAGTTTTGCCCATCAATCTCCAAGGTCTAGGGCATAATTGGAAAATGGTCCAGGTTCAGTGTTTTAACCAAATACACACTACATGTGCTTTGGGTCTTACCCTAGCAGCTGAGACAAGTTGCCCCAAATTCTTTGGCAGGACATCAGTGTCAGCCTTGGCAGGATAAATTCCCCAAGTCTATCCAACGGTTGAGAACATTCTAAATTAACACAAGTCTCATAAGTGTCCAGTTTAAGGGGTAAATTCATAGAAACATACCAATGTTAACACTAAACAATAATGTAATTTTATTCATTTACAATAAATGTATTTGTACATTAACCTGATTGGATCTAAGGGCATACACTATCTAATAGGCAAAACCATGCATATATAGTTTCAACACATATGTGACTGCAAGTGAGCCCAAAACTTTGGCATCTTGTATGGTGTTACATCTAGTCATATTGTAAAATTCAGCCTCAATAGAAAAATGGGAAACTCACATGATAATGGTTTTATTGATTAACTAGCTGGCTTGGTTAGATTGTGTAGGTAAGGGTCCATTTGTAATGGATTCACATTGGACTAAATTGAATTGAACCAAATCTAGTCTAAATGATTGTGACTCAAAAGGATCATTGGGTCTTTCTTGTTATGATCTGCAATCAAAGCATTGTTAGTCGTAATTACTATTTTCAAGTACCTCCATAGGCATATGATGCAACCCGAGGCTCCAATAGCTACGATGAGGAGAAACCTAGCTGTGATGATTGATGCCAATAACTAGAAGTAAGGAGAACCAAGTGTGATAGAAAAAAGGGCAATGAGTCAAAATTCATCCCATGAAGTTTCGAGATGAGCACCAATGTTTTGAGTTGTCATACAAACATACCAACTGCTGTGTTCTACAATTATCTCCCAATATGTGGCTAACACAGAGCCAATCGACCAAAGGATACCATGCTAAGCAATTTCTTGTTAGTCAGATCGCATGTTAGGTTCCATCAACCGCTAGTTTTCCTCTTTGATCTCTTGAGTGTCTGCTTGATTCAAGTACCCTTTGGTTTGACTATTTTAGTGGAATGTCTTTTGGCACCTAATTTGTAACACTTCTTTCTCTCAACACTATAATCTTGGCCTCCAAGGTGTTCTTCTTTATTAGAGTAGCTTCCACGTGTACAGTAGTAGATAGCTCTCTTAGTTACATTAGTTTCCCACTAGGACTCTACTCTCTCATGTAATTCTTATCCCTGAAGTTCTTATGATAGGAGAACTCCTTGTACATACACAACTCTAGTTCATTCTCTCATTACCTATTGTTGTGACCATCACTTGGTATTAGAGACATGACCACCCTAATGGCCTCTAGTGACTCCTCTCCTGCACTAAGCTCCACTGTAAGTTCAAGCTCCAATAACACTTTGGGTTCAAATACCTCCTACATCAGTGGTGCACACTATCTTCCAATCAAGCTAAGCAATGACAAGTACTTGCTCTGGAAATTTCAGCTACTCCCTATTCTTTACACAAATAGGCTAATAGCTTGATTGCCCCTCTTCCAAAAGAAATACCAGACCCAAATGGTAGTGAGGTTAGAATTCCGAATCCAGCATACTCGGACTGGTTTGAGAAAAACCAACTTGTCCTCTCATGGATTATTGGATCACTCACCGAGGGTGTCTTTGCACAAGTTGTCGGGTATCGCTCCTCTCATGAAGTGTGGAATGCTCTTGCCAAGTCTTTTGCAAACTATTCTCGTTCGAGGTTGCTCCAATAGAGGAGACAATTGCAGAGTTTAAAGAAAGGAGGTATGATTGTTTTTGAGTATGTTAGAAATGCTAGTTCAATTGTTGATAAATTGTTTGTAGTAGCTGAACCTATCAATGCCAATGATTTGATTCTCTATATTCTCACTAGTCTCTGATCTGAATATGAATCCATTGTTACCACTATTACTAATAGGTCTGATCTAGAGGACCTTGATGTTGATGATGTGTTAGGAATTCTTCTTGGTTATGAAAGATGGTTGGAACAAAACACTACTGTGGTGGATTCCAATTCTCCCTCAATGAATGTCACCAATCTCAAAGGAAAGATTCTAGTAATAATCAGCAATATAATTCTCCCAATAACAACCACGGCCGAGGCAGGGGGCGTGGTCCCTCTGATAGCCACACCAATAACGGAGGTACTGCTAGACAGTGTATGCCGTTAGCTCCAATAAGATTGATGTACATTTTGACATTTATTGTAAAAGAATAAAGTGCATAATTGATTCATGTTATTATGGTGTGTTTCTGTGTAATACCCTTAAACTAGACACTTAAGAAACTCGTGTTAGTTTAGAATCTTCACAGCCGTTTGATAGACCTAGGGAGGTTTAATGATGAGACTTAGAAGAACCTTATTTTGTCCCCTTAATTTCATCCTTTTTACACTACTTTAGCACTTAAATGCACTCATTGCTCTTGTATTTCAATTCAGGGCAATAAAGAAGGCAATTGGAAG
>NW_010729344.1:386410-400990 GCF_000365185.1 Nelumbo nucifera | reverse complement strand
GTGAAGAGACCCGGTTACTAAGTCTAGGGTGTCCATTGACTTTTTATTCTCTCTCTCCCTCTTTTTTTTTGTTTTTTTTTTTTTTTTGCAATACTGTGTTCAGGGTAGTCCACTATTTCTAACTATTTGAAGAATTTTTGTCTAATTTCTCCATCTTTCTCTTCTTATCTTGATAGGGGCAAACTTGGAAGTATTTTACAATTTCTAAACGGTTTCGACAATATTCAAATAAGATCAATTTTGCCTCCTATCACTTGCTACCAATTTCTACAACATTCAATATTCTTTTATCAGTTTCCTCAACATTTTTTTGTTCGGGAATCTCTTTTAATGGAATTTTTTTTAAAATTTTCAATGAAATTTTAATTCTATATATTTAAAGGCATAGCTTTTCATTTTTCTCTCTCTCTTTCCTCACCCCCCAACTTAAATGCCATTGTCCCAAATGGCTTGACAAGAATGATGCAAAAAAGATTTGGGCCAACGGGAACAATCAATAGGGTTTTCCTAAGGGGTTCAAGGTCTGCCACCTGGTCTCAAATCAAGAAAAGAAACAACAATTCTAACACTATAGACAAAAATCAACTGAAAACTACGTAGGGTTGCCTCCCAACCAGTGCTAAGTTTAACGTCTTCAGTCGGACACTTTCATGCCCTGTTCCCATCTATACTCCCCGACTCACTTTCATCTTCCGACAGACAGGGTTCAGATTGGGCTAACCACGGGGTAGGCAAGGCATCTAAAAGATCATCCACTATATCCACCTTGCACTCATCTTCCCCTAGGTTTGGATACTTAGAGGCATTAAAAATGTTTAACCAGACTTTCTGCTCCCCTAATGAAATGTCCATTTCTCCCGATTTATAGTTGATATTTGTATCGGCCATTGCTAGATATGGACATCTTAAGATTATCGGGATGTGGTTCAGTTCCTTGGTTAGGGTCATGTATGGGATGATCAAATCCACTGGGAAGTGACAACCCTCTAGCCTGACAATGACGTCCTGAATAACACTTCGATAGGTCATAACTGACCAATCATCGAGTTGTAGAATTACTGGGGTAAGTTCTAACTCGCCGATCTTGAACTTGTCATGAATGGACGGGAGCATACTTATACTGACCCCTAGATCCAATAAGGCCCGATCGAAGGTGATTCCAGAGATGTATGAGAGGAGCCTTAGGATCTTTCAGTTTGTGGGGAAGTTGGCTTAGGAGAGCTGCACTAACATCGGCCAAGAGCATCATTTTTTGTGGGGTCGGTCATGGCTCCATCATTTGAGTACACAGCTCTTTCAAGAACTTGGCATAGGTTGGGATATGTTGGATCGCGTCGAGGAGAGGGAAGTTAATATGGACTTCCCAGCTCTCCTCATTGTGGGTCTCTTTCTTCTTTCGCACCGGCCCGACTGTGAGTGCAGATGGAAAGGTGATTATAGGTTGGTTCACTATGGGCTCTTCTTCTAAAGTTTCCTTTCCTTCTTCTTCTCCCCCCACCTTAGGGTCTTCTTGTTCCTTTTCACTAACTCTCTCACACGGGTCCTCTAAAATCCTCCCACTCCTTAAGGTTGTAATAGCCTTGGTGTTTTCAGGCTGAGGGTTCTTAGGAGGTGGTTCAATTCATTGAGGAGGAAAACCTAGTGGATGATTTCTAGGAGTCGCAACCTATTGACTCGGTATTTGCCCTACTTCTCTCCTCTTCTTGGCTATGGCTAGCTGTCCTATTTGGCTCTCTAATCTATCAATGGATTGCTATTGATTTAGGATTAGCTGCTAAAGTTGCATGAATTGATCATCTACTGTATGGGTCTGAGGAGGTTGGGGGTAAGCCTAATACGGTTGGACTGGTTGGTTCCTAGGGTACACTTGCTGGAATGAACTCTGTACTTATGGCCTCTGAAATTGTTGGGCCATGGAGTTAGATGGGTGGTATTGCTAGGACTGTGTGTAGGTTTGACATGGTTGAGCTGGTTTAGTCCTAGGGTAATCATTGTACTCCCTGTGGGTCTGAGCTTCAGACCATTGGGAGTGCCTCTCTGGTAGGGGGTTTCTTGGTTTTGGGCCCTATAAGTGAAGTTGGGATGATTTTCCCACCCAGGGTTGTATGGGCTAAGGAATGGGTTAGCATTGGGTTGGAAAGATCTATTGGCCACATGTACTTGGTTTGGAATGACTGGTTGACATGGGCCCACCGTAGGGCACTGGCTAACATGATAGGTCGGCCTTGCACAGATGGAACATGATGGATAGGGTTTAGAATTGACCAACCCCTTCTCTAGGGCCCCTGGGGTCCTTTTTATAGAGAAGGGTGGATATAACTGGAATTAGAGAGAAAGAGTAGGCGGCAGCTGGATTTTAGCAAAAATATGGATGCCCTAGAGTTTAGAATGAAGGGTTAGGATGGTTCGAGAAAGCACCCAATATTATGTAAGGCTGATATTTAATGGCTAAAGGCTGAATGGTGAAGATTAGAAGTTAGGTGGCTCTTAGGGTTAGAATGCTAAAAAAAGACTGCCCCAGAATGGATGGTGGAGATTAGAAGGGATGGAAGGTGAGGATTTAGCAATTAGGGGTGGCTAGGGTTTGTTAAGAGTGAAAAGAATGGGTTAAAAGGCGCCCTAGGGTTTGCTAAGGCGTGGGGAGCATGCTAGTAAAGTAGGAGGGGCGCCAAACTCGGTTTAGCATCTAGGAGGCGCCCTCCTGCTTTCAGTTTTTCACAAAAACACCCCCTCTCTCAGTTGGACTTCACACCAGCTTCCCCAAAATCTGCATTTTAGCCATGAAAACTTCCCAGTTTTCCCCAAAATTTGCACAGAGACCCTCAAAGGCCACAACATTGCATTTAACTGGGAAAAGGCATACTTTAACTATTCTAAGGCTGAAAATATCCCTGAAATGATGCCCTTAAGGCATCAAAATGCAGAGTTATCAGGGACATACATGGCTGGATAGGACTTGTACAGGATACAATCAGAATAAGGTTTCTGTAAGACCGTTGAATCTTGAACCTGGTTGTGGCTCTCAACCACAAGTTCTGCTGAGAAGAACTTTGGGTATCGGATTAGCGCTAAGGTGAGCATGAAGCTGATGAGCGGGTAAAGTGCTTGCCTGAGATGGGGTTGGGTTGACCCTGTGGTGCTGTTCTGAGAAACTAGTGAGGTCAGATATGACGCCAGAGGTATGGTGGTTGAGATCAAGATTAGAACTCGGGATGCCAGGGATGGTGGTGGCGGGCATCCGTTCGACCTGGGTCGATTAGTTAATCAGGATCTAAAGGGCGCTCCTTGTTTCCTCCATACCCTGTTCAATTTTCTTGAATCGTTCCTCAAAAAGCGGAAATAAAGCCTCAAACCCATAGACCTTATCTAACAAGATCTCGATGTCTGCCTGGATGGGTGTTTCCATCATAGGTTAACTTTCTATTGCGGGGTTGACATTTTCTGAAGCGTCATTATGTTCTTCTAGGATGGTGGAGAGGTTGATCCTTCGTGAGGCCATCCTTTGTGATCAAAGGTGAAACCAGAGATTCTATTGTAGGACTGAGATGTAAGGCTAGATAAGAGGGTGGTCTCTTTGAAGGATGAAGGTGAGCCTCCAAAGGGTGCAAAGGTCTCTTGGTATGGGTCTAGGAGAAGAAGATGAGAGAATTATGGATTCCAGGGTATCAGTAGCTAGGATATTGAGGATTTTGATTCCCCTTGACGTGGGGAGGACCCTCTATTTATGAAGAAGATCCCGAGATCCTAAAAGGTATGAGACTAGGATCTTCGTTCCGTATTGGGGAGGGGAATATATTGTTTGCTCGCAATTATTGGGTATGCTACTAGGTGTCACCACGTGTCTCATGAAGATATTCTCGAGGATCAACTTTCCTTATCCTCAAGATCCCTCATTATTCACATGTGCTACTACCCTCTTGTGCGCCACAACTAATCTTCCGTGGAAATGATGATGTCATCATCCGAAGGTTAGTATTTGTTAATGCCTCGTGGCGATCTATAAAGTGCTTCATCATAATGGGCTTGCATGTGTTTGGACACATACGGGTCTCACCATGGGCTCGGCCAATTGTCCTCCCTGGACCTGCTAATCAGAGTCAAATTACGAATCTTGGGTTCATCATGGTATCGTCTAATGCACTATGGGTCCATCGCAGCTTGGGGTAACTGTAGGTGACTTATGAGCAATTTTGTGGTATTACATTGATGTTAGAGTATTCTTAGGGAGTCTGCATGAGCTATACATGTGTACACTTCCTTTATTTGAAAATAGTGATTCCTTCTTTTCATTTCATTTGTTTTACTTCGTGCATTAATTCAATGTCACTTTGTCTTTTTTCGATCCAAAATTTCATGGTTGAATTCTTGTTTATGCAAGACTACATGCACTTGTACACAATATCATTCATTGTCAAGGTATTATGAATTCCATTATCTATACATGTGTACACTTCCTTTATTTGAAAATAGTGATTCCTTCTTTTCATTTCATTCGTAAACGTTTGGGTTCGAGGTCTCTTGGATTTAGGGATTATCTTGCATAGACTTCTTCACCAGAGAGTTATAGCATGTGGAGCTTCATCAGCAGTAGGCCCTTGTAGACCTTCAATGGTCCGGGGTCCCTAGGTCCAGAGCTTCGTAGACTTTCAGGTTCTAGGTCTCTTGGATTTAGGGATTAGCTTGTACAGAGCTACTTCACCGGAGAGTCGCATCATGCAGAGCTTCATTAGTAGCAGGCCCTCGTAGACCTTCAATGGTTTGGGGTCCCTAGGTCTAGAGCTTCGTAGCCTTTTGGGTCCAGAGACTCATGGATTTATGGATTAGCTTGCATAGAGATTCTTCACCAAAGAGTGCCACAAATATCTTGTTTTTTCAGTTTAAAGTAAATATTTCATATGGTATTGACACTCTTATTTTTCTTTACCATCGGCACCCTTCTTCTACTTATAGATCCATTTGCAACCAATTTCCTTTACCCTAGGGGGCGGATCTACTAGAGTCCAGACTCCATTGGTCTCCATTGATTCCATCTCAGCTATCATGGCATCTACCCACTTCAAGGAATCCATGTCCACATAACTTCCGTATAAGTCATGGGATCCTCCTCACTGGTCATGGCTTCCACCAAGTAACTTTCTTGGTCATAGCCATAACGAACTAGAGGCCTGGAAACCCGAGTAGATCTCCTAGGTTGGTTATTTTCTGGAGCTGGTGAGACATCTCCCACTACCCCTAGGCTCTCCTCATCAAGAACAACTTCCTGATGATGATTATCCAAGATGTAATCTTCTTCTCAGAAATGGGCATTTCGACTGCAAAACACCTCTTGTACTTTTTGGTCATAGAATAAGTAACCCACAGAGCCTTTGGGGTAACCTATAAATAGGCAATGGCTGGTCTTGGATTCCAATTTGTCAGCATCAGTTCTTTTAACATGTGCCGAACAACCCCAAATTTTTAAGTGTCTTACACTTGGTTTCTTACTGGTTCATAGCTCATATGGAGTCTTAGGAACGGGTTTGGTTGGAACCCGGTTTAGCACATAAATCGCAGTCTCTAATGCGTAAATCCAAAAGGATATGGGTAGTTCCGAGTGTACGAGAAGTGATCAGACCATATTTAATAAAGTTCATTTCCTCCTTTCTAACACACCGTTTAA
Source organism: Nelumbo nucifera (assembly GCF_000365185.1). Next base: position 395,331 of record NW_010729344.1, on the reverse strand, counting down.
TTGTGGTGTAGCAGGAGGAGCTAGTTGTGATACTATCCCATTGTCCTTTAAGTAGTCCCTGAATTCGTCAGAGAGATACTCGCCACCTCGATCTGATCGAAGGGTCTTAATTTCACTCCGTAATTGTTTCTCGACTTCTTGTCTGAATTCTTTGAACTTTTCAAAAGATTTAGACTTGTGTCTCATTAGGTACACTTAACCATACCGTGAGAAATCATCTATAAAGGTTATGAAATAAACATGCTGGTTACATGTCCTAACAATCAGGGGACCACATACATCAGTATGTATAAGCTCAAGTGTGCCTGTAGATATTTCAGGCTTACCGGTAAATGGCCGCTTTGTCATCTTACCCTAAAGGTAAGGTTCACAAGTTGGGAGATCTTATACAGTTAGAAAATTCAAAGGATCATCCTTTACCAACCTTGTGATACGATCTACATTAATGTGGCCAAGTCGGTAATGCCACAGGCACGTGGGATTAACTGTATCATGAGTCCCCTTCTTGGGGATTATTTCCTATGTAGTTTTGGTTGAAGGGATGAGAGATCCATCATATGGATGGCCAAACCCTACAGGAATCTTGAAACCAAACTGGACCAGATCTTAAACCAAAATGTAGGAGAGGGATATACCAGATACGAAGTAATAGTAACTCCCAACGAAGGTGTTCACGCCCAAGGAGAAAAACCAAAGACTGCTCCCACTTAAGATGACACAGTGTGAGGTGAAGCAGAATCAGCAGGATGACTCTTCTGCAAGAAACTAAATTCTTCTGCAAGAAACTAAATTCTTCAGCAAGAATGTGATGTGATGGAGGGCTAGTGAGCACGACTTCAGATTACTTTTTCTACCAAAATGTAATATCAAGAACCTTTCTTAATCACTTCCACAGGTGGAGATCGAGCTAAAAGGGGTGGCAAGAGCAGGAAGAGTAGAAGAAAGGAGCAGTCAAACTGCAGATTCTTCTCTCTTTGTGATCTGCGAACTGAGTATTGTATCTTGGAGGTTCTCCCTCCTCCTCTATTTATAACCTTTAAAGAGAGTATCTCCTAATCCCATTAGAAGTTTCCTAATCCAAATCTTGTATTTGGATTTGGACTGTCTTTAAGAGATAAGTATAACCCCTTATCTTATCTGCAAATAAAGATCAGCCTTCCTAATCAACTTAGGAGTTTCCTGATCCAAATCTTTATTTGGACCTGTACTCTCTGAGTGGATAGGGATAATCCCTTATCCTATCTACCGATCTAAATCCTAGAACTGCCCCCTTTTAATTAATCTTTTTAAGCCAGTTCGAATTGGGCTTTAGGCCCATTAAGTCTATGTTCTCACTTATCCTCCAAATTGTTGCCCAATTGACTATCCTTGTATGGCGTGGAACCCAAATATTGATCAACACATCAGCCAAATGGATTCAGCCCAGCCTCTATTACAAAGCCTGGCCGAATTCATTGTAGGAAATAGTGAACCTCTGAGTGCATCACCATGGGCTCTTAATAGGCCCAACATTTACACTAAATGGTCATTGGGTTTAGTCACCTTATAAAAGCCCAAGGACTATGGGCAGATGCAAGATTAGCCCATCAGGTATTTACCCTCAATGGTCTTACACTAACCTCTCAGCTCATAATGATCAAACACTGCCTGATAAGAGAGGACCTCTCCCACGGCTGCAAGGTACAGTGTTGCACTCTCTACTCACATGGATCCTAGGAATTAAAACCTTTTGCAAACATTTTGAAAACATAATATATATATATATATATATATATATATGTATATCTCTATATAAATATATTTTGCAAAACAAATTCCAATGGTTGAAATTAACTACCGGTAGTTTAGGTTTCCATCAGAGTGAGTGCATCAGCGATCATTCACTTTGTTCGACAAAGGGGTTGATCCTGTCACTATGATCACCCACTCAGATGAATTCTCAGACTATCCTAACATACCCAGATCTCCCTAGATAAATCCAACGGCTGTGAAGATTCTAAACTTACACGAGTCTCATATGTGTCCAGTTTAAGGGTATTACACAGAAACACACCATAATAACATGAATCAAACTTTCCACTTGGAGCTAAGGGCAAGGGCATACACTATCTAATAGCTCCCACTTGCACTTAGGTCCAATCGGGTACAAGCCGGAGTTCCAAACTTTCCATGTGTTTCTAAAACACTTTCTGTGTTAATGGCTTAGTCAATGGGTCTGCCACATTCTCCTTTAATGCTACCTTTTAACATCAATCTCTCGTAGATCCAATGTTACCACACAACAATGGAATGGGTGATGTGCAGAATTCCAAATTCCGAAATGAAAATCTTCATTCATTAGGCAGCCTCACTTACGACAATGTGTTCGGCTTGGGTTATGGACTGTTATCCTTACTACTCAGGACCCTTATTTTCTGCTCTTCCAGCTAACAACACACAATCCTATTGTGAAGATATAACCAGATGTAGACTTTCTATCATCTGGATCTGACTGGAAATCGGCATCAATATACCCCTGGATCTATAGTGAACTACCATCGAATACCAGACAAAACTTTTTTGTCCTTCGAAGGTATTTTAGTATGTTTTTTACAACGGTCCAATGCTCCAACCTTGGGTTAGATTGGTATCTACTTACTATATTCATTGCCTGAGAGATGTCAGGACGAGTGCACAGCATGGCATACATGATGCTCCCTACGGCTAAGGCAAAGGGAACCTCTTTCATGCCCTCAATCTCTTCGGGAGTCTTGGGAGACATACCCCTAGAGAGAGTGACTCCATGCCTGAAAGGAATGTTTCCTTTCTTGGAGTTCTCCATGTTGTATCTCTTGACTATTTTGTCAATCTAAGTAGACTGGGATAATCCTATTATCTTCTTTGATCTATCTCTATCGAGTCAAAGACCTAGTATGTAGGAGGCTTCTCCAAGATCTTTCATGGAGAATTGCCGTGAAAGCCACACTTTCACCGTAGTCAACATTCTTACATCATTCCCAATGAGTAGAATGTCATCTACATACAGAACCAAGAACGTAATATTATCACCATTGGTTTTCCTATAAACACAGGGCTCATTTGGATGTTCCAACTCCTAGAAGCTTGCTTAAGCCCATATATGGATCGGTTTAGTTTACATACCATGTGTTCCTGACCTGCAGCTATGAAACCTTGTGGTTGCTGCATATAGATATCTTCACTATGATCTCCATTCAGGAACGCAATTTTGACATCCATTTTCCAAATCTCATAGTCATGGTATGCTGCTACAGCTAGTAGGATCCTAATGAATTTAAGCAAGGCCACAGGCGAAAAGGTTTCCTCATAATCGATTCCCTCTTTCTAAGTGTACCCTTTCGCAACAAGACGAGCTTGTAGGTTTCAACTTTGCCATCAGGGCCCTTCTTCCTCTTATAGATCCATTTGCAACCAATTGTTTCACCCCAGGGGGCAGATCTACCAGAGTCCAGATTCCATTGGCCTTCATTGAGTCCATCTCAGCTCTCAAGGCATCTACCCATTTCAATGAATCTATGTCCAACATAGCTTCCATATAAGTCACGGGATCCTCCTCACTGGTCGTGGCTTCCACCAAGTAACTTTCTTGGTCATAGCCGAAATGAACTAGAGGCCTAGAAACCCGGGGGGATCTCCTAGGTTGGTTATTTTCTGGAGCTGGTGGGACATCTCCCACTACTCTTGCGCTCTCCTCATCAAAAACAACTTCCTGATGATGATTATCCAGGATGTAATCTTTTGCTAGGAAGTGGACATTTCGACTGCAAAACACCTTTTGCTCTTCTGGATCATAGAATAACTAACCCACAGAGCCCTTGGGGTAGCCTATAAATAGGCAATGACTGGTCTTGGATTCCAATTTGTCAGCACCTGTTCTTTTAACATGTGCCAAACAACCCTAAATCTTCAAGTGTCTTACACTTGGTTTCTTACCGGTCCAAAGCTCATAGGGAGTCTTTGGAACGGATTTGGTTGGAACCCGATTCAGCACATATATCGTAGTCTCTAATGCGTAACCCCAAAAAGATGTGGGTAACTCTGAGTGTATGAGAAGTGATCAGACCATATCCAATAAAGTCTGGTTCCTCCTTTCTAACACACCATTTAGCTGTGGTGTAGCAGAAGGAGCTAGTTGTGATATTATCCCATTGTCCTTTAAGCAGTCCCTGAATTCGTCAGAGAGATACTCGCCACCTCGATCTGATTGAAGGGTCTTAATTTCTCTCCCTAACTATTTCTCGACTTCATATCTGAATTCATTGAACTTTTCAAAAGATTCAGACTTATGTCTCATTAGGTACACGTAACCATACCGTGAGTAATCATCGTTAAAGGTTATGAAATAAACATGTTGGTTACGTGTCCTAACATTCAGGGGACCACATACATCAGCATGTATATGGTCAAGTGTGCTTGTACATCTTTCAGGCTTACCATTAAATGGCTATTTCGTCATCTTACCTTGAAGGCAAGGTTCACAAGTTGGAAGATCTACAGTTAGAAAATCCAAAGGACCATCCTTTACCAACCTTATGATATGATTTATATTAATGTGGCCGAGCCGGTAATGCCACAGGCACGTGGGATTCACTGTATCACGGATCCTCTTCTTGGGGATTATTTCTGACGTAGTTTTGCTAATTTTCGTTTCTAGAGAAGGATGGAGAACATAGAGACCATTCTCAAGTTCTCCGTATGCAAGGAATTTATTACTCCATTTAATAGTAATCGCATTATTGAATAAGATAGAATAACCATCCATGCACAATTTTGAGATAAAAATCAAATTTCTTCTTAAATTGGGTACAAAAAGACAATCTTTCAGTACAATAATTCCTTCTCTGAAAACTAATTCTACAGTTCCTATAGTTATAGCTGCAACTGTTGCAGAAGTCCCCAAGTAGAGCGTCACCTCTCCGTCACTCAGTCTTCTACTTATCTTGAACCCCTATAGTGAGTTACACGCATTAGTTGAAGCCCCGGAGTTAATACACCAGGAAGCGGAAGTGACCAATAAATTGGTCTCTATGATAAAAGATTCGAAATTATCTTTCTTCTTAGTCTCCAGAAATTGAGGATAGTTTCTCTTCCAGTGGCCGACCTGTTTGCAGAAGTGACAGGCATCCGATGCCTTATCCTTCTTCTACTTCTTAACTTTGCTATTTTTCTTCTGAGCCTTCCCTTTAGCCTTCCGCTTTCTCTTGCCCGATTTTCCACCTTTAACAAGCATGGCTATCGGCTTATCCTTCTTAATCAGTTCTTCAGCTCTCTGCAACATATTGTTGAGTTCCTGAAGGCTAACGTTTAGCTTATTCATGTTGTAGTTAATGGTAAACTGATTGAAGGAGGGAGGTAAGGAATTGAGGATAGCATCAATTTTAGTGTCAAGGTCTAGCCCTGACCCGAGAGCCTCCAGTTCATTAATATAACCCATCATCTTCAGACAATGGTCATGAACCTGTTGGTTCTCAGTCATCTGTGCGGTCATAAACAGCTTTAAGACCTTCTAACGAGTAGAACGGTTCTGCTCCTCATACATCGTCTTTAGACTATCCAATATGTCCTTGGACACTTCAATCTTATTGAATTGTCGTTGTATTGGATTATCCAAAGAGGCTAAAATATAACACTGGGCAAGAGAATTTTTCTCCTCCCATTCTTGATACTCTCTTTGTCTAGCCTAAGAAGCCCTGTCACCCGGACAATCTAGAGCAGGTTTTTTAGCAATTTTGTCCAATTTCTCAAATTTTAGGACCAACATAAGGTTACGAAACCAGTCAACATAATTTGGGCCATTATGCTTGTTGTCGTCCAACAATTTAGCGAATTGACCGTTTGCCATTTCTGATAAAGGGCAAAGCAATAATAAGTCCACAACCTTATTTGATTCATGTCATCACATAGATATGGCTTTTAATCTATGTTCCATTTCCATTTTGGGCATCTCTGAGATTCCCTCCAATCTCAGTGATGGAGATAGTTGTGTCTTTAGAATTGTGGGAAATCACATAGGGTGCATGGAGCCAACTATTTCAGCTGCATAACCCCACCACCTTCTATGAAGGATCTTATCCACTCATCTTATGAGTTTTCCCTTTGGCCTCTTTTAGATAAGGTTCATAGCAATTTTAGGTTAAACATTTCTGTCCAGTAAGTGCTCACCCATTATGTTCGTGAACGCCAAGGTACCGTGAGAGTCTTCCAGTTTAGGATAGGCCCCTCCCACATTGGTCTATGACGCCCCTATCATCTCATGAAGCAATCCAGCCAACTGCATTAGCAGATGGATAACCTAATTTTATGGCGCATCCCCACATACCAAAGCAGTCAACCTTCCTACTAATGATGGAAGGCCTTTAGAGAGTTCATCATATGAATCTCCCTATCACATGCACTTATATTTTCAGGAGATAACAAATAATTACGCCCTAGTTTAATTTAGGTCAAACCAAAGTGTCTCCCACTGGCTTTCATAAAGACAAATTTAGATGGGCCCTTAACGGCTAGGGTTCCACACGGTTCCTCTTGGGGAGGAAGCTAGAGTGGGGCCCACCATGAAGGGAGATCATTCAATGATCTTAAGGACACCATGGCAATGATGTGCAATCAGCCATGGTGTGCGTAAAAGCCACTTATTCGAATCAGCATGGGCCAAGTACTTATGGCCCATGAACATAGAACATCACACATCCATACGTCACATGCATGAAATCCATAATTGATCCAATCAATGAAATAACTGTAAAACCCATATATAAAGCCCATTTAATTTCATAATATTACCAATTAATATTATCTAGGTATATGGGTTGAACTGCAAAAAGCAGTTCGGCCCATATAGCATTTATGCTGAATTGGGCTAAAGTAGTTTTAACAGATTAAAACTAGGTTTTACAGATGTCAATTCCTATACATTCTGTCTAAAAATTAAAAAATAAAATTAATTACAGACCAAGAATGAATAGAACAAACCAGTAGGTGCGCAGATTTCTTGCGCCATTTAAAGAGTTCGATCTCCACCATACGAACAACCCAAAAACTAAGCAAAATATATAGAACAGTTCTAAATATTAATCAGATTAATAAAGATTTAATTTCAGATCATTCGCCCAAAAACTGGGAACCGATTTCTCAGAAAAACATTAACTGCACAAATCGAGTAGGATGCCTTCTGCCCATTTGCGTAGATCCAGATCTGGTTTAATTCGGTTCAAGACTTAAACCTCTCTCTGAAACCACGGAAGGGAAGAGACATCATATGGATGGCCAAACCCTGCAGAAAGGTTGGGCAAAATTTCAAAAATTTCTCTCTCCCATCTAGGATTCGCATTCCCTATTTTAGAAAACTACATTTTCAAGGATCAATCTTGAACCAAACCGGACCAGATCTGTAACCAAAAGGGAGGAGAGGGATATACCTGATACAGAGTAATAGTAACTCCCAATGAAGGTGTTCACACCCAAGGAGAAAACCAACAACTGCTCCAACTAAAGATGACACAATGTGAGTTGAAGCAGAATCAGCAGGATGGTTCTTCAGCAAGAACCGAATTCTTTAGCAAGAATGTAGTGGAGGGCTAGTGAGCACAACTTTTGATTGCCTCTTCTAGCAATAAGCAATATCAAGAACGGTTCTTAATCACTCCCACAAGTGGAGATCGAACTGGGTGGGGGCGACAAGAGCAGGGGAGAAAAGAGCAGAAGACATCAATCAAACTATGTACTCTTCTCTCTGTATTCAACGAACTGTGAGTGTGTCTGGAGGTCCGCCCTGCTCTCCTACTTATAGCCTTAAAGAGAAAAACTCCTAATCCCATTAGTTGTTTCCTAATCCAAATCTTTCATTTGGATCTGGACTCTCTTTAAGAGATTAGGATAATCCCTTATCTTATTTGCAGATAAAGATCAACCTTCTTAATCAAATTAGGAGTTCCTTTGGTCCAAATTTTTATTTGGATCTAGACTCTTTAAGCGGATAAGGATAATTTCTTATCTTATTTGTTGATCCAAATCCCAGATCTACCGCTATTTAATTAATCATATTAACACAATTCGAATTGCGCTTTAGACCCATTAATTTTATGTGCTCATTTAACCTCTTAACATGCTGCCCCAGCTGGCTCTCCTTGTATGGCGTGGGACCCAAACATTGATCTACACATCARCCATAAGGGTTCAGCCCAGCCTTTGTTACAAGGCCTAGCTGAATTCACTGTAGAAGACAGTGAACCCCTGAGTCCATCACCATGGGCTCTAAATGGGCCCAACATTTACACTAAATGGTCCTTGGGTCCAGCCACCATATGAAAACCCAAGGACTGTGGGCAGATGCAAGATTAGCCCATCAGGTATTACCCTAAATGGTCTTACACTTAACCTCTCAGTTCATAATGATCAAACACTGCCCGACAAGAGAGGACCTCTCCCTCGACTCAAAGGAACAGTGTTGCACTCACACGGATCCCGGGAATTAAAACCTTTTGCAAACATTTTGAAACCATTGAAGGAATGAGAGATCCATCCTATGGACGCCCAAAGTCTGTGGAATAAGGGGCAAATTTCAAAAAATTTATCTCTCCCTTCAACTGGGAATCGTATTCCCTATTTAGAATCTTATTTTCAAGGATCAATCTTGAACCATAAACTGAACCAGATCTGAACCAGAAGGAGTGGGAGAGGATTATACCTAATACGGAGAAATACTATCTCCCAATGCAGGTGTTCACGCCCAAGGAAGGATCCAAAATCTGCTCCCACTGAAGATGGCACAGTGAAGGATGGAGCAGAATCAACAATGTTCTTCAAAAGAACTTGACCCTTCGCAAGAATCAATTGGACGGCTTGTGAGTACGGCTCCAACCAATCTTTTCCTAAAAGATTGAGATCAAGATCAAATCTTGATT
>NW_010729344.1:335164-361939 GCF_000365185.1 Nelumbo nucifera | reverse complement strand
AAGTCGTTCCAAGTAGTGATACTTCCTGCAGGGAGTGAGTTAAGCCAATCCTTAGCTCTATCACGTAATGAGAATGGAAAAAGTCTAAGCCTAATAGCATCATCGCTAACTCCATTATGCTTGAATGTGTCGCATATTTCCAGGAAGTTAACGATATGTGCATTAGGATCATCACTCGACAACCCACTAAACTGAATACTCGTTTGGATCATTTGGATGATCGCAGGCTTGATCTCAAAATTATTGGCTTGGATTGTTGGCCTGCAAATGCTAGAAGTAGCCCCATCAATTGTTGGACAAGCATAGTCCAAAAGAGTTCGATTTGCTTCGTCTGCCATCTCTTCCTCAACTTCTTCTGCTGGTTCACCTCTTTCAACCCTCTCTTTCTCATTACTTTTGTTGACTCTTTGCAGTATGCGAATGGTTCTCTCTATTTCAGGGTCAAATTTTGCTAGTTCTTCGCCTCTAGTGCGTGTCATACACTAACTAATCTGAACACAGCAAGAATTTGAACAAATTAAATAAAGAGTAAAATCCAAATTAACCAAGGTTAACAAGTTCTAATATTATTTTAGGATTAAATCCCCGGCAGCGGTGCCAAAAACTTGATATCTATAATTATATAACCCTAGCAAGTGCACTAGTTATCAAGTAGTATAAAGATATCGTTCCCACGAGGATTTAACAAAATAAGTATTAGAACTATAGCCTTCCTCAATTATTTGGACAACCGAATTTCAGATCTAAGAATAGGAACTACTGAAATTTAAGAATAGAAGAAAAAGAAATAAAAATAAGGGCAATCAATGACAAAACTTGCAACGATCTAATTGGAAGCGCTAGGACAATTGGTCCTCCTAACCCTTCCAATGGATATCAATTTATTAGATTAACCAAGATAATTTATTATTTTCATAAGCTGAAGTTTTTCTAAATTTATTTAATATTCCCTCTCAGGATATATCAAATCTACCTCTATCAAGTAACCCTTCGATCTCTTGATTAGAGTTTTCATGATAGAAATGCATTAAGTTCTATGAAAAACTTATATTGTCAGATGAATCATGTATATATATCTCTATATACCATTCAATTTACACTATGAACTATTCAGTCAATTATGTGAATTCCTCTCTCGATTCATTCACATAAACCAAATCAATTAAGAGGTGGCCAAGCTCTTAATCGCATTATGCATAACAACTCATAGTCAACATGAAAATAACAATCTTGGATAAATCAGAATAAAAATCAATTCATTGTCGTGGTTAGGCTTCCCACAGCCCTAGCTACAAATAAATTAATTCATGATAAAAGAAATAAAACAAACAAGGGGTAAGAAAGAACTCATGATGTCGCCCTTGAAGCTGAGATCTTGTCTTCTCCTTGCAGCCGACTTCCTCCTTTTCTCCTTCTTGGAGCTGACCTCTTTCTTGAAGCTTTCTTTGATGATGTCTCCTTGATTGCTTTAGAGAAGGCTTGAATGCTTCAAGCCTAAAGCTAGTCCCCCCCCCCCTTTATATAGCTTTAGGAGGAGGGGTTGTGTCCAACTCCTCTTAGGAGTTCTTTCTTAAAAATAGAAAGTCCTAATTAGATCTAATCCTATCCTATCCTATCTAGTAATCTCAATCTTTTATCTTTCTAGAATTACAATTGAAATTTAAATCTGATAGGACTCTTTATTCTTGAATTCGAGTTGGGTTTCTTTAATAAATTGGGATACTACAAGGCTTTTATGCGAATTAGGCTTCAGCTGTGAATTGGGCTTTACTACGAATTTGGTTCGACTTTGGGCCGATTTTGAACTCGATGCAGACCGAATCTGTCAAAACCCAAAACATGAAAGTTGTGGAGTTCTCCCTTATCTTTTTGGTTCATCTTGGATCATCCCAATCGGCGTCTAGATGTGAGAGTTATTCCCAGATTACTGAACGGTGCTGAAACTGTGCAAAATCATCCGATTAGCCTTGTTTCCCTCCTGTCACCTTATTGCTTGCTCTGAATCGAAATACAAGAGTAATGAGTCCAATTAAGTGTTAATTAAGTGTAAAAGAATGAATATTTGGGGATAAAAATATGATAATTTTTATTCACATCACATCCCACCGGGCGTGCCAGAAATTTGATGACACAAATTTCATGTATTTCAATTAGCACAAAATATGGAGACAAATTACAAAAATAAATTTGTAATAAAGAAAACAAACAAAGGAATGAACTCTCTTTGATTTCTGCTCGAAAACATGAGCAACCTCTAATTGACGGTCGAATTTGGTGAAGATGAGGGCCATTGGTGTGTTTCTCATACTTCTTGAAGTGTTGATGTAGATTTCCTTGATTTTGGTTCTTTGGGAGATTTGATGTAGATTTCTTCACTCCGGGCTTCGTGCTTGATCGGTTGTGAAGGATTCTTCTCTAAGAAGGGCCCTTTTGTGGTGGATTGATCTTCTTTAGAGAGCTTGAGTCCAATGAGTTGTAGAGAACTAAGAAGCTTTTCCCTTCTTTCTTCTCTCTTGATCTTAAAGTTGTTGAAGTTTGTAGGAACTTGTAGTTGCTTGCAATCCTCAAGTGTTGGTGTGTGAGAGCTTCTTGCAATGTGATTCTCCAAAAATGAAGAGCTCTTTCTTCCTAGGCAAGGCTATTTATAGCCAAGCTTCCATTACTCCCACACATGGAAACCTCTAATCGTAGAAGGGGATTTGACTCACTAAGCTTCCATGACTCCCACACATGAGCTAATCATCTTTCGAAATCATAGTCTAACATGTGATTTTTATTGCTTAGGGATTTAATTCATAACAATCCTTTGGTCAGTTATGCATGAATCATCAAATCATTAAAAGATTGGCTAATTTTTTTAAAGCATTAAGCACAACAATAAAAATTCCTCATGCAAATAATAAAGGTCTTCAATTGAATTAAGCAAGTAACTATATAATCTTAAGATCAAAATTCATCTAAACCCTAGCTAAGAAAATTTCGCTAGACATCTTTAAAGTCAACATACTCAAGAAAATTAAAGGGGAAACACAACAAGAACACATCAAAGAATGAATAGAATAACAAGAAAATTTTAGCCTTTGGAGGTCGAAGACAAGTGCAGCAACTAAGCCTTCCTCTCTCTTGGATTCGGATTCTTCCTCTCCATCTCTAGCGTGCTGAAACTGCTTCCTCTCTTCTTCTGATGTACTAAGACCGCTTCCTCTTTTTTCTCTTCCAAATTCTCTCTAAAGATGTGTCCCCTTGCTTTGAGTCTATGGTCCTTTTTATAGTTCAGCCTCCCCTCAATTTCTTCTCAATGCAGACTCCTAATTCAATACAAATTAGGTCTCTTAGTCTTTATCTCAATTGAAATCCTATCTCTTCTGCATTGCTAACTGCCAAACCCAAAACTTGTAACTCGAATTTCACTTGGTTGGCGGCGGATTTTGGTTGAGTGATCACCTCAATCCGAGTTGTAGACAAAAAGTTATGCCCAAAATACGGGAACTACATCAAAATAGGAAATTTCTCGATTTTTGTGCATACATATCAAATCCGATTTCAATGGATTCTCTCCTTCATGGCTACATCATGGAGCATCATTGTTGCATGGTCCTTCCACTATGATTATCTTGATCAATTAAACCGAATTCCTCCTTAAAATTGCACAATTAAGCTCCAAATTATCTTGCAAGACAATTTCGTCATAATTAATGCAATACCATGCTAATTCCAAAAACATTATTATCAAAATCATCAAGTTAGACGTATGAAAATATGTACAAAAATAGGCTTATCAAATACCCCCAAACTTAGCTTTTGATCGTCCTCGATCAAAATATGATTAAAATCATACTTAAGTTCATGAATTGGTCATGCTTTGCTTATCTTGATTTTTCAAAGTAAATGCCTCAAAGATTGTATAAGGTATATAACTTAGAAAGCATTTAAAATACCATCCAAGAATTATCATGAATCTTATGCTAACAAAATCTCATCATGAAAATTGAAATGTGTGTGTATGTGCTTTGTGAATTTTCAAGTGTCATGCATGCTTCTTACCTCAAATTATGCAAACCAATGGATTTTTGAAAATTTTGGATATTCCATAGGCTTTCTCTTCATAGTCCTTCTCCACTGATGTAGATAATCATAAAACTTTAGATCAATAGGTCTTTATTATGCTTGTAATGTGAAGCCTAGGTAGGGGCTAACAAAGAAAGGATAACGAATTACAAAGCAAGAGAGTATAGAAGGATATGTACATATAAATGTACTCTCTAGATATCCCCATATTCTTTATTTTTCACATGTATTACAACCCAAAACTTATATCTTTTGATCTTCTTGGGTAGTGAATAAAATTTTCAGCACATAATTTTAGGCTCATGATATATTTCTGAAGCCTCTTTTCTTTCTTTCTCAACATTTTTTTTTCTTTTTTTTTTCATCTTCCATTTTTTTATTCATCAACATCATTGTGCAAAATTAAGCTCTCTTGAAGGGTAGATCATGGTTTTTCGGGTTTGACAGGTTAAGTACAATGAATGTTAAAGAAAATAATTTGAATAGTGGCTAATCATATGCTTTGCATATGCCATTCTTTTGAAAAGGTTAAAAGGGTAACTAAGGATTGAAATATATCAAGGTTGGCTAGAAAAAGGCTCAAACGATCCAAATATGGCCTAAAACATCTCCAAAGTAATATGTTATCTAGGATTTCGCCTCAAAGGCTAATCAAAAAAGTTCTAGAATATCACATAATGATCATATTGTTCCATATAGATCACATAATCATTCGCCAAGTTGCACACAATTCACAAGATCAAGGCATAATGTGCTCAAGAATTTTAACTTTCATGATACAATAGAGTTAACACGAGAATCAATCAATTCTCAGGATTAGCATTTATCTTCCTTTTCTAATCATATTCGACTTCAATCAAGAATTTATCATAGGCTTTTAGTCATCAAGAAAAATTCAGCCATCACAAACTTAAGCTAAAAGCATATTTCGAAAAAAATTTTTGGTGCAATCATACCATGCTCATGCACTCGGGTTCACAAAAATTGCAATCTCCTCCCCCCCAAACTTAAATTTAACATTGTCCTCAACGTTAAGTAAATTAAAGAGCAAAAAGAAGGGAAAGAAACTTCCTTTTGAGTTGGTCTTGGTTTCAGCTATACATGCTAAAATTTCCTGTCCATAGACATCAAAATTGCAACCTACCTTTCATCAATCAAAAGAGAAGAAAGAAACAGCAATAACAAGAGAAAGCAAAAATTAAAACAAAACTTAAAAGGAAATAAAGAAACATGAAACAACTAGAAATCCTAAAATGCACAAATGAAAAGTATAGTTTTAAGTTATAGTTGTTAGCTTGACTATGTTTCTATTTTCATGGATCCTTCAAGTGAATGGTGGAATTGAAGAAAGGATTTTGTCCATCATCAATGTAAGGCTTCAATCTTTGCCCATTGACTTTGAAAGTCCCCTTAGTTTCATTAGATACTTCAATTGCACCATAAGGAATAACTCTAGTTACTATATACGGACCACTCCATCTTGACTTTAGTTTGCCGAGAAAAAGATTCAATCTAGAATTATAAAGAACCTTGTCTCCAATTGTGAACTCTTTCTTTTTAATGTGTGCATCAAGCCATGCCTTGGTTCTTTCTTTATAAATTCTACAATTCTCATAAGCTTGGTGCCGCCATTTTTCAAGTTCATTCAACCGCATCTTTCTTTGTTCACTTGCAATTTGCAAATCAAAGTTAAGCAGATTCATTGCCCAATATGCTTTATGCTCTAATTCGACAGGGAGGTGACATGTCTTACCAAACACCAACCTATAAGGAGACATTCCAATGGGTGTTTTGAAAGCTGTCCTATAGGCCCAAAGTGCATCATCCAATTTTATTGACCAATCCTTCCTAGATAAGCTCATAGTATTTTCCAAAATACCTTTCAATTCCCTATTTGAAATTTTTACTTGTCCACTAGTTTGGGGATGATAGGGGGTAGCAATCTTATGGGTAACACCATATTTAATTAATAAATTATCAAACTGTTTATTGCAAAAGTGTTTACCTCCATCACTAATGATAGCCCTCAGTGTACGAAATCTAGTAAAAATATTTTTTTCAAGAATTTGGTTACAATATTAACATCATTAATGGGACATGCAATTGCTTCCACCCATTTACTCACATAATCAACAACAACAAGTATATACTCATTGAAGGATTTTGGAAAATAACCCATGAAATCAATGCCCCAAACATAAAAAATATCACAAATAAGAAGATTGTTTAGGGCATCTCATTTTTCCTTGATATATTACATGTCCGTTGCCATAAATCACAAGAACTTACATAGGTATAGGCATCCTTGAATAATGTAGGCCAATAAAATCCATTTTGTAAAACCTTCGCCGCCATCTTGGATGGTCCATGGTATCCACCTGCTTCTTTGTCATG
Source organism: Nelumbo nucifera (assembly GCF_000365185.1). The sequence goes on along the minus strand of NW_010729344.1, from coordinate 355,477 downwards.
ACAAAAACTAAGTATACTCCGCACCTCTTCCTTTGATATGCATCTTCTCCCCATGCCATTTGCACAAATCTTGTATAGATGCGGTTCCTCCCAAAGATAGTGCGTTACATCAGATAAAAATTTCTTCTTTTGATGAAAAGAAATGTTACGGAGCAACTCATCACCTATAAGAAAATTAGCAAACTCAGCATACCACAGTTCATCATTATCATGCACAAAACATAATTTCCCATCAGGAAATTCATCATGCAAAGGGTGTTCATCTATGCTCTCCACATACTCCTCGTCCAATCTAGACAAGTGATCAACTACCATGTTTTCGATGCCTTTCTTGTCTTTGATTTCTAGGTCAAATTCTTGCAAAAATAAAACCCATCTTATCAACCTAGGTTTTGCATCTTTTTTAGCAAGTAAATACTTCAATGCAGAATGGTCAGTATAGACAATCACTTTAGACAAGATCAAATAAGGTCTAAATTTTTCAATAGAAAATATTACAGCAAGTTGTTCCTTTTCAATTGTTGTATAATTTCTTTGTGCATCATTCATGGTTCTACTTGCATAATAAATAGTATGAAATTTCTTGTCTATTCTTTGTCCTAAAACTGCACTTAAAGCATCATCACTTGCATCACACATGATCTTAAAAGGCAAATTTCATATGGGGGCCGAAACTATGGGAGCTTGGATCAATGTCTCTTTTAAACAATTAAATGCATGCAAACAAGCACTATCAATCACAAACGGTGTGTCCTTCACTAAAAGATTGGTTAGAGGCCTAACAATTTTAGAGAAGTCCTTAATTAACCTTCTATAAAAACCTACATGTCCCAAAAATCCTCTAACTTCTTTCAACGATTTTGGAGGGGGAATTTTTTCAATTAATTCAATTTTATCTCTATCCACTTCAATACCTTTAGAAGATACTTTGTGGCCGAAAACAATTCCTTCCATGACCATAAAATGACATTTTCCCAATTAAGAATAATGTTAGATTCCTTACATCTTTTAAGCACCAAGGACAAACTATGCAAGCATGCATCGAATGAAGATCCAAAAACAAAGAAGTCATCCATAAATATCTCCATAAAATCATCAATGAAATCAGAAAATAGAGACATCATGCATCTTTGAAAAGTAGCAAGGGCATTGCACAAACCAAAAGGCATTCTCCTAAATGCAAATGTTCCATAAGGGCATGTAAAAGTAGTTTTCTCTTGGTCTTCAGGAGCAATGGGAATTTGGTGATAACCAGAATAACCATCAAGAAAATAATAAAATTCTTGACCAGCAAGTTTTTCAACTATTTGATCAATAAAGGGAAGGGGGAAATGATATTTTCTAGTAACATCATTTAATTTCCTATAGTTGATACATACCCTCCAACCCGTTACTGTCCTTATAGGGATTAATTCATTATTTTTATTTTCGACTACAGTGATCCCACCCTTTTTTGGCACAACTTGCACAGGACTTAAGCAAGAAAAATCAAAGATAAGAAAGATAATACCTGAATCAAGCCATTTTATCACCTCTTTCTTTACTAACTCTTTCATATTAGGATTTAACCTCCTTTGGGGCTGCACCATAGGCTTGAATCCATATTTCATTATGATTTTGTGCATGCAAACTGATGGACTTATTCCTTGAATGTCACCAATGCTCCATCCAATCACCATTTTGTGTTCCCTAAGCACCCTTATCAACTTTTCTTCTTCAAGACCTGTCAAGTAAGATGAAATAATCATAGGTAAGGTAGATGAATTCCCCAAATAAACATATTTTAAATGCGAAGGATGAGGTTTAAGTTCAAGAGTAGGAGGCTTCTCGATTGATGGCTTAGCTTTTGAAGAAGAGGAAGAAATATCCAAAGGAAAAAATTCTTCTCTTTTTGTCACGAATTCTCTTTGCTTTTCTCCCAAATAGCCTATGGCCTCCTTATGCTTCATCTAAAATTTGTTCCTTCACATCAAAAGAGTTAGCAATGCAATTTTCTATAGGACCATCTAACCTAAATGCATGAAATTTTCTTCTGCCAAATCATCAATGCAATCTACCATTAAGACTTCTTTTTCATCATTGGAATGTTTCATAGCCTTAAACACATCAAAAATAACTTCCACATCATTAATTCTAAGGTTAAGTTTTCCTTGTTGGACATCAATTAAAGCTCTTCCTGTGGCAAGAAAATGTCTCCCAAAAATTAGGGGCATATCATAATCTTCTTCCATGTCCAAAACAATAAAGTCAACAGGAAAAATAAATTTATTTATTTTTACCAAAACATCTTCCACTATTCCCCTTGGATATTTGATACTTCTATTAGCCAATTGTAGAGAAACAGTGATAGGTGTTGGCTCCCTTAATCCAAGCTTCTTGAAGACAGAAAAAGACATCAAATTAGTGCTTGCACCAAGATCACATAAAGCCTTATCGAAATTAATTTCGCCAATGGTGCATGGAATAGAGAAGCTCCCTAGATCCTTGAGTTTTGGAAGTAATTTATTTTGTAAGATTGTTGAGCATTCCTCATTAAGTTTTACCATCTCAAATTCCTCAAACTTTCTTTTGTTTAAAATTATTTCCTTCAAGAATTTGGCATAACTTGGCATCTGATAAATAGCATCAAGAAGAGGAATGTTAATATGCAACTTTTGAAACATCTCTAGAAATTCAGCAAATTGGTTATCCAAGTTAGCCTTAAGAAATATTTTAGGAATAGGAAGAGGGGATTTGTAGGATTTTAAATTAAGAGTAGAAGAACTTCCCTTTTTCTCCATTGATGACTCGTAGTCTCGTTCTTTGGCTTCAAGGTTTCGGCTTTCTTCCTCTTTTACATGCTCATCATCTTTTTCTTGTTTCCTAAGTTCTTTTCCACTTCACAGAGTGATGGCCTTTACTTGTTCCTTGGGATTCTTCTCAGTATTGCTAGGTAATCCTCCTTGTGGTCTTGCCGAAATTGCTTGAGCAAGTTGTCCAATTTGATTTTCCAACCCTTGGAATTCTTGCCTTCATACTGTTGCTAAATTTTGCCATCATATCCTCTAAATTTGGCTTCTTCTCTTATGGATTTTGTTGTTATTGTTGCTGAAAGCCAGGAGGTGCTCTTTGTTGGTTATTACTCCAAGAAAAATTTGGATGGCTTCTCCATCCTGGATTGTAAGTGTTGGAGTAGGGATTGAAATTGGACATGTTGTCACCATAAGAAACAAAATTAGCTTGTTCGGAAGAAGAAGAAAATGGATTTCCTACTTGATAGTCTACACTAGTGTGTCCCCCTTGCCCACAAAGCTCATAAGAAGGGAAGGGAACAGAAGAAACACTCATAGCTGAAACCCCCAAATTTTCTAATTTCTTATTTAATGCAGCAAGTTGAGCCGATAAAGCAGTGATAGAATCAACATTATAAATTCTAACTCCCTTTTTATTTGCTCTCTCATTACCCCATTGATAGCTATTGGCCGCCATCTCCTCCAAAAGTTCATATGCTTCTTTGGGAGTTTTTCTCATAAGGGTACCACTTGCAGCTGCATCTAACATTGAACGATTAGATTGATTAATGCCACTATAAAAAGTTTGCATTTGCATCTAAACAGGTAGACCATGGTGAGGATACTTCCTAAGCAGTTCCTTAAATCTCTCCCATGACTCATATAAGGTTTCATTATCAAATTGAGAAAAAGTTGTTATGTCATTCCATAATTTAGTCGTTTTAGCAGGTGAAAAATACTTAGATAAAAAATTTTGTGCCGAGTCATCCCATGTAGTAATCGAACTTGCAGGAAGAGAGTTAAGCCAATCTTTTGCTTTTTCCCTTAAGGAGAAATGAAATAACCTAAGTCTAATAACATCATCACTAACTCCATTATGCTTAAAAGTATCACATATTTCAAGAAAATTAGCAATATGAGAGTTATGGTCATCATTGGGGCTAGAAAATTGCACACTCATCTGAATCATCTGAATAATTGCAGGCTTAATCTCGAAATTGTTTGCTTGCACATTCGGCCTCCTAATGCTTGATGTAGTACCATCCAGAGTAGGTATAGCATAGGAGATCAATGTTCTTGGATTATTTTGGTCTTGAGCCATCTTGTTCTTTCTCTTCCTCATTTGCTTTTTCAAAGTCCTTTCGATTTCTTGATCAAGGGGTATTAATTCTCCACCCCTAGTGCGTGTCATGCACTAGGAACCTTCAAAGAAAAGAAAAAGAAAGAAAACAAAATTAAAATTTTCCTAAAAAATTTTATAAAGCCGAACCCAACAGAAATTAAAATGGAACATTTTAAATCCGAAAATAAAAACAAATAGATGTTCAATCTAAGGGTAATTCAGATAGTTTTGATATGAAATAAACTAGTCCCCGGCAATGGCGCCAAAAACTTGTGTAATTTATGCACAGTTAATTCAAGCAAGTGTACCTTAGTCAAATGTGCGTATAATGATGAGAAAAGTGTTGATCCCACAAAGACTAGATCACAATACCAAATCAATTTTAAACTAACCTAAGTTGAACTCGTGAATCAATTGAATGAATACAAACTAAAAGAATTAATGCTATCCAAGAACATAACAAAAACTTAATCGATGGATGAATGCAGCTAGGGTTTATATTTCATTAGATCAAGGTTTATAATTACCCATTTAATCCAACTCAAGACCGAAATTACCCTAAGGTATATTAAAGTTATTTGCATGTGATGGTGGATTTTCCTAAATTAATTAATAAGCTTTCTCAAGTCATATTAATCCAATTCTACCATCAAATTTCTAAGTGGTTGTCAAAAGGAAAAATAAGCATTAAGTTCTTTGGAAACCTCTAATCGTAGAAGGGGATTTGACTCATTAAGCTTCCATGATTTCCACACATGAGTTAATCATCTTTCGAAATCATAGTCTAACATGTGATTTTTATTGCTTAGGGATTTAATTCATAACAATCCTTTGGTCAGTTATGCATGAATCATCAAATCATTAAAAGATTGGCTAATTTTTTTAAAGCATTAAGCACAACAATAAAAATTCCTCATGCAAATAATAAAGGTCTTCAATTGAATTAAGCAAGTAACTATATAATCTTAAGATCAAAATCCATCTAAACCCTAGCTAAGAAAATTTAGCTAGACATCTTTAAAGTCAACATACTCAAGAAAATTAAAGGGGAAACACAACAAGAACACATCAAAGAATGAATAGAATAACAAGAAAATTTTAGCCTTTGGAGGTCGAAGACAAGTGCAGCAACTAAGCCTTCCTCTCTCTTGGATTCGGATTCTTCCTCTCCATCTCTAGCATGTTGAAACTGCTTCCTCTCTTCTTTTGATGTGTTGAGACCGCTTCCTCTTTTTTTCTCTTCCAGATTCTCTCTAAAGATGTGTCCCGTTGCTTTGAGTCTATGGTCCTTTTTATAGTTCAGCCTCCCCTCAATTGCTTCTCAATGCAGACTCCTAATTCAATACAAATTAGGTCTCTTAGTCTTTATCTCAATTAAAATCCTATCTCTTCTGCATTGCCAACTGCCAGACCTGAAACTTGTAACTCGAATTGCACTTAGTTGTCGGAGGATTTTGGTTGAGTGATAAACAAAAAAGTTGTAGCCCTATCTCTTATCTTTAATTATCCATTTCAATCACCTCAACCTGAGTTGTAGGCAGAAAGTTATGCCCAAAATACGAGAACTATATCAAAACAGGAAATTTCCCGATTTTTGTGCATATATATCAAATCCGATTTCAATGGATTCTCTCCTTCATGACTACATCATGGAGCATCATTTTTGCATGGTCCTTCCTCTATGATTATCTTGATCAATTAAATCGAAATCCTCCTTAAAATTGCACAATTAATCTCCAAATCATCTTGCAAGACAATTTCATCATAATTAGTACAATACCATACTCATTCCAAAAACATTATTACCAAAATCATTAAGTTAGAGGTATGAAAATATATACAAATATAGGCTTATCAGTGTGTGTCTAAGATTTATCACAAGTTTATGTATAAGGTTTATCGCGGATTCGTGCTACCGATGTTCATCGTGACCTGTTTTGAGTATGAGTTCATCGCAATCACAAATTTGTGATGAACTCATCGCAAACGTGCAATAGGTTATGGATTCATCACAGACATTCATGTAGCACTGGTTTGACACCCTCTGTACTTTGGTGGTCTTAGCGACCACTATATGCCTACACCAAGGGCTCGACTTTGATGGTCCCGATCAGTCGAATGTGGGTTAAAACCTCGGCCTCCTCATCCTTGTACCAAGGTGTTATCCTCTCGTCTATGAGGTTTGGCTTCCCCCAATCTGACCTAACTGACTTAATGAGATGTTGTAACAGATCAACAACTCGGCGGTGAGGGGAAGAAGGGGAAACCTAAGGCCAAACTGGAGATAGTGCTTGTACACGCACACCTCGCCCTCGTCTGGCAACCACGATCAATGACCAGTGTCAGGGACTCTAAGCCTATACCCCTTCAAGATGTGGTACTCCTTAGAAAGATCCTTCACTTGCTCTATGCTAAGTGTGCTATCTAGCTGAGAGCATGGATAGCTCTCTATTATTATGCCCTGGGCCGCATACTCAGCCACCAACCTTGGGCTCGGATTGGGAACCTCTTCGCCCTCCACCACCTCAGGTGACCCTCGTCAACCCAACACTTTGATTAGGAGAATCATTGCCTTGTTGGCTGCACTCGGTGCCTACAGGAGCAGCCCTCTCCCTCAATACCTGGATCTCAGGCCTCAGAGGTAGGCTCTCGCATTCATTGTTGTAGCTCTTGTTACTACTCACCGAGGTGGAGATACAAGGCGAGCTCACGTCCGAAAAGTTAGGGAGGTCATAGCACTCATGGCTAGAGTTAGAGTAAGACATGGCTAAGGTTTAAGTCTTTACCTAACGGACGAGGTCTCTGAAGGGTAAAGGTTTAAGTCTTCTTAAACATCTAGCATGGTTTGGCCATCCATGTGATGGATCCTAACCCTTCCTTCAAAAGGCACTAGAACACTTTGATGAAAGAGCTTTGAGGCTAAAAAGAAGGAATTTCAAGAATGAGAAGAAAAGAACTCTCTTGCCCATTGTTACATCATTTCCTTACTAAATAACTCTACCTAGAGACAATTTGATAAAATAACAACTTGTAATGAAATTCTAGATAGCTTAAAGGCCATGTATGAAGAACATAATCATTTTGCACAACAAAAGGTCCTGAAACTGTTGATGACCACTAGAATGTCTAAAAGTCAACCGGTTCATGACCATATCATGAAGATGATAGAGTTCATAAATGAATCGGAGGTTCTTGGCTCCAAATTAGATGATGATACAAAAACTGATGTCATCTTGAACTCTTTGCCCACATCCTTTAATTAGTTTGTCCTCAACTATAATATGAACAAGCTAACAGTTAGCTTGTAAGAGCTCGGCAATTTGTTGCAAGGGTTAAGAAATTGATTAGAAAGGACAAGCCAGTAGTCATGCTTGTTGAAGAAAGAAAATCTAACAAGAATAAATATAAGGGCAAAAAGAGGTCTCAAAAGAAGGCTGAAAAACCAAAGAAGTAGAAAAGAGACTAATATCTAAAATCCTTCAAGAAGAAAGAATGTATTTTCGAAACTCAAGTTATAGAGACCAATATGTTTGTCACTTCTGCCTCTTAGTGTATTGGCTCTAGGGCTTCTACGCATGTATGTAACATTTTGCAGAAGTTCAAGGAAAGAAGAAGGCTAAGTGATAACAAGATCATACTCTACATGGGTACATTTGCAATGGTTGCAACTGCTGCTATAGGATTGGTAGACTTAGTTTTTAGAGAAGGGATTATTACCCTAAAAGATTGTTTTTATATTCTACAACTTAGGAGAAATTTGATTTTAGTTTCTAAGTTATGTAAGGATGCTTATTCTATTTTATTTAGTAATAAGATTACAATTAAGTTGAATAACAAATTCCTTGAATTATGGAGAACTTGAGAATGGTCTTTATATACTCCACCATTCTCTAGAAACAAATGTGACTAAAACAACATCGGTACACATCCCTTTGAAAAGAACACACAAGATTGTTAATCTCACATGCTTGTGGCATTACCGACCTAGCCACATAAATATAAAATGAATAACAAGATTAGTGAAGGATGGTCCTCTATATTTTCTCATAGTAGAAGCTCTACCAACTTCTGCACCTTATTTTTTAGGAAAGATGACTAAGAGACAATTTACAAGTAGCCCGAAAGAAGTACAAACACACTTGAATGTATACATACAAATGTATGTGGTCCCCTAAATGTTAGGACACGTAACCAATATTCATATTTATAACATTTACCGATGATTATTCTTAGTATGGCTACGTGTATCCAAGGTTTAAAATTTCGATATGCCTCTGTGTATCAGCAAAGACGTATTGGAACTTAGAAACACATGGAAACACTTTTTTTAGCTTTTTTTTTTCAAAATTTAGTTTTTGGGTAGTTAAAAACATGTTTTCTTTTGTTGAAAAAGAGTAAGGTCCCGAAATACCTAGGTTCAGGCATATCAGGACCCAAAAGATACAATACGTTGACGTATCATATCAAAATTTTGAACCTTCCGTATATCTAATGAGACACAAGTCTAAATCCTTCGTAAAAAAATTTAGATATGAAATCGATAAATAGTTGGGAAGACAAATCAAAGCCTTTCAATCAGATCGAAGAGGTGAATATCTTTCTAATGAATTCAGGAACCACCTAAAGGATAACAAGATTATATTTCAATTGTCCCTTCCTATTATACCACAATTAAACGATGCATCAAAGAGAATAAATCAAACTTTATTATATATGTTCTAGTCATTTTGGGGACACTTATTAAAGACTACGATCTATGTATTGAACCAGATTCCAACCAAGTTGGTTCCTATGACTCCATATAAGTTTCGGACCGACAAGAAACCAAGTGCCAAATACTTTGAAGTATGGGATCATCCAATACACGTAAAAAAGACAAGTGCAAACAAACTAGAATCCACAACTAGTCGTTGCCTGGTTGCAAGCTACCCTAAGGACTCCATTGGGGTCCTTAGAAGATGACTACACCCTCAACAATCATTATCAAGAAATTATTCTTAATGAGGAGGGGTTAGGGATACTGAGAGATAATCCGCAAGTTCCAGATATCAATACCCAGCCTCTAAGATTTACTCAAGTAAATCTATCACTACAGGTGCAACTTTGGATTTCGATTGATAAAAATTAATGCTCGACTTAGACTTTAAAGACTTGCCTCAATTGAAAATGTTATAAGGCTTCCTCTACTTTAATTTTAATTAAGAAAACTCGTGCACGAGTCCTTATTATTACAGACTATTTTTTGTTAAATCATACATATATGTGTACATTTGTATTGAACTCTAGTATGAAATGATTAACCAACGTGAACCCAATTCAGGTTCAAGCGCTATCAGAGAGTATAAAATTTCAGTTCAGATTGGGCCAAGTTAAACAATTTGGGCTTAACTTCAAGCTCGGGCCAGTTTTAAACGTTAAGCCCAATTCTTAAGGTAGGGCCTGGGTTAAGCCCAATTCTGAGCCAGTTTTAAACGTTAATTTTGTAAATGCTTCCTTCCAAATTTCTTCCCCTGATATGTCTATAGACTGCATCCATTTCAAACAATGGAACATTCAGATTAGTATTTAAGTTGAATTCCTGTCAAAATATCAAAACACTTTCCTTTGAATCCATTCTACCYGAACAAGTATTTTCAAGCATAGACGTGAATTTTCGTACAATGATGGGTCGGAATGGCCCGATCCATCATTTTCAAATCCTCATACAAATATGGGTACAACAAGGAAGCAGAACCGGATCCGATCCCATCATCAGCCAACAGCCATAACATTATTGTTTTTAATAATTAATCCATCATCATGTTTTTTTGATTTGTTGAGCCGAGAGTGTCACGTGAGTGAAGCCGTTGGAATGAATTAATGAGGTTGGCGTTTGACCCGACAGATGCGTGGTCGGCGTAAATGGGTATGGGTCCGCTCGAAAACGACGTGTCGAGACGTTTTACCAATTGCCGCTGGCTATTGACCGGCGGTCTCGCCGATCGAGGCCGGAGATACGTCTTCACCCGCAACCAAAAGTGAAGGCTCGGCTGTCTACGCTTTTAATGCAAAGAATTTGAGCTCCCCAAGACTTGTCCCTCATCCTCATCCCCATTTACTACGCCCAGAATCCTCTCTTCAATAATTAGACAACCAATGTCACATTGTCACTGTTCAACAATTCCACCCTCTTTTTCCTCCCAACCCAAACACTCATTAACCTTTAGCCAATGCCGAGTGTGACGGGAGATGTGAGGAGTAGATCCGGTCTCTTGAAGTGGGGGTGTTGGGAATTTTTTATGAGGGGCCAAAATCTAAGGTGGATGGGGCAATAAATATAGATGGGCATAATGGTGTTAATAGACCGGTTTTCGATTGGACTCCGTTCAGTTGAAAATCAATTTGGATGGACCAGCAACACATCTTGGATTGGACCAATCTGGTCCAAAATATTTATTAGGTTGGATTGGATTTGATCTGTTCTTAATAAATTTATATTGGATTGGGTTGGATTAAGTCAATATTTGATCGGACCAACAACATATATTGGATTGGATCAATCCGGTCTAAAATATTCATTAGATTGGATTGAACCTGATCTGTCCTTAATAAATTTATATTGGATTGGGTTGGATTAAGCCAATATCTGGTCCATTGATATAAGATAAGAATATAGGTGTCAATGGACCGGATTTGGGTTAAAACCAATCTAAATTAAAATGAATTTGAACAGATTAGATAGTCCAGACATTGAACTGGACTGGTCTAATTAAATTGGATTGGACCTGATCCATTTATAATGGACTCACATAAGAATGGATCAAATCCAATCTAATTGACACCCCTAGATGGGCCATTGGGGGCCAAATTATTTGGGTGAGGAGTGGGAGAGTCTAATTGACACCACTAGATGAGCCATAGGAGGGGCCATGGCTCCGCTACACCCTCGTGGTTCTGCCCCTGGTAGCTGCTTGATTGCACATAGACACCTGTTCATGGACCGGACTCAGGCTTGGCCTTTGCCAAATTTTGAATAGGGGCCTGGTCTGAAACTCAAATCTGACACAGTGTAAGTCAAGCCCAAAGCCTGGCCCGTAAATAAGTCTAATTGCATGAACATATTCCAATCTAATTGTGTCCCAATTAGCCTAGCCAATAGCCTGACTCTTGAGTCCTGTTATACAAATGGTTTGGTTATGGGTTGGGCTTGGACATGATGATGATATTCCCCTATCTCATCTTAGTATAAGCCAAAGCCTGCTCGGTTGAGTCTGGATGTGGTGCTAATGTTATGTAAACCTGGCTGTATGATCAATCATGAGTGAATGTGTTAGTGTTTCATACACATTGAACTCATATGCGTTTAGCTCGGTATCCATTTGGGAGGGCTTTCGCACAATAGCTTTTGGTTTTGTGAAAAATTTGGTTTTTTTTTATTGTTTTTGTTTTTGTTTATCTTCTTTTAGTATCCATTCAAGAGGGTCGAAGCACAAGAACTTTTAGCTTTTCAAGATAGGTCCCACATGTAGTGGCGGAGTTAGGAAATTTTTTTTTTCTTGGGGAAGCAAGTTATATGACTTTTTTTGGCTTAACAGTAATGTAAAAGTTATAATAAACCGCACTCTTTCACTGATATGTTTGGTTCACAAATTGAGGTGTGTTAGGTTGTGCAAAGAGAAAAGAAAATGGAAAGGGGCTTAAAGTTTCAAAAGAAGTAGAGGAAAAAAAAAGAGAAAAGGACGATCGGAAACAAAATATAGATATACATGCATAAATAATATAGAAATTGGTCTTACCTTTTTGAAAAGATTTATTCCTAAAAAATAGACTTTTTTAAAAGAATTATTAATAAGGAGGCTAACGTCATGGTTAATTGGGTTAGTCTCTAGTAGGGAACTAGGGGTGTTCAAATTCAGTAATCAAACCGAATTAGCCAATTCGATTTGGTTCCTTTGGTTTTCAATCCAGTTCGCTTTGATGATTTTATAAATATCGGTTTTCAGTTTTTCGATTCAGAGAAGAAAATTTAATCGAATTAACCAATATATATATATATATTAATTATAAATATAAATATTAATATATTTATATTAATAATAATATAAAATATTGATATATTTTAATAATTATTAATAATATAAATATAACATATATTTATATTTTAACTAATCAAATTAAACTGATTTAAAATCAAACTGAACCGATATAAATTCAATTTGATTCATTTCAGTTCGAATCATAAAAATGACCTAACCGAAATGTCGGTTTCATTCTATTGCCGAACTGAACTGAACCGAACATATGAATGAACACCCAAGTTTGTAGGGGCTTTCAATTTCCTATTCACCTCTTCCTCCTCTCCTCTCTACTAATCCACTTAAATCAGGCCCTATCCATCTCTCAATACATTTAACCTGTCCAACCTCCCAACAAAGGTCCAACATTGATTAACCCTCCTTTAATTACACGGCTTCGTTACACGGCGGAGGGATTTCGGGAATCAGAATGCTTCAAAGCAGCTGACGTTGCTGACCCGTTAGAGGGATTTCATATAGTGGCTTCTAGATTATAAGTTAGACCCCACATGGAAAGGTATGAAGCTGTATTTGATAAAATTTATTAATGAATTAACAAATCAACTTTCCCATGAAACTACCTCAACCCTCCAAACGGGCCCTAATTATCTAAATAGGACCTAGATGACCCATTATCTCTTCAACAATTGGAACAGAACTGAAGGACACCTTTTCTTTTTGGTGAGGAGGGGCTGCTCAGGCACCTTAACCTAAACATAACTAGATGGGGGCTCATCAATTAAAGATTTAGGATCATGGGGTACCTCTCATAGAGGAGATAGCTTAGAGCGGATGAAATTAAGGTATTTCTCTGCCATGATCATTTCTGCACAGAAAAACCATTTTGACTGGTTAAGATGACCCCACCATGATTCCTCAATCAAGTTGATATTTAATAGGACTCACTAAGGTAGCCCCTAGCACACAATCTATCTAATCATTCTAATGTATAATTTAATAATCCAACCAACCGATGTGGGATCACTGGGATGTGACCACACTGGCCTAGTTTCGGCTTTCGACAGCGCCGTGGACAGTTTTGACAGCAACAGAAGCTCAGCTGCACCAAAAGCATCGTATTCGTATCATGCTAAACTGCTCAAAGACATACTCCTTTTTAAGCCCACGTTGCCCCACCTCTTCTCATTTCTCTCCCTATCTGTCCTTCATTCCCGAGCTTCTTCTTTGTCTCTGTGCGTCCCGTTCCACTTCCACCCGTGGTTTTGATTTATCTGCGCGTTTCTTTCTTTTCTCTTCTTTTTTGGGGGATTCGACAAGTAAAAGTAATGGCGACCATTGGTGTTTACTTTGATCCAAGCGTGGTCCTCGACTGTGGGAAGAGGAGGTTCCGGAGTTTGTTCCGGCGGGTCCGAGCGGAGATTCGGAGACAAGTGAAGGGTCGGTCCAACTCCAAACAGAGGTTTAGCTTCCACTATGATCCCTTCAGCTACGCTCTCAATTTCGATAATGGCGATTCTGGCTTTTTCTGTTAATAGCCGAACAACGTCAAAGAGAAGAAGGGTCATCAATGGGTTCTGGGTTTTTCTTTCTGTAACTTTTTTTTGTTTATTTTTCTGTTGTAGAGATGTACCTTGTTCGAAACCCAGTTCAGATGAAGAGACTCATCTCATTGTGCGACCATCTTATCGAACAGGTTGAAACCCCACTTCCGAAATGCAGAATTGGAGGTGGGTTTTCAAGCTTTTCTTTTTATATTTTACTTGCTGTTTTCTGTTCTCCACAAATTCTAGCTTTCTCAGAAGCAGAGGAGGAGAGCTTTCGCTTTCTCAGCTTTAAAATCAGGCAATGGCGAATACATGGTTTCTTTGCTGAAGACTGGACGGACGGAATTCGATGAAGAAGAAACATTTCGATCTTTGTTGGCTGAATCTGTTTCTGTTTTTTGTACAGGGCGGACTCTGAGAGATTTTTGTAAAGCTTTGAAGCTTCTTAAGTGCTCTAGATGTTTTCTTAATTCCTTCTGGTTTTTCCTTCTGTGCTTCAAACAGTTTGTGATTGTTGTCGGTTGTCACTAATCATTTTGCTCACGGTCTAATAGACCTGTTCATCGGCCGGGCCGGGCTCAGGCTGGGCTTTTACTCTTCATGAACAAGATTTTGTTAGGCCCGAGCCTGAGCCCTGCTCTAATAAAAAGCCCGAAGGCCCGAGCCCAAAGCCCGACCTAACAAAAAGATAGATCGGTGCTTGTGTTTGTGTTCGCCGCCGATCAAACAATAAGAGAGGAATAGAATAAAAGGGCAAAGAGAAAGGACTCGTTGCCGGTGCTTGAGTTCACATTTGATAAATGAACTGAGCTGAGATTTTGAGAGTGAGAAGGAGAAATGAGAAGAGGAACAACCGAACAATGAATATATATATATATATATATATAKAGAGAGAGAGAGAGAGAGAGAGAGAGAGAGAGAGAGAGAGAGAGAGAGGATTCACAGCTGGTGCTTGAGTTTACGTGACTTGCATCTAATAAATGAGTTGCTGAGATCGATTATGAGAGAGAAGAAGTGAGAAGATGAACGAGAGAGAGAGAGAGAGAGGACTGATTGAGAAGGGAGTTTGTTTGGCTAAGAAAAAGAGATGAGTGATAAGAGAGGGGTTGAGAAAAGAGGGATTAATATTTAGGGTTAGGGTTTAACTTGTACAAAAGTCGGCCTGGGCTTTTTTAACAAATCCCAAACCCGGCCCATAAAATAATCGGGCTTAGGCTTTTAGGCCCGAGGTCAAATCCGCAGACTAAAATACATGCTCAAACCCATCCGGGGGCCGAGCTGGCCCGTGGGGCTACCCAGCCCATGAACAGGTCTACTGGCTAGTTGCCATCACTATCACCAACCAAGCTTCGCTTCTTTCTGTTCGAGATGACCAAAATGTCCTCTATCCCCCTTTTGTAATCCGTGAGGCTATTTTGGTCATGTAGTGTAGTTATTGCTATACATAGAACGAGGGGAGGGCGTTGGCTCTTCTTCATTTGATATCTCTCAATACTGAGTCAGTTATCAAACTCAGATCAGTGACGTCCACCAGCTTTTGACTTTGACCAAGGATTAATTACCATATAGGCCAGAGTTTCTGTCAACCATCTGATCGGGATCAGGTAGTGGCCACTGCCACTGCCCACTATTTTATCATGAACCAATCAACGAGCCACCAACCTCGTGCAAAATTTCCTGGGACAACCTAACAAAAGTGGACCCACATACGGGAATGGAGCCAAATTTCCATAGAGCTCGTGATCTTTCATGGGTTAGTTTGACTCTATAGTCAATATCAATGCCAGCAACCTAACCCATTTGGTGGGCTGAATTGGGCTGGGCTTCCCATAGATGGGCTGGGCACCCGACTATCACGGCCTTTTTGGAATCCAAATTAAAATGGGTTATTCTGATTCCAACTGTTTGGTTGGGTGGAATTGGACTTCTATTCTCATTCCTAATGGAATGGCATTTTCCCATTTGAGGGAATGACCATTTCCTCCCCTCCCGTCCTTTGTCCCATTCCTGTTCTAATTGTCATTCTCATTCTTGTCAGAACCAAATAGATTATGGGAATAGACCATTCTGATTCTGATTCTAATTCCAACTGTAAACCAAACGGACCCTGAAATTGAAATCAAAGTATTCAGGGTCCATTTGGTTCGCAGTCAGAATTGGAATCAAAATCCTTCGGAATCAGAATCAGAATGGTCTATTTTCGTTGTCTATTTGATTCAAACAGGAATGAGAATGAGAATTGAAATCAACAAGAATGAGATTTCATTCTCAAAGGAGGGCAGGGAATGGCCATTCCCTCAAATGGAAGAATGCCATTCCAGTAGAAATGGGAATACGATTCTAATTCTGCCTAACTAAACAATTGGAATCGAAATAATCCATTCCAATTCCGATTCCAGACCCCTATTCTCGTGAACCAAACGGGGCCTCAAAATGGTCAAAAACTTGAATCAATTATTTGACAAGAATTGGGAATGGGTCCCCGGTCCCCTAATTTACATGCTTTTTAATTGGGCTGGGCCTTGGGCAGCATTTCCTTTCTAATTAGATTGTTTAGAATTTAGAGAAGAACTTAGTTGGGCCAGGCCTTGAGCCCTTGGACTGTGTCAAGTCAGCCCAAGATCAGCTCTGGAACAAATTTCATTTTCTTTGTCCGTACTAATTAATCCAAATTTTTTTAATACCCTTTTTGATATATAAATTTGTTATTTAATTTAAAAGATTAAATCAAGTTTTATTTCTAAATAATAGTCTACTTATGGATTCTACATTATTTCAAATGAATTTTTGTTTTGTTTCTTTTTTGGAGAAAAGCCTGTAGGAAAAAATCCATGTATAACTAAGGGTGTCAATGTACCAATTTTGGATTGGACCCCATCAAGTCCAAAATCAATTTGAACGGATTGGATGGACCAACAAGACATTGGACTGGACCAATCCGGTCCAAAATATTTATTAGATTGGACTAGACCTGGTCTGTCCATAATAAATTTATATTGGACTGGTTTGGATTAAGTCAATATCTGGTCCATTGATATAAGATAAGAATATAGGTGTCAAAGGAATGGGTTTGGATTGAAACCAATATAAATCAAAACAAATTTGAACAGATTGGATGGTCCAGACATTGAATTGGACCGGTCCAAATTGGTCCAAAATATTCATTAGATTGGATTGGACCTAGTCCATTTACATTAGTGGATTCACATTGGACTGGATTGGATTGGACCAAATGCAGTCCAATTGACACCCTATGTATAACAAGTCAAAATGGACAAACCATGACAAGCCACCGCATGAGTAGCAGCATTGGCATTCAGTGGTACAAAACTAGCCGAGATAGGTGAGTGGCATTGAATTAAACTTCTGTAAGATGCCACTAGGAAATGAATACGCCACGGTGGAACAATAGAATGCACCACTTCCAAAATGAAGTTAGAAAGATGCAACTGAGATGCAAATTGAAGTCCTGTAAAGCGATAGACTTATATAATACTGAAGTATGTTTGCAGATTAGCTGCAGTAGCAGGACTACAGACTCTACAATTATTTACTTAGGGGGCGTTTCTTTTTTTGGATTTGTAGAGGGGGAAAGTTGATCAATGGGATTTTGGTTCCCATTGATCAAGAATCCCATGTTTTTTTTTTTCAGTTTTATGTGGGGACCAGGGAAAGTTTATTTTCCTAGGTACCACTTACTCAGGAAAGTGATACCTATCTCCTAGGTAGGTAAATAACTTTCCCACATAGGGGGAAAGTTGCCAATACTTGAATGGGACAAAAATTCCCTTTTAATAATGGATTTCTATGGCTAAAATAGTCATTGCCATACTTACCTGAGAAATAAAAGAACATGGATAAATGCACTTACTTGGATAAATGTTTCCCAGGAAAAACTTATCCAGTTAATTGCATTTACTCAGGTAAGTAACTTACCGAAAAGCGAATTGGGCCTTAGTAGCACTTGTCTAAGGAAGATACTCTTCACACTCAGACCTGAATGGTGGATACACTTCATGGGCTGTAATACAAAGTAAATAAAACAAGCTATGGTCTACGGAGAAAATAATTGAAAAAGTTGTTTGTATCTCCCCTGAGACAATGCATGGTAGGCAGGCTTGCTCATGGGCCATGTTTCGAGCTTGACTTTACACTATGTCGAGCTCAGGCTTCGGGTTGGGCCCCCCTAACACCTTGTTCTTCCCAACATCCTACTCTTTACCTCTAGAACTTGGACCATCTCCATAGTGCCATACCTACATTAGAATATATAGTTTTGGTTTTGCAGGAGAGCAGCAAGATGCTGGCTCACAAGAATGTCATCACTGTCATTAGAAACGAGTAGCAACAACATCAACAACCAGCACCAGAGAAAACATCACCAGATCCTCTAGTGCATGCACAACAAGAGGGGTTTTTAGACAAAGATCCCATTCAAAACCACCTGGCTAGTCCTGATGGCAAAGTCTACGGCATGAAGGAGCACCTTAATAAACTGGAAGACATTTGATGTAGGCGCAGATGGCATTGCCCAATCGCAGACCTCACACGTGCCAGACGGCGCGCGTCAGAGCAAACCACTCAGGGCAGGGCACTCTG
Source organism: Nelumbo nucifera (assembly GCF_000365185.1). Next base: position 337,206 of record NW_010729344.1, on the reverse strand, counting down.
CCTAGCTCAGTGAGTTCTGGGGAGGCAATAACGTGGAGTCACTTGGCGGCCTTCGATGGCCACACCCCCTGCGTATGGACTAAATCCCCACCATCCGAGCTCACCTACCTCCAAGCGGTCTCAAGTAAATATGAGGTGACCCCCCTCCAAGTAGAGGAACGAATAATCAAGCTCTCTTACTTGCTCTTGGGATCACTTGCTCTCTTGTGACCTCGTCTGGGTACTTGCACCTTAGACCTCGCCCACCTCGTACCTCTCAACTAACTTGACCGTCGAAGTCCTCTCAACTAACTTGACCTGGTCACTAATGAATAGCTCCAAGTGGTCCCCAACCATTTGTGCCACCTCGCCCGGTGCATCGAGTAGGTGTGTCCCTAGGCAGGAGGCTGCCCTCAGGGTGGCCGCCCCACCGGGGCGTCGGGCCATTAGGGGAAGTGTGAGTCCGCGGACCCACTAGCCCTCGGCTCCACCAACTCCCACCGGGTTCAGCCCTCAGAATCCGACAACAGTTGACGTGCAAGCCAGCCCCTCGGAATGCAAGACCTCCTAGCCGAAGGAGAGAAGAGTCAGCACAATCCGGCGACTACCACCAGAACTCCGAGCAGCACCACCGTTGTTGAAGAAGAGAGAGCTCCCAGGACGAAGGTGGGCGACACGACCACCACTGCGGGTTGATGTCGCACCTCTCCTTCTCAGGTCTTCGAACTCCACGACCTCCTGAATGACCGCTGTGCCAGAAGGAACGGCCACGACCCCACATCCAAGTACTCAGGGGTTTGGGCCAACCCCCACCATGTCCGCAAGGACTGGGACGGGGCACAGGTCCCCCTTGACCCTCGGATTGCAGATCTGCAAGCGCAGCTTGGGGCCATCAAGGACGAGCTCTGCCATGTTAGAGAGAGCCGAGCTGACGTCTCGACCAGCTAGAGCCATCCGACAGGGAGGATGGACGCATTCACCTCGGACATCATCTCTGAGCCCCTTCCCCCGCACTTCAAAGCTCCCGCGCTAGGGATGTACAATAGCACGATAGACCCCGACGGTCACATGGAAAGTTTTAAGGCGCTCATGCTCCTTTATGGGTACTCCAACACGCTGACGTGCCAGACTTTCCAGGTGACCTTCAAGGGGGCAGCTCGGCAATGGTTTTCCGGCCTCCCACCTCGCTCAATCAGTTCATGGGAGCAGTTTGCCAACCTATTCCTCGCCCACTTCATCAGCAGTAGGCGATGCCAGAAGAGTGTCGTCTCGTTAATGTCCGTTAAGCAGAAGCACGACGAGAGCCTGTGATCCTACATTGACCGCTTCAAGAAGGAAGAGATCGATGTCTAAGACCTCGACCCAATGGTCTCCATGCACTCCGCAATCAATGTCCTCCTCCTGACTCGGCCCTAAAGTGCTCAGTAGCCAAGACCCTGCCAAAGTCCAAGGCAGAATTCCTCAAGAAGGCACAAAAGTACATCGCAGCTAAGGAGGCCTCGGCCGGTGACCACCAAGAGAGGAAGGCCGAGTGCCACCACAGAGGCCCAGAGAAGAAGAGGAAGAATGGGGGCCATCACTACAACATCAACAACAACAAGGACAACAAGAAGCCATCGGCCTCAGCCCTAGCTTACAGCCAATATACGCCACTCAACTCCACTCGAACCCAAATGCTGATGCAAGTCGGCAAGGAAGAGTATGTGAAGTGTCCTGAAAAGTTGATGAGTAACCCCAAGAGAGGAAACCCGAAGAAGTACTGCAAGTACCATCGCGGTACCGATCCTGACACTGAGGACTACTATGAGTTGAAGAATGAGATAGAGTCCCTCATCCACCATGGTCACCTCAAGCAGTACATCGGGGGAGAGGCTGGGGTCTCATACTACAAGCAACAGTAGTAGCAGCACCAACAGCTAGCTGGCATCATTGATGTCATAGTGAAAGGCTCGGCCTCAGCCCACAAGGCCTACTAGCGTGCTGTCATAGGCACCCAAAAATAAAACCTATACTCGTAAAAATTAAATGCAGTAGTGTGAGTAAGGATCGTTCCCATAGAGAGT
>NW_010729344.1:303317-318344 GCF_000365185.1 Nelumbo nucifera | reverse complement strand
TTTAGGTTAAAACATGTCAATACATTGATCAAAGGCTATCACGAACAATTGACCCAGAAAGATATTAACCTAATTGCTACTTGTACCACTATTCATGACAATTACGGATCACCGAACCATGGATAGCAGTAGGAAAATCAATATTAATTAATTTGTCAGACTAATTAACATTAACATCCATAGAGAATAAGCAAAAGAATCAACGAATACTTGAATTAAAAAGCAAGAACTTGAATTAAATACTGAACCTCACGATAACACAATCGAACATCCCCCCTTGAACCAGAAAAGAAAAGCTGAACTGCTCATGATTTTCGAATCCTCCATGCTCTGTTTCTCAGAAGGCCGAACTGATCTTTCTTGATTGATCGAGTTGCTTGATGCTTGATTGATGGATTTTTTTGATTGATTGAGTGTTGGTGAGGCAAGTCCGCCCCCCCTTTATATAGCAGAGGGAGAGAGCTGTTTTCCAACTCCTTTTAGGAGATTAACCTCAATTAAGAAAGTCCTGATCTGTTTTGAACTAATCCTATCATATTTCTTATCTAGTGATCTAATCTCAATCATCTTATCTTTCTAGGATTACATTCAAAACATAAATCTGATAAGACTCTCTTTCTAGAGATTACATTCGAAATTGGGACTCTTGGCTCTTGAATTCGAGTTGGGCTGCTTTAATAACTTGGGCTGATACAAGGCTCTTCTGCGAATTGGGCTTCAGCTGCGAAATGGGCTTTGTTGCGAACTTGCTCTGACTTTGGGCCCGATTTCGTCTTTGATGCGGACCGAATCTGTCAAAACCCAAAACATAAACGTTGTGGGCCTATCCCTCATATTTCTAGTGCATCTTGAATTATCCAAATCGGAGTCCGGAATAGAAAGTTTTGCCCTGATTACTGAATGGTGCCGAAACTGTGCAAAATCATCCGATTAGCCTTGGTTTTTTGCAATCGCCTTCTTGTTTGCCCTGAATCGAAATACAAGAGTAATGAGTCCAATTAAGTGCTAAAATAATGAAAAAGAGTGAATATTTGGGGATAAAAATAGGGTACTTTTTAGTCTCATCAAATCCCCCCACACTTAAACTTTGCCCGTCCTCGGGCAAGGCAAAACTCAAGCAAAACAAAAGAAACTACCTACTGATTTTTAATCTCTCTTTTTCTCAACATAAGGCCTGATCCATTGCATGCTTCAGTCCAGACTTGGTAATCTTCCCATTTTCATTTCTTTCTCCCTTTTATCTTGTCAAAGAGTGATCCCAAATCACCATTCCTCATGATCCCAGGTTAAATCAACAGTAAAGAAAACAAGCCTTTCAATGACTGAACATTCTTGGACTAAACAAGCACTCATTGTTTTAACAAACCAATGCAGCCTGATTCAAATACCTTCCTTTGTTTCTTAGGTCAAAACAAGGTATGTTATTGCCATAAGCTTGCTTATGTATCACATCTCCACCACTTAGCATGAAATCCAAGGATCTGAAGGTGAGAATGGGGTTGGGGTTCTAGGGTGAGTGCATTTTATGCTCCATCTCACATTAGTCACGATTTTTTTTTTTTTATATTTATATATATATATATATATATATATTTTTTTACACAAGAATCACAAGGGCATCACCATTCTGATCCATGAACTCATTAATGTGGCCTCAACATGTCTAACATAGCAAGTTCTAGAATAATCAGACCGTGTTTGACAGACATTTAGGTGAAAATTAAAAACACACTCGTGCGGGTTAAATTTGTATGCATCTTGCCTATTGATCATTTAAAATAATGAGGTACCTTATGCAGCAAAAATTCCAATTAGTCATGCTTGCATCCTATCCTGTCTATACAACCTAAGCACATAATTCCTGATAGTTTGAAATAATTCAAGGATAAGTTTCTAGGGAGCAGAAACTTTAAAAGGCAAGGTTAAGAAGTGATGAACGAAGCATGCTAGAGTTACCCCAGGAGTTATGAGTTTCCCCTAATCCCCCACACTTAAGGTATACATTGTCCCCAATGTATATGATTATGCATACGATAGAAGGATTTAAGGGAACTTCCCTAAACGCCTTGTTGAGATTCTTCGAATGTGAAATCAGCTGCTAAACACGACCATGTTCCTAAAATTGAAAACAATAACTGAACAAAAAATAACCACACACAATGGGTTGCCTCCCACAAGCGCAATTGWTTAACGTCGTTATGCTCGACGACCTCCTTTGCTTCCTTCAATCGATGCCCATTCACCTTGAAAACCTTGCCTGTCTCAAGACTTTTGATCTCTACTGCACCATAAGGAAATACATTAGTAACAACAAATGAGCCCATCCACCTGGAACGCAACTTACTAGCATGAGTTGGAGTCGAGAATTGTATAATAAAACCTTTTGTCCAATTATAAACTGTTTTCTTAAAAGCAAATTATCATCGAACAATTTGGTCTTCTCTTTGTAGATTCTCGAATTCTTATATGCTTCTAACCGCAACTCCTCCAATTCTTGCAATTGGAGCTTTCTTGCCTTGTCAGTTTCTTCCATGTCCATATTGTAGTGTTTGATTGCCCAATAGGCCTTATGCTTGATTTCGATTGGTAAGTGACAAGATTTGCCAAAAATTAACCTATAAGGAGACATCCCTATTGGTGTTTTGTATGCGGTTCGGTATACCCAAAGTGCATCATCTAGACATAGGCTCCAATCCTTTCTACCTGGGTTCACCGTCTTCTCTAAAATGGACTTGACCTCTCGATTGGAAACCTCAGTTTGTCCATTTGTCTGGGGGTGATAGGCAATGGCGATTCGGTGATGCACCCCATACTTTTTCAGCAAGACTTCAACAACTCTATTGCAGAAGTAGGCTCCTTGATCACTTATGATGGCTCGAGGAATACCAAACCTACTGAAAATGTTAGATTTGATAAAACCTACAACACACTTAGAATCATCAGTTCTAGTGGCTTTTGCTTCCACCCATTTTGAGACATAATCAACTGCCAAAAGTATGTAAACAAAACCACAAGAGGGAGGAAAGGGTCCCATAAAATCAATACCCCAAACATCAAAGATTTCGCAAATAAGAATGGGGGTTTGGGGCATCTCGTTTCTGCGAGATAATGCACCTGTTTGTTGGCATCTTTCACAATTTTTACAAAACAAGTATGCATCTCTAAATAAGGTTGCCCAATACAACCCACTATCTAAGACCTTTCGAGTAATTCTTTTTGGCCCAAAATGACCACCACAAGCATAATTATGACAAAAATTTAAAATCGATATATGCTCATTTTCAGGGACACATCTCTTAATCACTTGATCGGAGCAGAATTTCCACAGATAGGGTTCATCCCAAACATAATATTTTTCCTCATATCTGATTTTATTCTTCATTGACTTGCTGAGATAATTAGGCAAAATTCCGGTGATCAAGTAATTCATGATATCAGCATACCAAGGGACCATACCTTTTATGTGGAACAGTAGCTCATCCGGAAAAAAACTCAAAGATGGGTGGGGAGTCTTCATCTTTTACCAACCTGCTTAGATGGTCTGCCACTGAGTTTTCAGCTCCCCTTCGATCCTTGATTTCCAAATCGAACTCTTGGAGAAAAAGTATCCACCTTATCAGCCTCGGTTTTGATTCCTTTTTCACTAGCAAGTATTTCAAAGCTGCATGATCAGAAAATACAATCACTTTAGAGCCAAGAAAATATGATTGAAATTTATCTAAAGCAAAAACAATTGCTAATAGCTCCTTTTCGGTGGTCGTGTAGTTGCATTGTGCAACATTCAGTGTTCTCGAAGCATAGTAGATGAGAATTGGCCACCATATTTGCAATCAAATTTCTCACGGTCTCGGGAGTTTTATCTACTAAAGCTCCTCCACTAGCAGCATCAATCACGCTTCTATCAGTGGATTGAAGACCCTCATAGAAATACTGGATAAGTAGCTGCTCGCTGATTTGATGATGGGGGCAGCTTGCACATAATTTCTTAAAACGTTCCCAGTATCCATGTAGGGATTCCCCGTTGTATTGCCTTATACCGCAAATTTCTTTTCTGATGTTGGCCGCCCTTGAAGCTGGGAAGTACTTCTCTAAGAATAACCTCTTCATCTTGTTCCATCTGGTAACACTCCCGGAGGGTAGATAATAGAGCCAATCCTTAGCCGAATCTTTCAGAGAAAACAGAAAGGCTTTCAATTTGATTTGTTCTTCAGTCACCCCCGTGGGTTTCATACTCGTGCATACCACATGCAGCTCCTTCAAATGCTTGTGAGGATCCTCACCTACAAGACCATGAAAAGTGGGCAAGAGATGTATCAGTTTAGATTTCAATTCAAAATTAGCATCAATATCTAAAGCAGGAAAAGTTATGCATAAGGGTTGCTAATTAAAATCAGGTGCGGCATGCTCTTTCAAGGTTCGGTTTCCAACCATGATGTCCTCCTCTCTTAAATCAGAACCGTTAACAGACTGGGACTCAAGATCTGGATCGTTCTCTTCAGAATGACTCCGAGCTTCCTTCCTTAACCTGCACAAAGTCCCCTCTATTTCTAGATCGTACTGCAATTCACCTTGCTTAGAGAATCGAGTTACAGGCATAAATCAAGGGAACCCTAATAAACCATGAACGACTAACCATAACACAAATAAAAAAAAATCTAGAATGATTAAATAAATAAATAAATGAATAAAACAGAAAATACTCTATGCTAAAACATAAACAATCAAAGTGATCTCTAATTTTTTATTCAAAAATTCAGAAATAAAATAATGATCACAAGAAGCACAAAAAACCGATTAGAAAAACTCCCCCCGGCAACGGCGCCAAAATTTGGTGGGTTGTCTTAGGCACCCAAAAATAAAACCTATACTCGTAAAAATTAAATGCAGTAGTGCGAATAAGGATCATTCCCACAGAGAGTATCTAACCTAATTTATGTGCTGCATGAACAAAGATGGAGGGGGGGGGGTTGAATGTAACTAAAACTAGAACTAAACGAAAGAAAATCAGAATTAAAAAGAATGCAATTTAAATGGGAAACAAGGCGATTCAAAGTGCTGAGACTAATCAAAAGAACGAATCTTGGTCTAGGATAACATCCACCATCATTTCCTAATGGGATAATGATTAATTCAGATCTAATCTTATCCTTATCTCTAAACAGAAATCCTTAACTAAGATGGATTCTAACTCTTTCTTTCTTTTTTTTCTTTTTAGAAATACAACAAGAATTTGAATCTAATAAGACTCTTTGATGATTCAGCCTCTATCTCAGCCGAATCCTACACTCTCTTGCATGCTGAACTCATGATGGGCTTCTTCAGCGAACTGGGCTTTGCTACAGGCTTCTTTCGGCCCAAATCATGATTTCAATGCAGTTGTAGAAACTTCGGGCCCAATTTTGACCTTGATGCAATCCGTATTTATCAAAAATAAAAACATGAAGTTGTAGATATTTTCCTTATCTTTCCAAAGCATCTTGAATCATCTCAATCAGAGTCCGGATGGGAGAGTTATGCCCAAATTACCACACGACGCTGAAACTGTGCAAAATTACCCGATTAGCCTTGTTTTTTCACCTAACGCCTCCTTTCGTGCCCTAAATCGAAATATAAGAATAGTGAATCCAATTAGGAATTAAAAAAGTATAAAAGACTAAATATTAAGGGATAAAAATATGATAGTTTTCATTCTCATCACCTACGCCAGGCAGCTGAACATCTTGGGGCTAACCCCCAAGAAGCCGATGTAGAATGAAACCCTTGCCTTCACAGACGAGGACCTGAAGGGGGTCATGGTCCCCCATGATGATGCGCTTGTGGTTTCAGCTGTCATTGCAAATTTTTTGGTGAGGAGGATCTTAGTAGACAGTGGCTCCTCGACCGACATCCTTTTCTACAAAGCATTCAAGAAGATGAAACTAGCGCCCAAGTGCCTCCAACCTACCGACGTCCCCCTCATCGGCTTCTCTCGCAATATAGTTCGGCTAGAGGGAAGAATCACCCTACCAGTCATGGTAGAGACAAAACCTTGGTAGGTGACGAGGATGACTAAGTTTATAGTCATGAGGATTGGCTCCCCTACAATGCCATCATTGGGAGACTGGCCCTTCATGTGCTCAAGGCAGCCATCTCCTCCTACCACCTCAACCTCAAGTTCCCCACTGAGCATGGTGTCAGAGTCATTCGGGGAGATCAACAAGCAGCTCGCCATGCTATGTGGCCGCACTGATGGGAAAGAACAAAGAAACACTAACACTTGAGGGCCTTGACCTCAGGGAATAGCCAACCGACCGAGGACCTCGTCTTGGTTCCCCTAGACGAGGCCGAGCCCGAAAAAACGATCTGCATCAAGTCCAACCTTCCCCCAAAGGGCCTATCCGAACTGGTAAGATTCCTTAGAACTAATGCCGACGTCTTTTCTTGGTCTGCCACTAAAATGCCCGAAATTGACCCTTCGGTCATTACTCGCAGGTTGAGCATGGACCCGAGCTCTTGGCTAATTCGACAAAGAAAGAGGAACTTTGCATCGGAGCGTTGGAGGCCATAGGAGAGGAAGTTGACAAGCTACTTGGTGTGTCCGAAAGCGTGTCATTAACCACTTAAGAACACCAATTTTAATATTTATAATTTTATTCTAATTCTCAAACAACTACTAACGTAGTAAATGGGTGAGAATGGGTCGTATCCACAGGGAAGCAAGTGACAAATTAATATATACATAGATCTAGACAAGAGAATGCAATTGGAAATGGCAGAAAATATGAAAATAAAGTCCGTTATTGCTAAAATTAAATGTTTTGAATTTAAACAAGACAATAAATAAAACTAGAATTTAATAAAGTATGGGAATCAACAAAGGAAATAAAAGAAATAAATAAAAAAAATGATCCAGAATCCGGATCTGGTGGCGGTAGCTGCAGATTAGCCAAACAGCTTGTCAAAACCCCTCTCGACAAGAACCGGGCGTTCGTCCTTTCTATAACTCTCGAACCCATCGAGACACCTTAGCCTTGAACCGAACAAATTTTTAGATCTACAAAACAGAGAAACAAACAAGAATTACATCTAAAAGATTGCAGAAATAAAAAAAAAAAAACAAAAAAGAAAAGAATGGTTGATCAGATCTAGTGGCGGTAGTTGCAGAATGGTTGAACAGCTTGTTGGAACCAATCCTGACAAGATCTGGGCATCCTCCCCTTCTACAACCCTTGAACTCCTCAAGAAACCCTAGCCATGTTAACTGAGTGAATTGACCAACCCCTTCTATAGGGCCCTTGTGACCCTTTTTATAGAGAAGGGTTGACACAACTGGAAATAAGGAGAAAGATGGGGGGTGGTAGCTGGGATTTAGCAAAGTTAGGGATGCCTTAGGGTTTCTAATGGAGGGCTAAGATGGTTTTGGGGTGATCCTATGGCTGAAAATGGAAGGAGAGGGCACCCAATATTATGTATGGCTGAGATTTGGACGCCTAGAAATGGAGGGTGTAGATTAGAACATCTAAGGTTGAAGGGTTAAGATTAAAAGAATAGGTGGTGCCCTAGATTGAATGGTTGGGATATAAGATGGAGGGAGTGGCTGAGATTTGGAGGTGAGGGGCTGAATGGTGAGGATTAGTAGAATAGGTGGTGCCCTAGGGTTTAAAAGCTATAAAGGAGAGCCCTAAAATGAGTGGTTGAGATTAAAAGAGGTGAAGGATGGAGATTAAACACCTAGGGGCGGCTAGGGTTTGCTAAGAGTGAAAAGATTAGGTTAAAAAGGCTCCCTAGGGTTTGCTAAGGAGATGGGAGCATGGTAATACAATAGGATGGGCGCCAACTGGGTTTAGCAGATAAGGGGCTCCCTCCTGTTCTTAGTTCTTTACAAAATCACCCCCTCTCTCATCTGGTCTTCACACCAACTCCCCAAAACTACACTTCAGCCTAGAAAAACTTCATAATTTGCACAAAGACCCTCAAAGGTCACATAATTGATTTTAATTGGGAAAAGGGTACACTTTGACTATTCTAAAGCTGAAAATACCCTGAATTGATACCCTTAAGGCATCAAACTGCAGGGTTATCACACCCCCTAACTTAAACATTGCTAGTCCCTTAGCAATGCAGCCTTAAAATTACACTGAGTATATATAGATCTTTTCCATTACAAGGTCATCCCTAACAGAATTAATCAAGCATCCCGATTCCAGCATTCTCAAACTCTGTATAGATCGGTATTGGGCTTTAGGGGTAAAACTGTCTTATTTTGAATATTACCGAAACATGTTTTAAAAATCTTATTTACCCTTCCATTTGCAAACTGTCTTGATAAGATGAGATTGATTTTAAAATCAAATAGGTATTCTTGTTATTTCTGACAGCGGATTTCTACCCTTGAACTTATTTTTATTGTTAGCTTTCACCGTTTTATGTGAATTTTGACACTTGACTTAGGTGAAGAGACCCAATTACTAAGTGCTGGAAAGTGTCTTTAGCATTCCCTTTTCTGTTTGACGCGAATCTTGACACTTGAATTAGGTGAAGAGACCCGGTTACTAAGTCTAGGGTGTCCATTGACCTTTTATTCTCTCTCTCTCTCTCTCTCTCTCTCTCTTTTTTGCAACACTGTTCAGGGTAGTCCACTGTCTCTTAACAATTTGAAGAATTTTGTCTAATTTCTCAATCTTTCTTTTCCTATCATGACAGGGGCAAACTTGGGAGTATTTTCTAATTTCTAAATGGTTTCGACAATATTCAAACAAGACCAATTTTTGACTCCTATCACTTGTTACCAATTTCTACAAAATTCAATATTATTTTATCAGTTTCCTTAACTTTTTTTGTTTGGGTATCTCTTTTAATGGAAAATTTTAAAAATTTCAGTAAAATCTTAATTCTCCATCTTTAAAGGCTTAGCTTCACAATTTTTTTTTCAAATTTTCTCTCTCTTTCCTCACCCCCCAACTTAAATGCCATTGTCCCTAATGTCATGACTAGAATGATGCAAAGAAGATTTGGGCTAAAGGGAACAACGGGTAGGGTTTTCCTAAGGGGTTTAAGGTATGCCACATGGTCTTGAATCAAGAAAATAAAATAAAAAACATCTAATCCTAAAATTAATTGAAAAAAATTACATTGGGTTGCCTCCTAACCAACGCTAAGTTTAACGTCTTCAGCCAGATGCAACTATTCATCTCTCTCATCCAAACTCTCATACTCACATTCATTTTCATACCAACCAGGACCGGATCGGGCTAACCAAGGGGTAGGTAGGTCATTCACGAGATTGTCCACTATGTCCACACTGCCTTCATCTTCCCCTAGGTTTGGATGCTTAGAGGCATTAAAAACATTCAATTGGATCTTTCGCTCCCCAAATGAGATGTTCATTTTGCCCTATTTACAATTGATATTTGCATTAGCTATTGCTAAAAATGGCTGTCGTAAGATTATCGAGTTGTGGTTCAGTGTTTCGGTTGGGGTCATGTCTAGGATAACAAAATCTACAGGGAAATAATAGTTTTCTATCTTGACGATGACATCCTCGATGACACCTCGAGGAGTCTTGACCGACCGATCAACGAGTTGCAAAATTACTGGGGTAGGTTTCAACTCGCCGACCCTGAACCTTTTATAAATAATGGACGGAATCAGGTTCACACTAGCCCCTAGATCCAATAAGGCCCTATCAAAGGTGATTCCAGAAATTATACAGCTAATAAGAGGAGCACCCAGGTCTTTCATTTTCTGGGGAAGTTGGTTCAGGAGGATCGCACTCACATCTGCTGAGAGCATCACTTTTCATGGGGCCGATCGTGGATCCCTCTTTTGGGTGCATAGCTCTTTCAGAAACTTTGCATAAGCCAGGACATGTTGAATCGCATCGAGGAGCGGGATGTTAACATATACTTGTTTGAAAAGTTCCTTGATCTCCTCATTGCGAATCTCTTTCTTTTTCCATGATGGCCCGACTGTGAGCACGGTAGGAAAGGGGACTACAGATTGGTTTACTTTAGGCTCTTTTTCTAAGTTTTCCCTTTCTTCTTCTTCCCCCCCCCCCCCCAACTTAGGGTTTTCTGACTCCTTTTCTTCTTCTTTACTTTCTTTCTCATACGGGTCTTCCAAAATTCTCCCACTCCTTAAAGTTGTTATAGCTTTAGCATTTTCGAATTGGGGATTCTGGGGAGGTGGTTGAATTTGTCGAGAGAAACTCAGTGGCTGATTCCTAGGGTTTGCAACCAGTTGATTCGGTAGTTGCCCCACTGCCCTCCTTGCATTAGCTTCAACTAGCTGTCCTATTTGGCTTTCTAACCTACCAATGGACTACTGTTGATTTAGGATCAACTGCTGCAGCTGCATAAATTGAACATCTACTGATCGGGATTGAGGGGGTTGTGGGTAGCCCTGATATGGTTGGGCCGATTGACTTCTAGGGTAAACCTACTGGAACTGGTTTTGTACTACTAGCCTCTAAAACTATTGGGCCATGGAGTTTGACGGATGCTGATGGGACTGTACATTGGGTTGATGTGTCCTCCAAGAAAAGTTAGGATGGTTTCTCCACCCAAGATTATAAGTATTAGAATATGGATCATTATTGGGCCTTCAGAAACTCTAAGTAACCTGAACTCGTTCTTGGATAAAAGGTGGAAACTGGGCCACAGTAGGACAGTCATCAACCTGGTGGGCCAGGCTGACACAAATGGAACATACTTCGGGATAAGAGGTAGATGGGCCCAATTGCTAGTTAAGAGAGAAAAATTGGTCGAGTTTCTGGGCTAGAAGGTCTACCCTATCCAACTTTCTAGAAATGGCATTCAAGTCCATTTTTGCCTCGAGCTCTATATTATTTCTGACCTCATAGAGCCCTGCCCTCGTTGAGGGTCCCACCAACCTTTCATAGGAATACAATGATGCATTATTGATAGAATTCTCACTCAAGGTTTCGAAAAGATTATAAACTTCATCCTCACTCTTGTTCATAAATGCCCCCCCACACGATGCATCTACCATCTGCCTGTATTAATCTGTCAGGCCTTCATAGAAGGCCTAGACAATTTGCCACTGGGACAAGCCATGGTGTGGGCATTTTCTCATTAAGTCTTTCATCCTCTCCCAAGCCTCATGAATTTGTTCACCCAGTGTGTTGGGTCAATCCTGTGATAGCTCTCCTCATGGTATTGGTTCTTCCTATAGGATAGAACTTCCTAAGAAATTCTTGTTGCATTTCTGCCCAAGTCCTAATGGGTCTTCCTATAGTCCCTAACCAATGCTTGGCCTTATGCTTCAAGGAGAAGGGGAAAAGATTCAATCTAAGGGCGTCATCATTGAAATTCTGAATCCTTACAGTTGAACATATTTCCAGGAACTCATCTGTGTGCTTTTATGGGTCCTCACTTGGGTTCCCATAGAAGGATGAGAGTATCTGGATTGTACTTGACTTAATTTCATATTGTAAGGCCTGAGTATTAGGTTAACTGGATGCGGGATAAAGGGTTGTATTGTGTTGGAGTGAAGTATTCCTTCAACTTTCTAGGTTGGGCATCATTGATTCCAGCCATTTGATTTCGGTGTTGATGATGGAGGTATCTCTCTATTTCAGGTATAGGTTCTACAATTTCTCTCCTTAAAGATCTCCTCCCCAACATACAACACAGAAGTCCCTTTTCTTCTTATTTGAATTTTAAAATTTTGAGTTTAATTTCAAATGTGGATTTTGCAATTTGAATTCTGAAATTTAAACTCAAATTTTGAAACTCTCTTTTTCTTCTGAAATTTAAATTCAAACCCAACTTTTGAAAATTAAATTCCTAAAATCTAAATTCAAGTTGGAATTTTTAAATTTTTTTTCTTCTGTTTTTTTGTTTTTTTTTTAAGGCAAACAAATCAGCCACATGACCTAGGGTTTCCTAAACTAATGGTTCAACCAATGTGAACTCTTTTAGGTTCACTTGGAATTACCCAACTTCCTTTGGTTAGCCAGATAAGTGGTGGGGATGTGGGAGGCTCCCCTTGCTCTCACAAGGACTTAATTAAGTAACCAAAAAACCTACTTAGGCTTAGTCGTTTAACCTCTTTCCTTAGACACCAACCGCCGGTTATGGAAAATAATTTCAAGCTCTCCTAAAATTCAACACACCTTTGAACCAAATGTGAGGCTTCCCTAAAGGATCTTTCTATCCAAATTTTAAATTAGGGTTAGAGTGAACCTAACGTGAATGGTGCTGATTTTTGGGCTAAGGAAGGGTGATGAAATCCCCACCTTATGTTATTAAGGTTGGATGCCCTTAAATGAATTAACGGAAACACAAAATAAACAAAAAAAAATGCAACTAACGACAATGCATGAACAATTATTTCTAAGATGTAATTCAGCAATTAAACATAAAAGAATAAAGCAAACAACTAAGCAAACGGAACAATTAAAATAATAAAGAGAACACCTAACACATTCACAACTAACAATAATAATTTCAGCAAATAAATAAACCTATATGATGCATGCTCTAGAATATCAAACCCTAAATAATGGAAGGAAAATGCAAGAGAAATATTCAATATTTTTTTATTTTTATTATATTTTTTTAATTCAAAATTTAAATTTTTTGGTGTTTAAAATCAAATTCAGATTTTGAGATTTTTTCTTTTCATTTTTTATTCGAAAATTTAAAATTTAAATTTGAAAATTTGAAATTCATATTCAAATTCAGATTCGAATTAAAATTTAGATTTAAATTCGGATTTGAAATTTAACTCAAATTAAAAAAAATTCAACAATTTCCTATTTAGCAATTAATTATTCAAGTAAACAACTAAAAGAACAAAAATTAAATAAAGCAACAAATAATAATTGAAAATAGAAAATAAAAAAACAATTAATTGTGCAAAACAGAATTAACAACTACCAAAAATAAATTCTAACAAACTAAGCTAATCTAAAAATTAAACTGAAAATAAAATGATCAAAAAGTAAATTATGCAAAAAATAGATAAAAGAAAAGAAAAAATATACAAATCTAAAAAAATTAAACAAAAAATAAAATAAAGAAAAGGAAAAATATGCTGAAAATTTTTTTATTAATATTTTTTTCGTTTTTTATAATAAAATAAAACACAAATCTAAAAATTAATACGAAAATAAAATTAACGAAAGAAAAATACACAACAAAAAATAAATAAAATAAGATAAACGACTTTTTTTTATTGTTTTTTATCTGAAATAAAAGAAAAAAATGAATCTAAAATAAAAACAGAAAATAAAATAAACAAAAGAAAATTATGCTGCAAGAAATAAAATTAAATAGAATAAACGATTTTGTTTTTTTTGTTTTTTTTTGTTTCTTTAATCTAAAATAAAAGAAAAACACAAACCTAATAAAGCAAAAAAAATTGAACAAGAAATTAAAATAAAGAAAGAAGAATAGATCTAGAAACAAAATGGATGCAAAATAATACTAAAAAAATAATTCAGATCTAAAAAAATTTAATTAACAATTTAAAAATAACTATTCTATAAAAAAAAGAGTTTGAAAATAAAAATAAGAAAATCAAAAATAAAATGGAACGACTACACCTGAAACACAATCCAATTTCTCTTTTCTTCTCTTTTGTCCCGCAGTCCCGCAACGCTCCGATACCCCACCTTTCGCTATTCCGTCCGGCAGAATCAAAGAGAAACAAGAACTAAACTGAGATAACGAAGCAAGTAATAAAACAAAAAAGAAAAGATAATGAAACAGATCTAGAAAAAGTAAATAAAAAATTTTCTTCGTGCTTCCCCGGCAACGAAGCCAAAATCTTGGTGTGTCCGGAAGCGTGTCGTTAACTACTTTGGAACACCAGGTTTATTATTTATAATTTTATTCTAATTCTCAAACAACTAATTGAAGGGATGAGAGATCCATCAAATGGATGGCCGAACCCTGTAGGTAGATTGGGAAAATTTTCAAAAATTTCTCTTTTTCCCATCTGGGAATCACATTCCTTGTTTTAGAAAATCTGCATTTTCAAGGATCAATCTTGAACCCTAAACCGAACCAGATCTGAAACCAAAAGGTAGGAGAGGGATATACCTGATACAGAGTAGCAGTAACTCCCAATGAAGGTGTTCACGCCCAAAGAAATCTCCAAAGACTGCTCCCACTGAAGATGACACAGTGTAGGGTGGAGCAGAATTAGTAGTGTTCTTCCCAAGAAGCGAATCCTTCAGCAAGAATTCGATGGAGGCTGTGAGCACGACTTCAGATCAGCCTTTCTCCAAAGGCTGATATCAAAACCCTTCTTGACCACGCCTACAATGGAGATCGAACTGGCAATGGCGGCGGCAGGAGGAGGGCACAAGAGCAGAAGATGGCGCAGTTACACTGTTGTTGTCTACTCTCTTTCTGTGATCTAAGATATGATGATTTGATGTGTTGTTGATGTCCACCCTCCTCCTCCTTTTATAGATTTAATAAGTTCTCCAAATCTCATTAGGAGTTTCCTGATCCAAATCCTTATTTGGATCTAGACTCGCTTTAAGATATAAGGAAAACCCTTATCTTATCTATAGAGTAGATAAGCTTTCCTAATCTCATTAGGAGGTTTTCAGATCCAAATCTCTATTTGGATCTAGACTCTCTAAGTGGATAGGAATAACTCCCTATCCTATATGCTAATCCAAATCCCAAATCCGCCCTTCTTTAACTAATCAAATTAGACCAGTTTGAAATGGGCTTTAGGCCCAATAAGTCTATGTGCTCAGTAACCTTCCAAACTGCTGCCCAGTTGGGCTTCTTTCTATGGTGTGGGACCCAAACATTGATCTACACATCAACCACATGGGTTTAGCCTAGTCTCAGTTACAAGGCTTGGCCGAATTCTTTGTTTTGGGAACTGAACCCTTGAACCCATCACCATGGGCTCTTAATGGGCCCAACACTTACCCTAAGTGGTCCCTAGGCCAAGCCACCTTATAAAAACCCAGGGACTGTGGGTAGATGCAAGATTAGCCCATCAGGTATTACCCTCAATGGTCTTACACTTAACCTCTCAGCCCATAATGATCAAACA
>NW_010729344.1:289918-303225 GCF_000365185.1 Nelumbo nucifera | reverse complement strand
CGATTGAAATTGGCTACCGGTAGTCTTGGTTTCCATCAGAGAGAGTGCATCCCCGATCATTACCTTTGTCCGACAAAGGGGCTGATTCTGTCACTATGATCACCCACTCAGATGAATTCTCAGATTGTCTCAACATACCCAGGTTTTGACCCCCTTTAAGGATCTCACTGATTGGCATATCAAAGACAACCCAATTCGACACCTAGTGCAGTATCATAATCAAATCTAGGGGTCAGTGTAACTTTCCAGTTTTGCCCATCAATCTCAAAGGTCCAGGGCAATACTGGAAATCTGGTTCTGTTTAGGGTTTCAAGTAAACCTACACTGCATGTACCTTGGGTCTCACCCTAGCAGCTGAGATAGGCTACCCCAACCAACTTGGCGTCACATCAATGTTAGCCTTAATCTCCCTAGACTTATCCAACGGCTGTGAACATTGTAAACTAACATGAGTCTCATATGTGTCCAGTTTAATGGTATTACACAGAAACTCACCACAATAACATGAATCAAATATGTACTTTATTGATTTACAATAAATGTCACAATGTACATCATTTTGATTGGAGCTAAAGGCATACACCATCTAACACTAATAACGTACTAAATGGGTGAGTACGGGTCGTATCCATAGGGATGCAAGTGAAAAATTAATATATACTTAGATCTAGACAAGAGAATGCAATTGGAAATGGCAGAAAATATGAAAATAAAATCTATTATTGCTAAAATTAAATGTTTTGAATTTAAACAAGACAATATATAAAAATCAGAATTTAATAAAGTATGGGAATCAATAAAGGAAATAAAAGAAATAAATAAAAAAAAATGATCTAGAATCCGGATCCGATGGCAGTAGCTGTAGATCAGCCAGACAGCTTGCAGAAACCCCTCCTGACAAGAACCAGGCATCTGTCCTTTCTAGAACCCTCGAACCCCTCGAGACACCTTAGCCTTGAACCGAACGAATTCAGATCTGCAAAACAGAGAAACGAACAAGAATTAAATCTTAATGATTGCAGAAATAAAAATAACAGAAAAGAAAAGAATGGTTGATCAGATCCAGTGGCGGTAGTTGCAGAATGGTTGAACAGCTTGCAGGAACCCCTCCTGACAAGATCTAGGCATCCTCCCCTTCTACAACCCTTGAACTCCTCAAGAAACCTTAGCCTTGTTAACTAGGTAAATTGACCAACCCCTTCTACAGGGCCCCTGGGACCCTTTTTATAGAGAAGGGTGGACAAAACTGTAAATAGGGTGAAAGATGGGGTGCGACAACTAGCTTTAGCAGATAGGAGGCGCCCTCCTGTTCTCAGTTCTTTACAAAATCACCCCCTCTCTCAACTGGTCTTCACACCAGTTCCCCAAAAACTACACTTCAGCCTAGAAAACTTCCCAGCTTTCTATATAATTTGCATAGAGACCCTAAAAGGTCACATAATTGATTTTAACTGGAAAAAGGGTACACTTTGACTATTCTTAGGCCAAAAATACCCCTGAATTGGTGCCCTTAAGGCATCAAAATGCAGGGTTATCACTACTCGTCGTCGGCTTCATTCAAGAGGTACACTACCCTAACTATTTGTCAAATATTGTTATGGTAAAGAAAGCTAATGGGATGTGGCAGATCTGTATTAATTTCACAGACCTCAACCGAGCCTGCCCAAAAGGTAGTTTTCCTTTGCCGAGGATAGACCACCTCGTCGACGCCACCGCAGGGTACGAGCTACTCAGCTTCATGGATGCCTTCTTCGGATACAATAAGATCAAGATGCACCCCAAGGACAAGGAAAAGACCTCGTTCATTATCGAGCACGACACCTACTATTACAACGTCCTGCCCTTTGGCCTCAAGAACGTTGGAGCCACCTACCAGCACCTTGTAAACAAAGTTTTTAAGAATCAGATGGGGAGGAACATTGAAGCCTACATGGATTACATGGTGGTGAAAGGCCTGAAGGCTGAGGCACAAACCTTGGACCTAGCCGATACCTTTGACATTCTGCGAAGGTTCAACATGAAGCTAAACCCCAACAAGTGTTCCTTTAGTGTCGCCTTGGGCAAATTCTTGGTCTTCGTCGTCACACAACGAGGCATAGAGGCCAACCCAGAGAAGATATAGGCCGTATTGAATATGGCACCACTTCGGTCGGTGAAGGAAACACAGAGACTAACTGGCTCAGTGGCCACTCTCAACCGCTTCATGTCGAAGTCAGTGGACCGCTGCCTACCCTTCTTCCAAGCCATAAAAAAACTAAAGGACTTGAAGTGGATGGAATAGTTTCAGCGTGCCTTTGAAGAATTGAAGACCTACCTTGCCTCACCTCCCCTCCTTACTCGTCCCCTCCCAGGAGACATTTTGTAGTTATACTTGTCAGCTGGGGACGAAGCCATCAGCTCGGTCCTGGTTAGAGAAGATGGAGTGCAGAGGTCAATCTACTATGTCAACAAGGTCCTCTGTGACGCCAAGACCAGATACCCCGAAGTAGAGAAGCTAGCCTTCACCTTGGTGGTCTCAATCAAGAAGCTCAAACCGTATTTTCAAGCCCACACCATAATAGTCCTGACCAATCAACCTCTCAAAGCTGTCCTCACTAAGCCCAAGACCTTAGGATGCCTGATGAAGTGGGCCGTTGAGCTCTCCGAGTTTGATCTTTAGTACCAGCTGAGGCCAGCAATCAAAGCCCATGCCTTGGCAGATTTTGTGGCAGAATGCACCTTTAATCGAGCCCCCGATGACAAAGCAGGAGAAGTACCTCAACCGGCCGAGGAAGCTCAGCTCACCTGGAAGCTTTTTGTCGCCGGATCATCCAACTCTAAAGGAAGTGGAGCCGGTGTTAACTGATAACTCTGCATTTTGATGCCTTAAGGGCATCATTTCAAGGTTATTTTCATCTTTAGAATAGTCAAAGTGAGCCCTTTTCCCAATGAAATTCAAGGTTGTGACCTCTGAGTGTCTCTATGCAAATTCTAGGGAAAACTAGGGAAGTTACACGGCTGAATTACAGTTTTTGGGAAACTGGTGTGAAGTCCAGCTGAGAGAGGGGGTGTTTTGTGAAAAACTGAGAACAGGAGGGCGCCTCCTATTTGATAAACCCAGTTTGGCGGCTCTCCTTCTGTATTAGCATACTCTCCTCTCCTTAGCAAAGCTTAGGGCGCCTTTTCACCCATTCTTTTCACTCTTAACAAACCCTAGCCACCCCTAATTGCTAAATCCTCACCTTTCATCCTTTCTAATCTCCACCATCCATTATAGGGAACTCTCTTTTTAGCATTCTAACCCTAGGAGCCACCTAACTTCTAATCTTCACCATTCAACCTTTAGCCATTAAATCTCAGCCTTACATAATATTGAGTGCCTTCTCCTTTTCTTCTCAGCCTTAGGATCACCCTAGAACCATCCTAACCCTTCATTCTAAACCCTAGGGCACCCATATTTTTGCTAAAACCTAACTGTCACCCCCTCTTTCTCTCTAATTCTAGTTATATCCACCCTTCTCTATAAAAAGGACCCCGGGGCCCTGGAGAAGGGGTTGGTCAATTTACCCAATTAACAAGGCTAAGGTTTCTTGAGGAGTTCAAGGGTTGTAGAAGGGGAGGACGCCTAGTTCTTGTCCGGAGGGGTTTCTGCAAGCTGTTCAACCATTCTACAACTACCGCCACTGGATCTGATCAACCACTCTTTTATTTTCTTTATTTTATTTTCTGTTATTTTTATTTTTGCAATCTTTTAGATTTAATTCTTGTTCGTTTCTCCATTTTGCAGATCTGAATTCGTTCGGTTCAAGGCTAAGGTGTCTCGAGGGGTTCGAGGGTTGTAGAAAGGATGGACGCCCGATTCTTGTCAGGAGGGGTTTCTGTAAGCTGTTTGGCCGATCTGCAGCTACCACCACCGGATCCGAATTCTGAATCGTTTATTTATTTATTTCTTGTATTTCCTTTGTGGATGCCCATACTTTATTAAATTCTAATTTTTATTTATTGTCTTGTTTAAATTCAAAACATTTAATTTCAGCAATAATAGATTTTATTTTCATATTTTTTGCCATTCCCGATTGCATTCCCTTCTTCGGATCTAAGTATATATTAATTTTTCACTCGCTTCCCTATGGATACGACCCATTCTCACTCATTTACTACATTAGTAGTTGTTTGAGAAATGGTAAAAATTATAAATGTTGAAACTAGTGTTCTAGAGTGTTTAACGATGCACTTCCGGGCACACCAATAACTCTTTATTTTGATCCCTTAAGGGCATAATTTCAGGGGTATTTTTGGCCTTAGAATAGTCAAAATGTGTCATTTTCCCTGTTAAATTCAATATTGTGATATCTGAGGGTGTCTGTGCAAATCTTGTGGAAAACTGAAGAAGTTTCATGGCTGAAATGCAGTTTTTGGGAAGCTAGTGTGAAATCCAGTTGAGAGAGGGGGTGTTTTTGTGAAAAACTAGGTATAGGAGGGCGCTTCCTCTCTAGTAAATCCAGAATGGCGCCCCTTCTACTATATTAGAATGCTCCCCTCTCATTAGCAAACCCTAGGGTGCCTTCTAACTCATTCTTTTCATCCATACTAAACCCTAGCCGCCCCTAGCTGCTATATCTCCACCTTCCATCCCTTATGCTTGTGATTAGTCTGCAACCAATCTTCCCTTTGTGATGAACCTTTAGAGCATCACAAGTCTGTGATGAACCCACAATGCTTCGCAGGACTGCGATAAACCCATGGGTCTTCGCAAGCTTGCGATGAACCTATTCCTATGCTCAAACCAAAGCAAACCCGGGTCAAACCCGCGATGAGGTTCGCACGCACTTAGCCCTACAATAAACTCTCAGTCACTACAGCACCCCGATTCACCAAGAATCGAGCCTAGATGTTACCTTCGTGCATAACTTTGAAGGAACGAAAGTGACAGGGTGCCATGTAGGTCTAGTAAGACGTTGCCTACCAGACGGTGACGTCATTAGCGCCACGTCAGTTAAGAAAGGTGGGTAGTAGCGCACGTGGGTTATGAGGACCTCTGAGTGAAAGGAAAGCCAATCCTCAAAGAGATCCCCATAGGGACATGTGGTGAAACCCTAGCAGTGCCCTTAATGATTGACAACACATCCAATATTCCCTTTCCTAATAGGAAATGAGCACCTTCAGCTCCTTCCTTTTAGGATCTTGGGATCTCCCCCCATAAATAGAGATCCTCTTTATAATGAAATTCATTCAATCATCAAGCATCCTCATCATTGATTCCCGACTCTGGCTTGATGCCCTAATCTCAGACTCAATCCCCTTTACCCACGGTCTTTCTCTGTCTTTCAAAGAGACTGCCTCCTCAATCTAGCCTCCACCTCACCTACAATAGAATCTCTGGTTCATCTTTGATCATAGAGAAATGGCTGCCCATAGAATCAACCTTATACCCATCTCTGAGGAACACAACAATGTCCTAGAGAATGCCAACCCAGGAGTAGAGAATCAATTCGAAATGGAAACATCTAATCAATTTGACATAGAAATACTCTCAAACAAAGTGTACGAGTTTGAGGCATATTTTGAACCCCGATTCCAGAAAATTGAACAGATGCAAGAGGAAACAAGGAATGCCCTCTAGATCTTGCTTCAACGATCAAACCAAGCAGATCAATCTCCCTTCACCCCAGCAGCCGCTCCCACCGGCATCCCTACTCGCGACCATGCCTGTAACTTGATTCCCATCGTCCCAGAGCAGCCTAACAAAGTCGATTCCGCGCCAGCACAAACATGCCAACAACCGGTCAACCAACCCTAGACCTTTCCATAAACAGATCTAGTGACAGAAACCCTACTTAGCCAAAATGAGCTGAGGGAATATGTCTAGGGATTAGTGGTGGAAAACCACAACTGGGCACAAGATTCTACTATCCTATAGAAACCTTACTCCAACCGAAGGCTCAGATTCCTTGTCAACCCCAAGAAGGCCCTGGCAAGTGGCAACCCCAGGCGCTTACATTCCCTAGAAACCCCAAGAAGGCCCTGATAACCCTAGGCGCATTCAAATTCCCCGGCAACCCGAGGACGCGCTCAGATTCCCTAGAAACCCTAGGAAGGCCCTAGCAACCCTAGGCACACTCAGATTCCCCAGCACCGGGAAGGCCCTGGAAACCCTAGGCGTGCTCACATTCCCTGGCAACCCTAGGCGCACTGGTGCGTCATTGCTTACACTAGCAAGTGCACTAGTCGATCAAGTAATAAAGTGATGAGTAGAGTATCGTTCCCACGTGGATTTATCCAATAATTACTAGTAATAAATCAGTCAATTGTTATCTGATAAACCGAATTCTTATCCTAATCAAAATCTGAATTCCTAACTTGTAACCTATCATAACCAGTTTGGATCAAACACCTTTCATGCAATGAGAAAACAAGCTGCATGAGAACACTACAGATTCGGTCCAGCAATCAATTCCCTAGGTTATTCAATTGAATTGGGATTCAACCATGGATTGGTGAAACCCTAATGGCATGAACAACCTCTCTCGAGCACATGCTCATTCTATCCATGAGTGATGATTCTTATATCTCTATCAAGAATCTAATCCCCATGCATGCATTAAGATCAAGACATTCAAAGGGCATCAATTCAGATTTGATTGAACACCAACCGAATCATACAAGTTACCTCTAAATTGTATTAAATCCGGTTCTTGATTAGCATATCAGATTATCTAAACTCTTTCTCAAGTAATTTAGACAGTCCAAGATTCAAGAACAGTTCAGCCAAAGCTATTCTAGCAATTAAAACCCTAATCAAGAAACATCAAGACTGCATCCAATCAATCAAATAACTCTAGAGAACTAATTACAGATCTAAAATATCATTAAATATTGTTCAACTACTAGCATGAAAGAGAAATTACTGGACAAAATTGCATGAAACCCTAGTTGAAGTCGGTTACCACTTGCGCAAAACCAAAGAAGAAAACAACCTAGAGTTCTTGATTGATCTTCGATCTCCTTGAATGGCTTCTTCTCCAATTCACTTTCAGCAATCTCCTATTCCTCTAGATCTTCTCTTCTCTTCTCGCACTTCTCTTCTCAAATCTGCCTAAAGGGGTTCGAACCCTTTTCTCCCCTTTGTCTTCTCCTTTTATACTTTTCTCTTCAGCCCCCTCTCTTCTAAAAGGTAGCCGCCTTTAGGATCCCTTGGGTTGCAATGTGGGCTACAATTGGGGCTCCCACTTGGTGGGCCGAAAGGTTTCCCTTGGTGAGTTCGGCTGGGCTCTCTTCTTGGTGTCCCCCATGGGGTTTTGCTTCTTTATGGGCCGAAAGTGCCCTCCTTATGACTCTCGGCTGGGTCTGTCTTCTAGATGGGCCAAATTGCTTCCATTTCACCCTCTCAACATGGTTTCATGCTATCTTCCCCCTAATCTGGTCCACACTCTTGAATTCCTAAAATCATTCTAAATTAGGGTAAGAAATCATGAAAATAATCTTCAAAACCATGTATAAAACAATAGAAATGTTGTGTATCGTGCGCACACATCAAACTCCCCCACACTTAAGCTTTGCTTGTCCTCAAGGAAAGATATAACCCATAAACTGATCAGCCCCCATATTATTACCATCTACCGGATGAATTTTAGGATGAGAGTGCATTAAGTGGTCGGGAAGCCCGTGTAAATATTCTGATTCATTCTCATGATTAGCCATTCTTACCACATACATAAGAGCAAAGGAAGGGGAGAATATGTGATCCTTCATGCTCCAACATTCACTTCCATTCAATATGTATAGCAGCTCCTTGACCGCCAATATTAACCATTACTTTGAGCTTGGTCTCAAATCTGTCAATGCACATAATTGAATGTTCAACCATATTTTGTCCCTTTGAACCTCAGTCGTCACCAAATTCTTTTCTTTCCCCTTTTTTTTTGGTGTGAGTGCATTTTATGCTCCATCTCACACTAGGCACTTTCTTCTTTCTCTTTTTTTTTTGTGTGAGTGCATTTTATGCTCCACCTCACACTGGTCATAGGCTAGAGGCAGATAACAATACTCATATTCCAAGTTGCTAGTTTTACTATTTAGCTTGGAACAACGGAGTTGGGACTGAACTCATACCATAAACCGCTAGTTTTACTATTCAGTTCTTGACGGCAGAGTCATTTGGACTTTGTCCCTTTTTCTTCTTCTCTCTTTTTCTTTTGCAAATGTTGAACTTCATGCATTAACGGTTTATATGTGGACTAATAGCTTGAATGGTCATTAAGATGTCAATCAAGTGCATTATACACATGAAGAAAGTTATGGCTGGTCATGATGAAAGTCCTATTCGACTTCCTTAACCTCATGCAATGTGATAAAATTGGATCATCCACAAGAATAAATCCGAACACTTATAGTGATTTCCCTTAACTCATCGCATTCCCTCTTAGAATTCACCTTATAAACAACAATAATCTTGAAGGAATTTTCAGTTTATTTGGCCAATCAATGCATGTATGTGTTGGGGTGATTGAGGTGCATAGCTACGACCTAACTCCCCCCACTTAACATGAACATTGCCCTCAATGTTCCTAGTGATATAATGTGAATATGAGTACAACAATGGGGGTATTTTCCTGAAGAGCATATAAAGTAATGAGAGGGGTTTAGAGGAATTCCCTGAAGAGTGTTTGGAAATCTAGAATAGCTTGTTTGTTTGGAACCTCAAGCTGCTAAGAACCACAAGAAACTGAATGGAGAGAATGATAAACACTCAGAGAGATCAGCAATCTACCAAGTTAACATCCTAGACAAGAAACTCGAATGATACAGAAAAGAAAAGCAAAAAAAAAAATGAAAATAAAAACTACTCATCAGAATTGGGTTGCCTCCCAATAAGAGTTTGTTTTCATTCTTTGCCCTAGTTTAGCTCCCACTGCTAAATCACTCGCATCACACATCAGTTCAAAAGGAAGTGTCCAATCTAGTGCTATAATGATTGGGGCATTGATCAGCTTGTCCTTCAGGATGTTGAATGCTTGTAGGCATTCGTTTGTGAACTTGAAGGGCACATCTTTCTGAAGCAAAGTGGACAATGGCTTATCTATCTTGGAGAAATCCTTGATAAATCTTCTATAGAACCCAACATGTCCCAAGAAGCTTCTTAAAGATCGGACTGATGTTGGTGGTGGCAACTTCTCAATTGTCTCCACCTTAGCTCTATCAACCTCAATACCTCTCTTTGAAATCTTATGCACAAGCACAATGCCCTCTTGCACCATGAAATGACACTTCTCCCAATTCAGCACTAGATGTGTGTCCTTGCACCGCTTTAGTACCTTCTCCAAGTTGTTCAAACATGCATCAAAGGAAGAACCAAAGACTGAGAAATCATCCATGAAGACCTCCATATACTTTTCAACCATATCATAAAATATTGCCATCATACACCTCTGAAAAGTTGTTGGAGCATTGCATAACCCGAATGGCATCCTCCTATAGGCAAAGGTACCATAGGGGCAAGTGAAGGTGGTCTTCTCYTGATCYTCCGGTGADATYGGAATCTGATTATAACCTGAATACCCATCCAAGAAACAATAATACTCATGTCCGGCCAGCCTCTCTAGCATTTTGTCAATGAAAGGGAGAGGGAAATGATCCTTGGTGTTTAAATTCAAATTCAGATTTTGAGATTTAAATTCCTAAAATTTATATTTGATTTTTTTTTAAACTTAACTTTTTTTTTGTTTTTTTCTTTTCATTTTTTTATTCGAAAACTTAAAATTTAAATTTCAAAATTTGAGATTCAAATTCAAATTCAGATTCGAATTAAAATTAAAATTCAAATTCAGATTTGAAATTTAACTCAAATTCAAAAATTTCAACAATTTCCTATTTAGCAATTAATTATTCAATTAAACAACTAAAAGAAAAGAAATTAAATAAAGAAACAAATAATAATTGCAAACAGAAAATAAAACAACAATTAATTGTGCAAAATAGAATTAACAACTACCAAAAATAATTCTAACTAAGTAAGCTAATCTAAAAATTAAAGTGAAAATAAATTGATCAAAAAGTAAATTATGCAAGAAATAGATAAAAGAAAAGAAAAAAAATACAAATATAAAAAAATTAAACCAAAAATAAAATAAAGAAAAGAAAAAATATGCCGAAAATTTTTTTATTAAAAGTTTTTTCGTTTTCTTTAATAAAAGAAAACACAAATCTAAAAATTAATACATAAATAAAATTAACAAAAGAAAAATATGCAGCAAAAAATAAATAAAATAAAATAAAATAAATTTTTTATTGTTTTTTATCTGAAATAAAAGAAAAAAATGAATCTAAAATTTAAACCGAAAATAAAATAAAATAAAATAAACAAAAGAAAATTATGCTGCAAGAAATAAAATAAAATAGAATAAACGATTTTTTTTTGTTTTTTTTTGTTTCATTAATCTAAAATAAAATAAAAACACAAACCTAATAAAGCAAAAAAAAATTGAACAAGAAATTAAAATAAAGAAAGAAGAATAGATCTAGAAACAATATGGATGCAAAATAATACTAAAAAAAGAAATTGGATCTTGAAAAAAATTAATTAAAAATTCAAAAATAACTATTCTATAAAAAAAGAGTTTGAAAATAAAAATAAGAAAATTAAAAATAAAATGGAACAACTACACCTAAAACACAATCCAATTTCTCTTCTCTTCTCTTCAGTCCCGCAACGCTCCGATACCCCACTTTCGCTATTCCGTCCGGCAGAATCAAAGAGAAACAAGAACTAAACTGAGATAATGGATCAAGTAATAAAACGAAAAAGAAAAGATAATGAAACAGATCCAGAAAAAGTAAATAAAATTTTTTCTCCGTGCTTCCCCGGCAACGATGCCAAAATCTTGGTGTGTCCGGAAGCATGTCGTTAACCACTTTGGAACACCAGTTTTAATATCTATAATTTTATTTTGATTCTCAAACAACTAATTGAAGGGATAAGAGATCCATCATATGGATGACCAAACCCTGTAGGTAGATTGGGCGAAATTTCAAAAATTTCTCTCTCTTCCATCTGGGAATCACATTCCCTGTTTTAGAAAATCTGCATTTTCAAAGATCAATCTTGAACCCTAAACCGAACCAAATCTGAAACCAAAAGGTAGGAGAAGGATATACCTGATACAGAGTAGCAGTAACTCCCAATGAAGGTGTTCACGCCCAAAGAAATCTCCAAAGACTGCTCCCACTGAAGATGACACAGTGTAGGGTGGAGTAGAATCAGCAGTGTTCTTCCCAAGAACTGAATCCTTCAGCAAGAATTCTATGGAGGCTGTGAGCATGATTTCAGATCAGCCTTTCTCCAAAGGCTGATATCAAGACCCTTCTTGATCGCTCCTACAATGGAGATTGAACTAGCAGTGGCGGCGGCAGGAGGAGGGCGCAAGAGCAGAAGATGGCGTAGTCACACTATTGCTGTCTTCTCTCTTTCTGTGATCTAAGATCTGATGATTTGATGTGTTGTTGATGTTCGCCCTCCTCCTCCTTTTATAGATTTAAAGAGAGCTCATAATCTCATTAGGAGTTTCCTTATCCAAATCATTATTTGGATCTGAACTCTCTTCAAGAGATAAGGAAAACCCTTATCTTATCTGCAGATTAGATCAGCCTTGGCAGGATAAATCTCCCCAGACTTATCCAATGGCTATGAACATTCTAAACTAACACGAGTCTCATACGTGTCCAGTTTAAGGGTATTACACAGAAACACACCACAATAACATGAATCAAATATGTACTTTATTCATTTACAATAAATGCCATAATGTACATCATTCTAATTGGAGCTAAGGGCATACATTGTCTAACACTAATAACATAGTAAATGGGTGAGTACGGGTCGTATCCACTGGGAAGCAAGTGAAAAATTAATATATACTTAGATCTGGACAAGAGAATGCAATTGGGAATGGCAAAAAATATGAAAATAAAATCTATTATTGCTAAAATTAAATGTTTTGAATTTAAACAAGACAATATATAGAAATCAGAACTTAATAAAGTATAGGAGTCAACAAAGGAAATAAAAGAAATAAATAAAAAAATGATCCAGAATCCGGATCCGGTGGTGGTAGCTGCAGATCGGCCAGACAACTTGCAGAAACCCCTCATGACAAGAACTGGGCGTCTGTCCTTTCTAGAGCCCTCGAACCCCTCAAGACACCTTAGCCTTGAACTGAACGAATTCAGATCTGCAAAACTGATAAACAAACAAGAATTAAATCTAAAAGATTGCAGAAATAAAAATAATAGAAAAGAAAATAAAGAAAGGAAAAGAATGGTTAATCAGATCCAGTGGCGATAGTTGCAGAATGGTTGAACATCTTGCAGGAACCCCTCTAGACAAGATCTAGGCGTCCTCCCCTTCTACAACCCTTGAACTCCTCAAGAAACCTTAGCCTTGTTAACTGGGTAAATTGACCAACCCCTTCTACAGGGCCCCTGGGACCCTTTTTATAGAGAATGGTGGAAACAACTGTAAATAGTGAGAATAATGGGGAGCGGCAGCTGGGATTTAGCAAAGTTAGGGATGCCCTAGGGTTTCTAATGGATGGTTAAGATGGTTTTGGGGTGATCCTATGGCTGAAAATAGAAACAGAGGGCACTTAATATTATGTAAGGCTGAGATATGGGCACCCAGAAATGGAGGGTGTAGATTAGAACATCTAGGGTTGAAAGGTTGAGATTAAAAGAATAGGCAGTGCCCTGTATTGAATGGTTGGGATATAAGATGGAGGGAGTGGCAGAGATTTGGAGGTGAGAGGCTGAATAGTAAGGATTAGCAGAATAGGTGGCGCCCTAGGGTTTAAAAGCTATAAAGGAGAGCCCTAAAATCAGTGGTTGAGATTAAAAGAGGTGGAGGGTGGAGATTAAATACCTAGGGGCGGCTAGGGTTTGCTAAGAGTGAAAAGATTAGGCTAAAAAGGCTCGCTAGGGTTTGCTAAGGAGTGGGGAGCATGGTAATACAATAGGATGGGCGCCAACTAGGTTTAGCAGATAGGAGGCGCCCTCCTGTTCTCAGTTCTTTACAAAATCACCCCCTCTCTCAACTGGTCTTCACACCAGCTCCCCAAAAACTGCACTTCAGCCTAGAAAACTTCCCAGTTTTCTAATTCAAATGTAATCTCCCAAGAGGGAGAGAGTCTTATTAGATCTAAACTTTGAATGTAATCCTATAAGGATAAVWADGTTSGGGATTAGATAAGAGATAGGATAGGATTAGTTCAAAGAAGATCAAGACTCCCTAAAGATAAGATGATCTCCTAGAAGGAGTTGGAAAATAGCCCTCTCCT
>NW_010729344.1:272625-282957 GCF_000365185.1 Nelumbo nucifera | reverse complement strand
CCTTTATATAGCTTTAGGAGGAGGGGCTCTCTCCAACTCCTCTTAGGAGATTATCCTCAAAAATAGAAACTCCTAAATCAGTTTTGATCTAATCCTATCCTATCTCTTATCTAGTAATCTCACCTTATCTTTCTAGGATTACAATTGAAATTTAAATCTGATAAGACTCTTTATTCTTGAATTGGAAGTGGGCTTCTTTAATAGATTGGGCTGCTATAAGTCTTTTCTGTGAATTGGGCTTCAGCTGTGAACTGGGCTTTACTACGAATCTTCTTCGACTTTGGGCCCGATTTTAACCTCGATTCAGACTGAATATATCAAAACCCATAACATGAGAGTTGTGTACTTCTCCCTTATCTTTCCGGTGCATCTTGAATCATCCAATCGGAGTCCGGGTTTGAGAGTTATGCCCAGATTACTGAATGATGCCGAAACTGTGGAAAATCGTCCAATTAGCCTTGTTTTCCTCCTGTCTTCTTCTTGCTTGCCCTAAATCGAAATACAAGAGTAATGAGTCCAATTAAGTGCTAATTTAATGTAAAAGAATGAATATTTGGGGATAAAATATGATACTTTTTATTCCTATCAAATCCCCCCACACTTAAACCTTGCCCGTCCTCGGGCAAGACAAAACTCAAGCAAAAACAGTCTAACTACCTACTGATTTTTAAAACTCTCTCTCTCTCAACATGATGCTTGACCTCTCGCATGCTTCAATCCAGACTTAATAATCTTTTCATTTTCCACTTCTTTCTCCTCTTTAACTTCTCAAAGAGTAATCTCAACTCACCATTCCTCATGAACCCAAATTAATTCAACTGTCAAGAAAAACAAACATTCCACCAACTGAACATTTTTGGACTAAAATAAGCACTCATTGTTTTAACAATTGAATGCAGCAGATTCAAATATCTCTCTTTGTTTTTGAGGTATCATTAGTCTCTCAGGTCAAAACAAGGTATGTTATTACCATAAACTTGCTTATGAATCTCATCTCCTCCACTTAGCATGAGTTCAATGCATCAAAAATTGAAATGGAGTGCTAGGGGTGAGTGCATTTTATGCTCCATTTCACCCTTTTCTTCCGCTTATAAATGTGAGTGCATTTTATACTCCATCTCACATTTGTCTTTCACTTCTAAATGTGAGTGCATTTTATGCTCTATCTCACATTTATCTTTCGCTTCTAAATGTGAGTGCATTTTATGCTCCATCTCACATATGTCACGAATTTTTTTTTTTTTAGCGCAATAGTAGACATCGCCATTTCCATTCCGATCCATGAACTCATTGACATGGTCTCAACATGACTACAAAGCAAGTTCTAGAATAATCAAACCGTGTTTGATAGGCTTTTAACAGGCCTTTAGACGAAAAAAAATGCTCATAAGGGTTACATTTGTATTGAATCTAGCTTATTCCAAAATAATGAGGTGCCTTACGTAGTCAAAAAGTTCATTAGTCATGCTTGCATCCTGTCTTGTCTATCAAACCTAAGCACATAATTCATTATAGTTTGAAATTATTCAAAGATAAGTTTCTAGGGGGCAGAAACCTCAAAAAGCAAGGTTAAAAAGTGATGATTGAAGCATGCTAGAGTTACCCCAAAAATTATCAAATTCCCCTAATCCCCTCACACTTAAGGTATACATTGTTCCCAATGTATATGACTGTGCGTACGATAGAAAGATTTAAGGGAACTTCCCTGAACGCCTTGTTGAGATCCTTCCGATTTTGAATCAGCTGCTAAAAACAACCATGTTCCTAAAATTGAAAACAATAAAAATAACTGAACAAAAATAACTAAACACAATGGGTTGCCTCCTACAAGCGCAATTGTTTAACGTCGTTATGCTCGACGTCCTTCCTTGCTTCCTTAATTCGATGAATCATGAGGAATATCCAATAAGATGTCTACCAAGGAGGAGACATTTGTATCCTCATGGAACAACTTTAATCTATGCCCATTCACTCTGAAAACCTTATTTGTATCAAGACTTTTGATCTCCACTGCACCATAAGGAAACACATTAGTAACAACAAATGGACCCATCCACCTAGAACGCAACTTACCTGACATGAGTTGGAGTCGAGAATTATATAATAACACCTTTTGACCAACCATAATATGTTTCCTTAAAAGCAAATTATCTTGGAACAACTTGGTCTTCTCTTTGTAGATTCTTGAATTCTCATATGTTTCTAACCGCAACTCCTCCAATTCTTGTAATTGGAGCTTTCTTGCCTTGCCAGCTTCTTCTATGTCCATATTGCAATGTTTGATTGCCCAATATGCTTTATGTTCGATTTCAACTGGTAAATGACAAGATTTTCCAAAAACTAACCTATAAGGAGACATCCCTATTGGTGTTTTATATGTGGTTCGGTATGCCAAAAGTGCATCATCTAGAAATAGACTCCAATCCTTTCTGCCCGGGCTCACCGTCTTTATTTTGGGAAGCTGGTATGGAGTCCAGCTAAGAGAGGGGGTGTTTTTGTGAAAAACTAAAAGCAGGAGAGTGCCTCCTAGCTGCTAAACCCAGTTTGGCGCCCCTCCTACTTTATTAGCATGCTCCCCATGCCTTAGCAAACCCTAGGGCGCCTTTTAACCCATTCTTTTCACTCTCAACAAACCCTAGCCGCCCCTAATTGCTAAATCCTCACCTTCCATCCCTTCTAATCTCCACCATCCATTCTAGGGCAGTCTCTTTTTAGAATTCTAACCCTAAGAGCTACCTAACTTCTAAGATTCACCATTCAGCCTTTAGCCATTAAATCTCAGCCTTACATAATATTGGGTGCTTTGTCCTTTTCTTCTCAGCCTTAGGATCAACCTAGAACCATCCTAACCCTTCATTCTAAATCCTAGGGCACCCATATTTTTGCTAAAACCCAGCTGCCGCCCCGTCTTTCTCTCTAATTCCAGTTATATCCACTATTCTCTATAAAAAGGACCCTAGGGGCCCTGGGGAAGGGGTTGGTCAATTCACCAAGGTAAGATGGAAGGCTGATCTTGAGAAGTTCAATGGTAGAGGAAGAAGAGGACGCCCAAGCAAGAGGAGGGGTTCCTACTTGCAATTCGCCAACACCACTACTGCAACCTTTGGATTTGAATCCCAACCATTTTTCTTTAGTTTTAGATTTACTTTCTATTCTTTAATTTCTAGTTTAATTTTTCCTTCCTACAAATTTATTTTTATTAGAGTTAATTTGTGTTTTATTTCTTTTTTGCAAATTTGAAATTCGGTCAGGTAAGACGGAAGGCCTAGCTCGAGAAGTTCGAGGGTCGAAGGAGAGATCTGGAGACTGCTACTTCTAATTGAATTCCTATACATTTTCATTTCGTTCCTTTTATTTAGTTGTTCCTTTTATTTATTTTTATGCACTTGTTATTCTCAGTACTATTCGAATTTGGTTTTAATGAATTCCATTTTTTTAATTAATTAATTTTTTATTTCTGCAACTCCCACTTGCGTTCTCTTCTCTCGGAATAAAATTACTACATTACTAGTTGTTTGAGAATTGGAATAAAATTTATAAATGTTTAAACTGGTGTTTCGAAGTGTTTAACGACACGCTTCCGGACACACCAGTCCCTCCCCAGCAATGGCCACCATATGATGGACAGAAGGGTAGCCCATAGGAGCAGATTAGCAAGTTTGAGGATTCCCTTGGCCCTTACACTCTCGACAGGGACCTTAAAG
The DNA here is from genome assembly GCF_000365185.1 of Nelumbo nucifera. The sequence goes on along the minus strand of NW_010729344.1, from coordinate 279,253 downwards.
TATGAGAGTTCTCAAAGTTGCTTACTGGCTCGGCGTACACGTGGTTTGTAAGTCTCACCCCGGGGAGTATCGACTCGTGGGGAGAGTTGGCCAAGAAGTTCTTATCGAAGTGGTTCACTCTAGAGAGGAAGCTAACAATGGCTGACTTGCGGAATGTGGAACAGTGGCCAGGTGAAGACCTTCTCGCTTACGTTTTGAGATTCCAAAAGCTCATCCATTCTGTTTTTGACTAACACGCTACCGAGAAAAGCTTTGTCGAGCAATGTGTTCAGGGTTTGCGTCCCCATATACCGGATTGGCACTGAAATCATTGAAGAAGAGACTTTTAGACAACTCTGAAAATGCACAAAGAGGATGGCACGAATAGTCAAAAGCACGACCCCGTACAACAGAGAAGAGGCATATGCGGTTGACAGAAGGCAAAGAAGCAATGGAGGAACCAGACAAGGGCCGTACCAAAGAGAAAATGCCCAAGAGAGGAGAGATATACCAATACCTCCCCCCTTTCCCTGTACCAAAGAGGAAGTTATCATGTTCATGAATAAACTAGTATATGGACCTCAATGACGTGCCCCAAACAGCCTTCAGGACACCCATAGGAAATTTTATTACAAAGTGATGCCCTTCGGATTAAAGAATGCTAGAGCCATGTACCAAAGGGCAATGACTAGTGTTTTTCATGATATGATTCACAAGGAGATAAAATGCTATGTTGATGACACAGTTGTCAAAGCCAAGAGGAAAGAAGAACATCCTATAGGCTTGAGGAAAATCTTTACCAAGTGTAGAGAATTCAAACTAAGGTTAAACCCGTTGAAGTGTGCATTCGGTGTACAATCAGGCAAATTCTTGGGTTATAGAGTAGACCAAGTTGGGATACACCCGGATGAGAACAAAGTTAAAGCCGTCCTAGATTTGCCACCACCAGTAAATCAATCCCAGTTGAAGACTTTCCTTGGGAAAGTTTCTTATCTTAGGTGATTCATCCCCGGCCTTGCGCATGCGGCTCTGCCATTAATGAAGTTGGTCAAGAAGACCACTAAATTCAAATGTACCCAAGAGCATCAAAACACCTTTGACCAATTAAAACAAGTGTTGGCCAAGGCACCTATGATTACACTGCCCAAGGACGGGCAGGAGTTCAGGATGTATATGGTAATAGGGGTAAAAGCCATAGGAAGTCTGTTAGCACAAGAGGATGAAAATAAACTATAAATCCCAATTTATTACACCAGCAGAACCCTCAAGGCGGTAGAAAAGAACTACTCCCACATGGAACAATAGTGTCTAGCCTCAGTCTGTGCAACACAAAAGTTTAGGCATTATCTCTTGGGGCAAAACGTGTAGCTTATCACATGAAGCGACCCAATCAAGTTTTTCATGGATAGACCTCCCCTGTTCAGCAGGCTCGTCAAATGGATGATGCAACTCAATGAATATGACATAGAATATACACAGCCCAAATCCGTTAAGTGCCAGGCCACCGCCAACCTGCTAGCCATCTTTCCATCTGCCATTAATTTCCCAATATCAAAAGAAATCCCCGGAGACATGCCCATGATCGCTTTGGTGGAAAGTAGTGAGTGGATCTTGACCTTCGACGGTAGTAGCACAAGTACCTCGGTCGGCGCTGGGATAACCCTGACTTCCCCAGATGGATAAACCTCAGCCTATTCATTTAAGCTCCAATTCCCCTGCTCCCATAACATAGCAGAATATGAAGCACTAGTCCTTGGCTTGATAAAAGCGATCGAAGCCGACGCAAAGAAGATAAGAGTATACGGTGATGCAAAGCTAGTGATTGGGTAGCTTGACGGGAGCACGACAGTAAAAGAGCTCACCATCCTACCCTATAGGACCCTAATACAAAAACTAGTTCGCGACCTATACATATGCTTTGAACATCAGAACAAAGCCAAGAACAGGTTTGCTAATGCCTTAGCCACATTGGGTTCCAAGATACAATCCAGTCCCGAGCCGATAGAAATCACCGTCCAAACAATCAACAGGCAATCAACTACCACTTTGAAAGAACAAGTGGAAGATGAGAAGCAGGTGGTGGTCGATGACTAGAGGTATGAAATTATACAAAAGCTGGAGGGTCAGACCGTAGGGACTCAGGTCATAAGGTTGATTGCAAAATTCCAAATGGTGTATGGAATACTATACCATTGAGAGTCAAGAGGCGTAAGGATGAGGGGGTTAGGAAAGCAGGAAGCGGAGGTCGTGTTGGATAAGACTCACAGAGCCACTTGTAGAGATACCACAAATACCCTGTTCTGCAAATTACAACGATTGGGGTATTACTAGCCTACAATGAAGTAGGATTCAACTAAAATATAGCGGGAGTGTGATAAATACATCCCGCAAGTAGACAACAGGGAATGTTTAGTTGTTTGTGATGAGGACTAGAGGAAGATATATATAGAATACTTACAGGAACGCACACACCCCATTGATACCCAGCTATGAAGGAAGCTATTGTCCAAAATCAGGAGATTCTTCCACTAGGACGAGATGCTATACAGGAAGTCACACACAGGCAAACCTCTGCGATGTTTGGCCGGTGAGGAAATAGATGACATATTAGAAATGGCCCATAACTCCGAAATAGCAACCCATCAAGGCTAACTTGCCCTATATAACCACATCCTACACCTYGATTTCTATTGGCCAACAATGATGGAAGACACACAGCGGCATGTACACCGGTGTCACAAGTGCCAGATCCACGGAGAAAGGATCCACAGGCCTGCCAACGCTCTGCACCCTATTATCACGCCTTGGCCTTTCCACACTTGGGGGGTAGACCTTATAGGGAAGATACACCCACCCTCTAAAGGGTACTGCTTCATTATTGTAGCAACAGACTACTTCACTAAATGGGTGGAGGTCGTCCCCTTGCGATGGATCTGTGCCGCTAACATAGCGAACTTTCTATGTCAAAACATAGTTCACAGATTCAGGATGCCAAWGTAGATATTAACTAATAAYGACTATCTATCAAGAATCAAGAGGTTCATGATCTTCTAGGACAGTACGGGGCTAAATTAGGGACATCGATAATRTACTACCCCCAAGGCAATGGCCAGGCGGAGGCTACAAACAAGATGTTACTAAGGATGCTAACCAAAATAGTAGCCGATAACCAGAAAGATTGGGCAGAGAGGCTATCAGAGAGATTGTGGGCTTATCGCACRTCAATYGAGAAAAGCACACAAGCGATGCCCTATTCCTTGGTCTATGGCCAAGAAGCAGTACTGCCAGTAGAGATTAAGGTTGTGTCTGCTAGGATAGCCCTGACGATGGGTAAAAAGATCAAAACAGAGGACATGGATAGCCTGCTTGTAGATAGACTCAAGGTGGTAGACGAARTCAAGGACAGGGCCACGAAAAAGTAAAACAAATACAAGTGGGCCTTWGCCACCAACTTCAACARACACTTGAGACCTAGAAGCTTTAAAGAGGGAGACAAGGTGTTGAAGACAGCCCTTAATGTCAAACAGGGCAGATTTGCAGGAAAGTTCGCACCGACATGGAAGGGAACCTACTTAGGAAAAGAGGCTCACAAATCGGGTTTTTATGTGCTTAAAACCATAGACACGAGTGATGACGATGAAATCACAAACGACTACTAGTTGAATATGGTCTCATATTACGATATACACTTCTTGTTAATCAAGCATGCATACACATTATATAACTGCCTATATCATACAAAGCCCAGGACACCCCAGGCACCTCAACAATAAGCCCTGGCACCCCAGGCATCTCTACAAAGCCCTAGACACCCCAGGCACCTTAGCAATAAGCCCCAGCACCCCAGGCATCTCTACAAAGCCCTAGACACCCCGGGCACCTCAGTAATAAGCTCTAGCACCCCAGGYACCTTAGCAATAAGCCRCAACACCCCAAGCATAGACAAAGCCCTAGCAACCCTAGGCACAGACAAGCCCTGGCAATCCCAGGCACAGATAAAGTCCTGGTAACCCCAGACATAGACAAGCCTTGGCAATCCCGGGCAYAGCCATACCTCCATGTAACCATTGGGGGCTTCGTCGATAGTAGGTATGACTCATATCCAATTTATAAATACAGATACTCTATCTAACTGTGATGAGCTAAGGGAAGACATACCCCACCCATCTCGCACMACTAACAACAATATTTTGCTAAAGAACAAYACTAATTCCGACCATCGATACCTCACTCCCACATGAAGGTTCAAGTTTCCCTCTCATACACAAACCAAAATCTCACCTGAAAGGCAACAAAGGCCTAATGCTCATAATCAACCTTTGGGGTAGTTGCTTCCCATACAGGGTTACGATGAAACCCTAACCTCTGCTAACTATTTATATATATATTCACCGAATTCCAACTATATCGCCCATGGAGGGCCCCCATCGACCTCAGACATGACAACGTTGTGATATTAGGATAACTCCTCTCAATGAACACATTAAATAGTACCTCGTATATTGGAATAACATAGCTCGATCTACGATAAAGTCCAATATGCCTATGCCAATACTTAATTAMGATAGAGTCCAATGGGCTCTCACCCCAAAAATACATAATCTTGTCACCTTGCATTTCCTACAAACCCCCGAAGCACCTTCCAATATTATTAGCAAATGTTTGCAATTTTCTTTCTCAACAACGTTTAACACTTGCACTAAGCCTCCAAACTAAGGAGCATGCACGACTTCTTTTTTTGCAATTAATTGTTGATTACACTCGCAATGATGTTCGATTGTGATTAACTCTTATAATACTTATGGAAAGTACTTATTTGTGACAGAGTGCACAAAATGACCAACTTTAAATGATTTGATTACCACTCGACATTTGCAAATCATGACAAAATTCACAAACCACGTGACTTTCTCGATACAAGAGATTCTATCAAGATACAGGGGGGCTGCGTCCACCAAAGCAGCAATGGCAGTAATAGAACCACGTATATATTGATTGGGGGGCTCCTCCCGCGGTAACATCAAGCCATATTCATTGATAAACCAAGTGCTCTTCCACACAAAGGGTTGCGCCACTTCAGATGCGATGCTATGGTATCTATCACCGCAATAAAATCTATTACATAACAATACACAATACAAGCAATATAGGGAATTCCATTAACATCAAGGTTCTATACAAAGCACAAAATAAAATTGAATTGGTCTATCACAAAAATGAGTTACTTGRCCCATTCCTCGCGAATGKCTGCTATGGTATCTATCACTCCACTGGTTTCCTCATATCTCTTCAAGGAACCTAACTCTGCCTCATAGTCTTCAAGATCCATTCCTGTCGCATGCACTCATCCCGCAAGTTCTTGAGTCTATCAATACCCTTTTCACGCTAGCCTCGACAACCTTGCAATGGTCCCAGACATCCTTCATGGAACAGAACAGGTCCATCTGAGGGATATCTCAGCTGGCCTTCAAAAAAGCATGCACCAATACAATAATACGCCTTTTCAGAGGAGGAATCAATGAGGCGCATTTAATGCAACTATGTCTCCCTATCYGCCACAATGATGGACAATAACTGATGCCATACCATATCAAATTTCAAATCCAACCCACACGTGCAACCAAATCGCGGTGATCTCTGAATGATGACGGACAATAAGTTAGTATAAGGCAAAATGGGGATTTTTCTTCGCAAAGAGAATCCTTTTCCTAGCAACATAKCACACGACAATGCCCAATCGGATCGCATGCACTCGACAAAAGGACATACACAATACTAACTCAGTCATCATACATGAAAACCTACTACCCATGCACTACTAGTAGTTTGACAATGACTAGCAGCAAGGTTACCRTACACAGAGCGGCCGACGATGCATAGACAACGATAAGGGCTTCACCCCGTGTCAGAGCTCACCACAAACCACCTAGAAATGGTACACACACAACATGATCGATCACATGTTAGTAGCACTAAATASAATGCTTCCTTTGGTTTCATTCAAAATCGGTGTACATTATCAAAACAAAAAAACCCAAAAACATATAATACAAATTTACAGTGCAGCCCATTCATCCCAAGCTGCTTCTATACCCCCAAGCAAAGGTTCCCAAGCCACATCTGTTGTTAGCATGCCGATCTCTGCCTCACACTCTGCCACCGTGTGATGCTGACAAGCACACTATTCCTCAAGATCCGCAAGATCCTTGGCCGCAGCAGCTCGCCTCGCTTCTGCGGCATCTATACGATGGCGCACATCTGCCAAAGACCACCCATAAACTAATGGGAAATCACCCAGACCTGCCCTCCAAAACACATGTGCCAMACGAATTATGCGGTTCTCAACTTCTGCGACAAGAAATCCAACCGCAGAAAGGCTCTCGCATGTCTTCAACCATTGTGCTAGAACATTCCATGAAATCCGATCGTCGGGGAGGTTCATTATCTCGGACATCACAACCGCAAGCTTGTTCAATGTCGGACTCACGATGACAGTAGGTAGCTTGACTAGACGCAGCTGGTGTGTCCGGAAGCATGTCGTTAACCACTTCGGAACACTAGTTTCAATATTTATAAAATTTCTRATTTTCAAAATAACTACAAAATGCAGTTAGTGGTGAGAAAGGCGTCGTTGGTGTATCCACAAGCG
>NW_010729344.1:189522-205697 GCF_000365185.1 Nelumbo nucifera | reverse complement strand
ACTAAATAACAAAAGTACATCAAAATGATTGAAGCTAAGGGCATACAAAACTGTCTAACATAAGCTTCATGTTATACTTCTGCAAAGTGGCAAAAATCTCGGGTAGGTTAGAGGTGTGTTGGTCAGCCTTCAGGCTCTTCATAGCCATGTTATCCACATACACTTTGACATTTCTCCCCATATGGTGCTTAAAAACCTTGTTAACAAGTCGTTGATAGGTGGCTCCAGCATTCTTCAGGCCGAAGGGCATGACTTTGTAACAATAGGTGCCATACTTACTGATGAATGAGGTTTTCTCCTCGTTCTTTCATGCATCTTGATCTGGTTGTTCCAGAGAAGGCATCCATGAAGCTCAATAGCTCATACCTTGTGGTGGAGCTAACGAGGTGGTCGATTCTCGACAAAGAAAAGCTGTCTTTGGGATAGGCTCAGTTGAGGTTTGTGAAGTCAATACAAATTCTCCATTTCCCATTAGTCTTCTTTACTATGACCATATTAGACAACCAGTTGGGGTAATGTACCTCTCAGATGAATCTAACGTCAAGTAGCTTGTCAACCTCCTCCGATGGCTTTCCAACGCTTTGGTGCAAAGTTCCTCTTTTTCAGCTGAACTGGCCTACATCTCAGGTCTAGCTCAACCTGTGAGTAATGACCAAAGGGTCAATTTCGGGCATGTCAGCAGCAGACCAAGCAAAGACGTCAGCATTAGTTTTGAGGAATCTTACCAGTTCGGAAAGGGTGTCAAGAGGAAGGTTGGACGCAATGCGCACCGCCTTCTCGGGCTCATCCTCATCTAGGGGAACCAAGATGAGGTCCTCAGCTGGTTGGCCTCGACTTGTTGGCTCGTCCCTGAGGTCGAGCCCCTCCAACAACAAAGCTTCTTTGTTCTTGCCCTTTAGTGCTGCCACATAGCACTGTCTAGTTGTTTGTTGATTCCCACGGACAACTCCGACTCTGTGCTTGGTGTTGAACTTCAAGGTGAGGTGGTAGGAGGAAATGGCCGCCCTGAGTGCATGAACAGTTGGCCAACCGATGATGGCATTATTAGGAAGCCGATCTTCATGACCAAGAGCTCAATCATCCTTGTCACCTACCGAGGCTTTGTTCTTACTATGACTTGTAGGGTGATTCTTCCCTCTGGTTTGATGATGTTCTCGGAGAAGCTGACGAGTGCCATGTTGGCCGGATGTAGCCGCCCCCTTTGGGTCCTCATCCGAGAAGGAGATGACCTTGTCTTTCTTTGACTTCTTGGGAGTCGGTCCCTGGATGTTGAGTTGCTTGGCATAGACCTTTTGCCCCCCCCCCCCACTATGACATCGATGATCCCGACCAAGTTGTTGTTGAGCTGATGTTGTGAGGATGAGGCGCCGGAGTCATAGCATTCGATTTCATTTTCCATGTCATAGCATTCCTTGGTGTCATGGTTGGTGCCATAGTGGTACTTGCAGTATTTCTTCAAGTTACCTCTTTTGGGTTTCCTCTTCATCTTTTCTAGCCACTTCATATACTCTTCTTTTTCTACTTGCATGAGGATTTGCATTCGAATAGAGTTGAGCAGCTTGTTCTTGTTGTAGGTCAAGGCCAGCAGCTTCTTGTTGCCACCTTTGTTGTTGTTGTTGTTGTTGTCATGGCCATCTCTGTTCTTCCTCTTCTTCTCTAAACCCCCTCGGCTGTGGTTGGCCTCGCCCTCCTGGCATTTGCTAGCCAAGGCTTCTTCGGTGGTAATGTACTTCTGTGTCTTCTTTAAAAATTCTACCTTGGTCTTGGGCAGTGTCTTGGCGATGGACCACTTAAGGGGTCCAGGCAGGAGGTCATTGATTGTTGCATGCATAGAAACCAAGGGGTCAAGGTCTTGGACCTCAAGCTCTTGCATCTTGAACCAGCCGATGTAGGACCACAAACTCTCACCACGCTTCTGTGGATGGACATGAGGGAGACGCCAGTCTTCTGGCACCTTCGGCTTCTAACAAATTGGGATAGGAAAATATTGGTGAACTGCTCCTATGAGCTAATGGAACAAGGTAAGTGTCTGACGAACCAATGGCATGTTTCTCCCTTGAAGGTCACCTAGAAAGCTCAGCATGCCAAGGCGTTGGAATATTCGTAGAGAAGTATAAACGCTCGAAAGTTTTCCAGGTCCGGATCGGTGGTTCTATCGTACATCTCCAAGGTGGGAGCCATAAAGTGAGGTGGTAGAGGCTCCAAGGTGATGAAGTCAGTGAAGGCGTCAATTCTGTTGGTCGAGGGGTTATGGTTTGCTGAAGCATCACCTTGCCCCTCCTTAACTTGTTGGTGTGCGGTCGTAGGCACCAAAAAATAAAATCTATACCCGTGTGAATAAAATGTAGTAGTGTGAGTAAGGATCGTTCCCATAGAGAGTATCTAACCTGAATTATGTGCTACGTGAATCAAAGATGGAGGGGGGTGTGTGTAACGAAAACCAGAATTAAAAGAAAGAAAAACATAATTAAAAAGAACAAAATTTAAATGGGAAGCAAGGCAATTTAGAGTGCTGACTCTAAACAAAAGAACGAATCTTGGTATAGGATAACATCCACGATCAGAATTTCACTACTTCTCATCGATGCAAAAATAAATCAATTCAGACTTTGAATATTCATCATAGGAATTACTTTCCTGCATCTTCCTAATATCATTTAATCGAAAAACAAGCGATCCTCTTAACCCTTACTACTGAACAACCCCTAAACAAGCGTTAAAGATTTAATCCAGCAATAGCATTAAGCATTAGAGATCGATGAAGCTAAACAACACAAGCACAAGCTGTTGCATTTAATTCAGTCGAGTGTCCTTCCTAGGATCTAACAATTTCTAACGTAGCAAATCATTAAACCCTAGTTGCTTCGCAGATTAGAGGGATCAAACAATTACGGATTTGATATCTAATCTAGCAATAGATTGTAACAAATAATAAACTAGTAGGCCTTCCTAGAATTCAAACGAAACAATCATAGATATAAACATAGAAGAACATTCAATATCCAAAGCATGAATTAAACAATAAAAACCAAATTATATCTCACAGTTTGGTGGATTCTGAGGCTTCTGCTTCCTTCGACCAAGTGCAAGAGTTTTAGCCATGCATGGTCATTGTGAAAACTCCAAGAAAATCAGAGGATGAAGAAGAGGGGCGAAGAGAAGAGAAGAGAAGAGAAGAGAAGAGAGGTTCGGTTGCTCCCAATCTGCTTGCCTTCTCTCTAGGTTTTTCTCCTCTTATCTACTTCCCCCAAGAGAAGCCTACAAAATCTCCTAAAATTCCTCTAGGTCAATCTACAAGACTGACTTATCAAAAAAAGATTCAAAAATAGGAAAACACAAAGTTCTTGTGTGAGTGGGAGAGTGGTGAATTCGCGGATGAAAGCTTCAAGGCTAAGGAATGTCTTCAACACGTCACCAATGCAGTTGCATAGAATTCGGTCCCGATTTGACCTTGATGCAGTCCGAATCTATCAAATCTCAAAACAGAAAGGTTGTAGAAACTTTTCTTATCTTTCTAACGCATCTTGAATCATCACAATCGGAGTCTGGTTGAGAGAATTATACTCAATCTACCACACGGCGCCGAAACTGTGTAAAATTACCCGATTAGCCTTGTTTCTCACCTAACGCCTCCTTTCGTGCCTTAAACCAAAATATAAGAATTGTGAGTGCATTTGGGCATAAAATAAACATAAAAGGCTAATTATTAAGGGAGAAAAATATGATATTTTTCGTTATCATCAAATCCCCCCACACTTAGATCTTTCCTGTCCTTGGGCAAGACAGAACTTAAGCAAAGTAAGCAAACTATTCTACCAAAGTTTAAACTCAATCTTCCTTTTTCTTTTTCCACAAATGTTTTAGGTTAACTATTGCAAACCGTTAAATCAACATGACCAAGTTATACACGACTCATCCATCAACCAATCCAATTTTTGCTACTACAAACCAGGTAGTAAGCTAGGGAAAACAATTTTTTTTTTCTCTTCTTTTTTTTTCTTCCCTTTTTCTCTTCTTGGTTGAAGTGAGTGCATTTTATGCTCCATATCACTTTTAGGATTACTTGGTCAATAGGTGCATTTTATGTTCCATCCCACTGTTTGAATTGCTAGCTAGTAGGTGCATTTTATACTCCATCCTACTATTGAATTGCTTAGTTGGTAGGTGCATTTTATGCTCCATCCTACCAACTGAATTGCTTGGTAAAATATTTACCCTATTTACTTAAACCTGGATTTAGGACTAGCTTAAAAAGGGATGGCTTCATGTGAATCTTGTATTCCCTAATCTTATTTCTTTACTAAGTTCACAAGAGTTGTCCTAGAACACTGTTTCAATTGATTTCAAAAGAGTCGAGATTTCTTTTTTTTTTAGAAGAACAAATGCAGAAAAACACAACCTAAATCAAATTTTAAAACGCAACCTAAATCCCCTCCCCCACACTTAAAACTTACATTGTCCCCAATGTAAGGTGAAATGCAAAGAAAAAGTGGAAATACCTAAATTATAAATGCAAAAAAACAAGAAAAAGAAAAAAAACAAACTTCCCTATTTTTAATCACCATAAACTGGATCCTCTAACTCTTGTGGTTGCAACTTCCGGTGCTTTCCCATTTCATCCATCATGGGTGGGTTCAGCCTTCTTTGTGGTTGACAGGAAGGTTTTGCTTGCTCTTCAAGTAAGATGCGATGCATGCATGTAGACGGGCTGCTTCCTTTGATATCCACAATCGTCCAACCAATATCCGTCTTCTACTCCGTAAGAACCTGCACAAGCTTCTCGTCTTGTGGTGCACTAAGGCTACTAGAGATGATCACCGGTAATGTCTCTCCGTCTCCAAGGAATATGTGCTTGAGGTGATTAGGGAGAGGCTTCAATTCTGGAATGGGGGCCTGCAAAACAGAGGGTAAAGGTCTCATGTCAGAAATCGGCAATATAACATAAGGAGCATTACCTGACTGTTGTAAGTCTGGAGAATCATCCAATGCTGCAACAGATTCCTGCAAATCAGCATTCAGCATTGGCTCCTCTTTCTTAAGATGTTTACTAATGGAGACTTCTAATCCATCCTTTTCATTAAGTTTGAAGACTTCCTATGCCAAAGAATTAATCGCATCAACAGAACAAATAGGATTATCATCAGTAGGATATTTCATGGCATCATAAATATTAAACTTAACAATCTGACCATCAAATTCCATGGTGAGTGTGCCACTATAAACATCTATCTTAGTCTTGGATGTTTTTAAGAATTGTCTTCCTAGCAGAATAGGAGTGGTTTGATCACCATTATCCAAATCAAGCACATAAAAATCCACAGGAAAAACCAAATCATTTATTTTCACAAGAACATCCTCAACTACACCCTTAGGATAGGCATTCGATCTATCTGCCAATTGAATCACTACACCAATCTTATTCAAAGGTCCAAGTTTCAAAGAAGCATATATAGAATATGGCATGACATTAATAGAAGTTCCTAAGTCTAACATGGCCATCTCAATTCTAGTGTTACCTATCATGTAGGGGATAGTGAACATACCTAGATCCTTGCACTTTGTAGGGAGTTTTTTTATGACTGCAGAAACATTCTCCCCTACTCACATTCTCACATCCTTTTAGTTTTTGTTTCCTTTAATGTGTACATAATTCTTTCAGGAATTTAGCATAATGAGATACTTGTTTAAGAGCATTAAAAAGGGGAATATTTGCCTTGCATCTATGGAAAGTTTCATAAAAATCTTTAAACTGCTCATCTTTCCTAAAACCTGCTAAAGCATTAGGAAAAGGAGGTACTGGTTTATAATCAGAAAGAGTAGGAAACTTACGCTTGGGTACTTCATCACCATCGGGAGTGATGTCTTTCTCCTTTTCTTGGTTCGACAATGTGGGGGCTGCCCTTGTTGGTCCCTCAACATCTTTACCACTTCTCAAAACGATTGCACTTACATTTTCTTTCGGATTCACAACCGTTTGAGAGGGTAATTTCCCTGAACTTTACGCCTCTAACCGACTAACCGCCGTCACCATTTGGCCCATCTGATTGTCCAAACGTTGAATACTGGCCCTTGTCTCCTACGGAAATTGCAAAGTGTTAGTGGCAAGAGATTTGACAATATCTTCTATAGACATACCTGAATCAAAATTTTGGGATGGCTGTTGTCTAAGGGCGTGCAGCTGATATTGCTGGAAAGTCGGATAATATTGCGGGAAACTTGGGTGGTTCTATGGATTCCCATAGCTGAGATCGGGATGATCCCTCCATCCCGGATTATACGTGCTCGAATAGGGATCATATTTCCTTTGCGGTTGCCCGGGAAAACCACCTACCGCATTTACTTGCTCAACGGGCTCCTCTTGAAGAATTGGGCACATATCAGTTGGATGCCCTACTATCGAACATATCCCGCAAGCCTTTACCATTTGCATGTTACCTACAACCATTTGACGAACAAGAGAAGTCAGATTTGCAATTTGTTGTTCAAGGGAAGAGAGATTTACCTCATTAACGTGCTTTGATGGAGGGTCAAATCTATAGCCGAACTGTTGAGAATTGGCCGCCATATTTGCAATCAGATTTCTCGCGGTCTCGGGAGTTTTATCAACTAAAGCCCCTCCACTAGCAGCATCAATCATGCTCCTATCAGTAGGTTGAAGTCCCCCATAAAAATACTGAATAAGTAGTTGTTTGCTGATTTGATGATGGGGACAGCTTGCACATAACTTCTCAAAGCGTTCCCAGTATTCATGTAGGGACTCCCCRTTGTATTGCCTTATACCGCTGATTTCTTTTCTAATATTGGCCGCCCTTAAAGCTGGGAAGTACTTTTCTAGGAATAGCCTCTTCATCTCGTTCCATGTGGTAACACTCCCGGAAGGTAGATAATAGAGTCAATCCTTAGCCGAATCCTTCAGAGAAAACGGGAAGGCTCTCAATTCGATTTGCTCTTCAGTTATCGCCATGGGTTTCATGCTCATGCATACCACATGCAGCTCCTTCAAGTGCTTGTGAGGATCCTCACCTGCAAGACCGTGAAAAGTAGGCAAGAGATGTATCAGTCCAGATTTCAATACAAAATTAGCATCAACATCCAAAGCAGGAAAAGTTATGCATAGGGATTGCTGATTCAAATCAGGTGCAGCAAGCTCTTTCAAGGTTCGGTTTCCAGCCATGATGTCCACTTCTCTCAAATTAGAAGTCCGGATGAGAGAGTTATGCTCAAATTACCACACGGCACCGAAACTGTGTAAAATGACCCGATCAGCCTTGTTTCTCACCTAATGCCTCCTTTCGTGCCTTAAACCAAAATATAAGAATTGTGAGTGCATTTGGGCATAAAATAAACATAAAAGGCTAATTATTAAGGGAGAAAAATATAATGATTTTCATTCTCATCAAATCCCCCCACACTTAGACCTTGCCCATCCTCAGGCAGGACAGAACTTAAGCAAACTTGGTAAACTATTCTAACAAAGTTTAAACTCAATCTTCCTTCATCTTTTTCCGCAATTGTTCTAGGTTAACTAATGCAAACCGTTAAATCAACCTACTACAAACTAGGTAGTAAACTAGGGAAAATAATTTTTTTTTTCCTTTTTTCTCTTCTTGGTGGAAGTGGGTGCATTTTATGCTCCATCTCACTTTTAGGATTACTTGGTCAGTAGGTGCATTTTATGCTCCATCCCACTGTCTGAATTGCTGGCTATTAGGTGCATTCTATGCTCCATCCTACTATTGAATTGCTTAGTTGGTAGGTACATTTTATGCCCCATCCTACCAACTAAATTGCTTAGTAAAATATTTACCTTGATGGAGGGTGATTTGGCCTGACCTCATCATGAGGTGACACGTGGACATGACTCAACATAAGAGACAAATCAGCACAACCAGTCCGCCAAGATCCAGCGTGGCCACTCGCTACGAGATGACGCTTCGATTACTGCGAGCTAAGGTTCTCCCAAGTCGGGAGTATCTCGAGCTGAAGGCACTTCGAGTTGAGCTCGGGAGCCTCCTAAGTTAGAATAAATTTACTCCTACCCAAACCTAAGTAGGCCACCTCGGGTAGATGCACCTCGATATGGCACCTGCAGCTCGGCATAGGGTAGCTCGGTACAAGGCAGCTCACGGATGAGCAGCTTGGCGTATCACATGAAGATCTGTCTGACAACTGTACCTGCCAAACTGGAGACCTGCACCCACGTCTCTCACCAGGCGGCGTCGTGCCTACCAGCCCTGAGAGGTGTCCTTTGTCTGGTAGGGCCGTACTCTGCAACGGTTACCTGCGCCCACCAACTCAGCCCTGGCAAGTAACGGCTGCAGCAGAGAATCAGAGGTGGTTATGCCAGATCTGTTAGGACACCGCTATATAAGAGCTCCGACCCCCAAAGAGCAAGGGTATTGCAACTTGCGTGATCTGCACTCTAGCCCTTTTATTTTTCTCTACAACTCTCTCTCTTTCAGCTCTCAGCTTTCTCCCAGTTACTAACTTAAACATCGGAGTATTCCCGCCGGGAGATCTCCCCGGGGATCCTTCTTCTTCTTCCCAAGTATCTCGTCCGTTGCAAGCTAGGAGCACAGCACCTGCCAGCTAGGAGTGACTGAATTGTGCACCATCAAATGGCACCGTCTATGGGAATCGCTTCAAAAAGCCTTCTTCCACCAAACTTTGCAACTTCATATTACATGGCTTCCTCCAGCAACATCAGATGCAGCGCAGAAATGAGTGTCATCGCGGAGCAACTTTAGGCCCCAGCACTTTGTATTGGACAGTTCACCGTCCCCCTCTCTGCGGATGGGGTTCCTACTCTGAATGTGCCACAGATAATGGCACCTGGGAACGCTCCACTCCCCTCCACAGTAGGAGCAACTTTTGCCGAACCCTCCATTATTCCTCCGATGACCGGCCAAAACCAGCTTGAAGACTTGGTGCATTGCAAGTGGGCTATGCATGCTCAAATGCAGCAGTTTCAACAGTTTCAGCTGTATCAGCAGCAAGTGCTGCACCAAGTCTACCAACACCAGTATCAACAGCAGTTTCCACCACTACCCCAGAACCAGCAACAAGTTCCTCCTCGAGACCCCACTGCACAGCAGGCAAAGCCCCACCGTTGCAGCGAGAAACCTCCCCGCCGGGGAGAGACCTCCCAAACGTAGAACCATCTTAGGAGTTAGGTCTCATCCCGTGGGAGGGAAAGACAAGTCACTCCCCCCACCTCGTCATGTAGTCAGGTCGGGGGACTCCCCCCACCTCGAACCAGGCCCACATCACCTCGAGTTATAGGCATAAATTAAGGAAAACCTAATAAACCCTAAACGACATACCATAAAACAAAAAAAATAATAAAAAAATACTAATAAAAATCTAGAATGATTAAACAAATAAATAAATGAATAAAACAGAAAATAATCAAACAACCAAAATGATCTAAAGAAAAAGGGAAAAAAATTTCTTTTTTTCAAAATTTTCGAGAACTAAACAATGATCACGAGAAGCACAAAACTGATTAGAATACTCCCCGGCAACGGCGCCAAAATTTGGTGTGCTATCGTAGGCACCCAGAAAGAAAACCTATACTCGTATGAATAAAATGTAGTAGTGCGAGTAAGGATCGTTCCCACAGAGAGTATCTAACAAGAATTATGTGCTACGTGAATCAAAGATGGAGGGGGGGGGTGTGTAACGAAAACCAGAATTAAAAGAAAGAAAAACAAGAATTAAAAAGAACAAAATTTAAATGGGAATCAAGGCAATTTAGAGTGCTGAATCTAATCAAAAGAACGGATCTTGGTATAGGATATCATCCACCATCAGAATTTCACTATTGTTCATCGATGCAAAAATAAATCAATTCAGACTTTGAGTATTCATCATAGGAATTACTTTCCTGTATCTTCCTAATATCAGTTAATCAGAAAACAAGCGATCCTCTTAACCCTTACTACCGAACAACACCTAAACAAGCATTAAAGATTTAATCCAGCAATAGCATTAAGCATTAAAGATCAATGAAGCTATACAAAACAAGCACAAGCGGTTGCATTTAATTCAGTCGAGTGTCCTTCCTAGGATCTAACAATTTCTGACGCAGCAAATCATTAAACCCTAGTTGCTTCGCAGATTAGAGGGATCAAACAATTATGGATTTGATATCTAATCTAGCAATAGATTGTAACAAATAATAAACTAGTAGGCCTTCCTAGCAATCAAATGAAACAATCATAGATATAAACATAGAAGAACATTCGATATCCAAAGCATGAATTAAACAATAAAAACCAAATTATATCTCACAGTTTTATGGATTCTGAGGCTTCTACTTCCTTCAACCAAGTACAAGAGTTTTAGCCACGCATGGTAATGGTGAAAACTCCAAGAAAATCAGATAATGAAGAAGAGGGGCGAAGAGAAGAGAAGAGAAGAGAAGAGAGGTTTGGCTGCTCCCAATCTGCTTGCCTTCTCTCTAGGTTTTTCTCCTCTTATCTACTTCCCCCAAAAGAAGCCTACAAAATCTCCTAAAATTCCTCAAGGTCAATCTACAAGTCTGATTTATCAAGAAAATATTCAAAAATAAGATAACACAAAGTTGTTGTGTGAGTGGGAGAGTGGTGAATTTGCGGATGAAAGCTTCAAGGCTAAGAAATGTCTTCAATACGTCACTAGTGCAGTTGTATAGAATTAAGGCGCGATTTGACCTTGATTCAGCCCAAATGTATCAAATCTCAAAATAGGAAAGTTGTAGAAAGTTTCCTTATATTTCCAACACATCTTGAATCATCTCAATCGGAGTCCGAATGAGAGAATTATGCTCAATTTACTACACGGCGCCGAAATTGAGTAAAATGACCCGATTAGTCTTAAACCAAATTATAAGAATTATGCTCAATTATAGAAAGTTTCTCACCTAACGCCTCCTTTTGTGCCTTAAACCAAATTATAAGAATTGTGAGTGCATTTGGGCATAAAATAAACATAAAAATATAATTATTAAGGAGAAAATATGATATTTTTCATTCTCATCAAATCCCCCCACACTTACACTTTGCCCGTCCTCGGGCAAGATAGGTCTTAAGCAAAGTAAGCAAACTATTCTACCAAAGTTTAAACTCAATCTTCCTTCATCTATTTCCACAAATGTTCTATGTTAACTTCAAACCGTTAAATCAACAAGACCAAGTTATACATGACTCATCCATCAACCAATCCAATTTTTGCTACTACAAACCAAGTAGTAAGCTAGGGAAAACAAATTTTCTTTTTTTATCTCCTCTTCTTTTTTTTTTCCTTTTTTCTCTTCTTGGTTGAAGTGGGTGCATTTTATGCTCCATCTCATTTTAGGATTACTTGGTCAGTAAGTGCATTTTATGCTCCATCCCACTGTCTGAATTGCTGGCTAGTAGGTGAATTCTATGCTCCATCCTACTATTGAATTGCTTAGTTGGTAGGTGCATTTTATGCTCCATCCTACCAACTAAATTGCTTAGTAAAATATTTACCTTGATGGAGGGTGATTTGGCCCGACCTCATCATGAGGGGACACGTGGACATGACTCAACATAAGAGACAACTCAGCATGACCAGTCCGCCAAGATCCAGCGTGGCAGCTCGCTACAAGATGACGCTCCGATTACCCCGCGCTAAGGTTCTCCCAAGTCTGGAATATCCCGATCTGAAGGCACTTCGGGTTGAGCTTGAAAGCCTCCTAAGTTGTAATAAATTTACTCCTACCCAAACCTAAGTAGGCCACCTCAGGTAGAAGCACCTCGATACAACACCTGTAGCTCCACATAGGGTAGCTCAGTACATGGAAGCTCGGGGAAGAGCAGCTCGGTGTATCACAGGAAGATCTCTCTGATAATCGTACCTGCCAAACCTGGAGACCTGCTCCCACGTCTCTCGCCAGGCGGCGACGTGCCTACCAACCCTGAGAGGTGTCCCTTGTCTGGTAGGGTCGTACTCTACAACAGTTACCTGCGCCCACCAGCTCAGCCCTGGCAAGTAACGGCTGCAGCAGAGAATCAGAGGCGGTTAAGCCAGATCTGTCAGGACACCGCTATATAAGAGCTCCGACCCCCAAAGAGCAATGGTATTGCAACTTGTGTGATATGCACTCTAGCCCTTTTGTTTTTCTCTACAACTCTCTCTCTTTCAGCTCTAAGCTTTCTCCCAGTTACTAACTTAAGCATCGGAGTATTCCCGCCGGGAGAGCTCCTCGGGGGTCTTTTTTCTTCTTCCCAGGTATATCGTTTGTTGCCAGCTAGGAGCGCAGCCGCTACCAGCTAGGAGTGACCAGATCGCACACCATCAATTGGCGTCGTCTGTGGGAATCCCTTCAAAAAGCCTTCTTCCACCAAACTTTGCAACTTCAGATTCCAAGGCTTCCTCCAGCAACGACGGACGCAGCGCAGAAATGAGTGTCGTCAGGGAGAAACTTCAGGCCCCAGCAGTTTGTATTGGACAGTTCACCATACCCCTCTCTATGGATGGGGTTCCTACTCTAAATGTGCCATAGATAATGGCACCGGTGAACGCTCCACTCCTCTCCACAGTAGGAGCAACTTTCGCCGAACCCTCCATTGTTCCTCCAGTGATCAGCCAAAACCAGCTTGACGACATGGTGCGTTGCATGCGGGCTATGCAGGCTCAAATGCAGCAGTTTCAACAGTTTCAGCTGTATCAGTAGCAAGTGCTGCACCAAGTCTATCAACACCAGTATCAACAGCAGTTTCCACCACTGCCCCAGAACCAGCAACAAGTTCCTCCTCGAGCCCCACTACGCAGTAGGCCAAGCCCCGCCGTCGCAGCGAGCAACCTCCCCGCCGGGGAGAGACCTCCCAAACTCAGAACCCTCTTGGGAGTCAGGTCTCATCTCGTGGGAGGGAAAGACAAGTCACTCCCCACACCTCGCAGCATGTGGTCAGGTCGGGGGACTCTCAGCCAACCAGGCCCGCATCACCTCGGGTTACAGGCATAAATTAAGGAAAACCTAATAAACCCTAAACGACATACCATAAAACAAATAAAAATAATAAAAAACACAAATAAAAATCTAGAACGATTAAACAAATAAATAAATGAATAAAACATAAAATAATCAAACAACCAAAACGATCTAAAGAAAAAGGGAAAAAAAATTCTTTTTTTCAAAATTTTTGAGAACTAAACAATGATCACGAGAAGCACAAAACTGATTAGAATACTCCCCGGCAACGGCGCCAAAATTTGGTGTGTTGTCGTAGGCACCCAGAAATAAAACCTATACTCGTGTGAATAAAATGTAGTAGTGCGAGTAAAGATCATTCCTACAGAGAGTATCTAACAAGAATTATGTGCTACGTGAATCAAAGATGGAGGGGGGGTGTGTAACGAAAACCAAAATTAAAAGAAAGAAAAACAAGAATTAAAAAGAACAAAATTTAAATGGGAATCAAGGCAATCTAGAGTGCTGAATCTAACCAAAAGAACGGATCTTGGTATAGGATATCATCCACCATCGGAATTTCACTATTGTTCATCGATGCAAAAATAAATCAATTCAGACTTTGAGTATTCATCATAGGAATTACTTTCCTGCATCTTCCTAATATCAGTTAATCGGAAAACAAGCGATCCTCTTAACCCTTACTACTGAACAACACCTAAACAAGCATTAAAGATTTAATCCAGCAATAGCATTAAGCATTAGAGATCGATGAAGCTATACAAAACAAGCACAARCRGTTGCATTTAATTCAGTCGAGTGTCCTTCCTAGGATCTAACAATTTCTGACGCAGCAAATCATTAAACCCTAGTTGCTTCGCAGATTAGAGGGATCAAACAATTACGGATTTGATATCTAATCTAGCAATAGATTGTAACGAATAATAAACTAGTAGGCCTTCCTAGCAATCAAACAAAACAATCATAGATATAAACATAGAAGAACATTCGATATCCAAAGCATGAATTAAACCACAAAAACCAAATTATATCTCACAGTTTAGTGGATTCTGAGGCTTCTACTTCCTTCGACCAAGTACAAGAGTTTTAGCCACGCATGATCATTGTAAGTTTTTTGGCAAAGGAAACTCTCTGATTCTCTTGTCACGAACACAACTTGAACTTGTACTTGTAACTTGTTACAGACACGACCCGAAAAGCATGACAACTTGTTGTTCTAGAAAGAACTTACAATGATCAATTGTACGCGCGCAAGATAGGAGAATTTACAAAAACAATCTTGATGTGCTAACTTGAGAGATGAAAGGAAAGAGAAGTCCCACCGGGTGTGCCAGAAATTTGTCGACACAAATTTCATGCTAAATTTGGATCACAAAAAAAATGTGGACAAATTCAAAGAAATTTAATTTTTTTTCAGAAATGTAAGTGAGATACGAACTCTTTTTTCTTTTTTTTTTGGCAAAGGAATCTCTTTGATTCTCTTGTCACGAACACAACTTGAACTTGTACATGTAACTTGTTATGGACACGACCCGAAAAGCTTGACAACTTGTGGTTCTAGAAAGAACTTACAATGATCAATTGTATGCGCGCAAGATAAAGAAGAGAGGTTCCCAATCTGCTTGCCTTCTCTCTAGGTTTTTCTCCTCTTACTTACTTCCCCCAAGAGAAGCCTACAAAATCTCCTAAAATTCCTCTTGGTTAATCTACAAGACTGACTTATCAAGAAATGATTCAAAAATAAGAAAACACAAAGTTCTTGTGTGAGTGGGAGAGTGGTGAATTCGTGGATGAAAGCTTCAAGGCTAAGGAATGTCTTCAACACGTCACCAGTGTAGTTGCATAGAATTCGGTCCCGATTTGACCTCAATGCCGTCTGAATCTATCAAATCTCAAAACAGAAAGGTTGTAGAAAGTTTCCTTATCTTTCCAATGCATCTTGAATCATCACAATCGGAGTCTGGTTGAGAGAATTATACTCAATCTACCACATAGCTCCGAAACTGTATAAAATTACCCGATTAGCCTTGTTTCTCACCTAACTTCTCCTTTCGTGCCTTAAACCAAAATATAAGAATTGTGAGTGCATTTGGGCATAAAATAAACATAAAAGGCTAATTATTAGGGGAGAAAAATATGATATTTTTCGTTCTCATCAAATCCCCCCACACTTAGACCTTTCCCATCCTCAGGCAAGACAGAACTTAAGCAAAATAAGCAAATTATTCTACCAAAGTTTAAACTCAATCTTCCTTCTTCTTTTTCCACAAATGTTCTAGGTTAACTATTGCAAACCATTAAATCAACACGACCAAGTTATACATGACTCATCCATCAACCAATCCAATTTTTGCTACTACAAACCAGGTAGTAAGCCAGGGAAAACAAATTTTTTTTTAATCTCCTCTTCTTTTTTTTTTTTTTCCTTTTTCTCTTCTTGGTGGAAGTGAGTGCATTTTATGCTCCATCTCACTTTTAGGATTACTTGTTCAGAAGGTGCATTTTATGCTCCATCCTACTATTGAATTGCTTAGTTGGTAGGTGCATTTTATGCTCCACCCTACCAACTGAATTGCTTGGTAAAATATTTACCCTGATGGAGGGTGATTTGGCCCAACCTCATCATTAGGGGACACGTGGACATGACTCAACATAAGCGACAACTCAGCATGACCAGTCCGCCAAGATCCAGCGTGGCAACTCGTTATGAGATGATGCTCCGATTACCCCGAGCTAAGGTTCTCCCAAGTCGGGAATATCCCGAGCTGAAGGCACTTTGGGTTGAGCTTGGGAGCCCCCTAAGTTAGAATAAATTTACCCCTGCCCAAACCTAAGTAGGCCACCTCGGGTAGAAGCACCTCGATACGGCACCTGCAGCTCGGTATAGGGTAGCTTGGTACAAGACAGCTCATGGAAGAGCAGCTCGGCGTATCAAAGGAAGATCTGTCTAACAACCATACCTACCAAACCTAGAGACCTGCACCCACGTCTCTCGCCTGGCGGCGTCGTGCCTTCCAGCCTTGAGAGGTGTCCCTTGTCTGGCAGGGCCATACTCTGCAACGGTTACCTGCACCCCCCAGCTCAGCCCTAGCAAGTAACGGCTGCAACAGAGAATCAAAGGCAGTTATGCCAGATCTGTCAGGACACCGCTATATAAGAGCTCCGACCCCCAAAGAGCAAGGGTATTGCAACTTGCGTGATCTGCACTCTAGCCCTTTTATTTTTCTCTACAACT
>NW_010729344.1:168362-187002 GCF_000365185.1 Nelumbo nucifera | reverse complement strand
TGGTTCAATTTATGGTTCAAGATTGATCCTTGAAAATATGATTTTCTAAATAGGGAATACGATTCCCAGTTGAAGGGAGAGAAAAATTTTTGAAATTCGCCCCTTATTMCRCWWTCTTTGGGCGTCCATAGGATGGATCTCTCATCCCTTCAGCCACCCCAAGTCTATCAACACCAGTATCAACAATAGTTTCCACCACTGCCCCAGAACCAGCAACAAGTTCCTCCTCGACACCCCACTGCACAGCAGGCCATGCCCCGCCGTCGTAGCGAGCAACCCCCTGCCGGGGAGACACCTCCCAAACTCATAACCCTCTTGGGAGTCAGGTCTCATACCGCGAGAGGGAAAGACAAGTCACTCCCCCCACCTCGCAGCTTGTAGTCAGGTCGAGGGAATCTCAACCAACCAGGCCCACATCACCTCGGGTTACAGGCATAAATTAAGGAATACCTAATAAACCCTAAAAAACATACCATAAAACAAATAAAATTAATAAAAAAATGCAAATAAAAATCTAGAACGATTAAACAAATAAATAAATGAATAAAACAGAAAATAATCAAACAATCAAAACAATCTAAAGAAAAAGGGAAAAAATTTTCAAAAATTTTGAGAACTAAACAATGATTACGAGAAGCACAAAACTGATTAGAATACTCCCCGACAATGGCGCCAAAATTTGGTGTGCTGTCGTAGGCACCCAAAAATAAAACCTATACTCGTGTGAATAAAATATAGTAGTGCGAGTAAGGATCGTTCCCACAAAGAGTATCTAACCTGAATTATGTTCCCACAGAGAGTATCAACATCTTATGATGTTGATGCGTATTGCTTACAATAGCAAGTGCACTAGCCGATCAAGTAATACACTGATGAGTAGAGTATCGTTCCCACGAGGATTGATCCAATAACTACTACTAATAAATCAGTCATTTGTTATCTGATAAACTGAAATACTAAACAAATCAAATTCCTAATTCCTAATTAGCAAGCTATCATAATCAGTTTCGGATCAAACCACATTCATGCAATGAGAAGAAAAGCTATATGGGAACACTAGCAGATTCGGTTCAGCAATTATATCATTAGGTTATTCAACTGATGTGGAATTCAGCCAAGGTTTGGTGAAACCCTAATGACATGAGCAACCTCTCTCAAGCACAGCTCACTCAATCTATGGGTGACAATTCTTATATCTCTATCAAGAATTTAATCCCCATAGACGCCTTAAGAACAAGGAATTCGAAGGGCATCAATTCAGGTATGAATGAACACCAACCGAACCATACAAATTATCTCTAAGATGTATTAGATTCGTTTTCTTGATCAGCAGATCTGATTACCTAAATTATTTCTCAAGCAATTCAAGCAATCCAAGAACTAAGAACAATTCGGCCAAAATTATTCTAGCAATTAAAACCCTAATCAAGAAACACCAAGAATGAATCCAATCAATTGAATAACCTAAGAGAATTAATTACAGATCTGAATCATCATTAAACATCGTTCGAATACTAGCAAGAAAGAGAGATTAATTGACAAAATTCCATGAAACCCTAGCTGAATTTCAGTTACCAATTGCGCAAAACCAAAGAAGAAGACAACCTAGAGTTTTTGTTCAATCTTCGATCTCCTTGATGTGATTCTCCTCCAATTCGCATTCAGCAACCTCCTTCTTTCTCTAGTTCTTCTCTTCTTTCTTCTCTAGCGCCTCTCTTCTCCAATTCGCCTTTAGGGGTTCAAACCCTTTTCTCCCCTTTTTCTTTCCCTTTTATACTCTTCTCTTCAGCCTTCTCTCTTCTAAAAGTTAGCCACTTTTGGGAACCTCTCCTTGGGCTGCGAATTCGACTGCAATTGGACCTCCCACTTTGGTGGGCCGAAATGCTTCCCTTGGAGGGTTTCGGCTGGCCTCTCTCCTTGGTGTCCCCCATAGAGTTTTGCATTGGGCTTTGCTTCTTTATGGGCCGAACGTGCTCTCCTTTTGACTCTCAGATGGGTCTTTCTTCTAGATGGGCCGAATTCCTTCCCTATTCGCCCTCTCAGCATGTCTTTATGTGTAGCCTGTGCACACATCAAACTCCCCCACACTTAAGCTTTTGCTTGTCCTCAAGCAAAGATATCACCCATAAACTGATCATCCCCCAGATTATTACCATCTACCGGATGAATTTTAGGATGAGAATACTTTAAATGGTCGGGAAACCTGCATAAATATTCTAATTCATTCCCAGGATTAGCCATCCTTATCACATGCATAAGAACAAAGGAAGGGGAGAACATGAGATTATTCATGCTCCAGCACTCACTTCCGTTCAATATGTATAGCAGCTCCATGACCGCCAATATTAACCATCACTTCGAGCTTGGTCTCAAATATGTCAATGCACCTAATTGAATGTTCAACCATATTTTTTCCCTTTGAACCTCAGCCGTCACCGAATTCTTTTCTTTCCTTTTTTTTGTGGTGTGAGTACATTTTATGCTCCATCTCACACTGGTCACTTTTTTCTCTTTTTTTTTTCTTTTTTATTCAGTGTGAGTGCATTTTATGCTCCATCTCACACTGGTCACAGGCTAGAGGCAGATAACAATACTCATATTCTAAGTTGCTAGTTTTACTATTCAGCTTAGCGGAGTTGGGACTAAACTCATATCATAAACCGCTAGTTTTACTATTCAGTTCATGATAGCGGAGTCAATTGGACTTTGTCCCTTTGGTTTCTTGTCTCTTTTTTTCTTTTGCAATTGCTGAACTTCGTGCATTAACAGTTCAGATGTGGACTAATAACTCGAATGAACATTAAGATTTCAATAAAGTGCATTATACACATGAAGAGAGTTAGGGCCCTGGTCTTGATGAAAGTCCTATTCGACTTCCTTAACCTCATGCATTGTGATAAATTTGGATCATGCACAAGAATAAATTCTAACATTTACAGTGATTTCCTTCAACTCATCGTATTCCCTCTTGGAATTCACCTCATAAATAGCAATAATCTTGCGGGAATTTTAAGTTTATTCGGCCTATCAATGAATGTATGTATTGGGGTGATTGAGGTGCATATCTACAACCTAACTTCCCCACACTTAACATGAACATTGCCCTCAATGTTCATAGGGATAGAATGTGAAGATGAATTCAGCAATGAAGGCAGTTCCCTGAAGAGCATCATCAAGCAATAAAAGGGGTTTAGAGGACTTCCCTGAAGAGCATTCTGGAATCTGGAGTGGCTCCTGGGTTAGGACCCTCTAGCTACCAAGAACCACAAGAAACTAGGAGGAGAGACTGATAAACACTCAAAGACATCAGCAATCTACCAAATTAATCATCCTAGCAAAGAAACTCGAATGATACGGAAAAGAAAAGCAGAAAATAAATCGAAATAAGAACTACTTATTAGCATTGGGTTGCCCCCCAATAAGCACTTGTTTTCTGTCTGAAGCTCGACCTTCCAGTAGGATCAACAATCGTCTAGGTATACAGTGGATGGAGTAGGCAATGTTCCACCCACTATATATGGTTTAAGGTGCTGACCATTGACCTTAAATGTGCCTTGTGTCGGGTGAATTACCTCTACGGCTCCATGAGGGAAAATTTGTGAAATGGTGAAGTGTCCAGACTATCCCGATTTCAGCTTGCTCGAGAACAACCGGAGATGTGAATTATACAATAACACTTGCTGGCCCACATGAAAATCGTGCCGCAACAAGTTCTTATCATGCCATCGTTTAGTTCTCTCCTTGTAGATATTGGCATTCTCATAGGCTGCACGTCTGAATTCACCATCTCATTCAGCTGCAGTTGTCTCTTTGCTTGTGGCCTGTAAATCAAAATTTAATAACTTCAGTGCCCAATATGCCTTATGTTCCAGTTCAACAGGAAAATGACATGCCTTTCCAAAGACTAACCTATATGGGGACATGTCGATGGGTGTTTTATATGCAGTCCTAAATGCCCACAATGCATCATCTAGCTTGATTGCCCAGTCCTTCCTAGAATAGTCTACCGTCTTCTCCAATATTCTTTTGAGTTCCCTATTATCTAATTCGACTTGGCCACTGGTTTGAGGGTGATATGCGGTTGCTAATTTATGCGTAACACCATATTTCTGCATCAGCCGCTCAAATTGGGTGTTGTAGAAATGAGTTCCCTTATCACTAATTATAGCTCGAGGTGTGCCGAATCGGGTGAATAGCTTTTTAAGGAAGTGTACTACCCTCCTAGAGCCATTTGTGGGTAAAGGCATGGCTTCCACCCATTTGGACACATAATCGACAGAAACTAGGATGTACTTATTACCAAAAGAATTCGGGAAGGGTCCCATGAAGTCTATACCCCATACATCAAAAATTTCACAAATTAAAATATTGGTGAGGGGCATTTCATTCTGTCGGGAGATATTACCTGTTCTCTGGCACTGGTCACATGCGGACACATACCTATGAGCATCCTTGAACAAGATTGGCCAATAGAAACCTGATTACAAAACCTTGGCTCCTAAGTGGCCTCCCGCTTCCCTATCGTGGCATACCGGAGCACCGACTCTATGTCCTCCTCGAGGACACACCTCCTTATGATCTGATCTGCACATAGTTTGTACAAAAAGGGATCCTCCCACAAATAGTGTTTCACATCAGAGAAGAAATTCTTCCCCTGCTGATATGAAAGATTAGGAGGGATAACATGTCCAGCAAGATAATTTGCAAAATCAGCATACCAAGGTGATGCATCTACCTGAATGGAGTAGAGCTACTCGTCCGAGAACTCATCTCGGATGGTGCTGATTGTCTTCCCTTCTGAATCTACATTCTCCAACCGGGAAAGATGATCAGCAGCTAGTTTCTCGGTACCCTTCTTGTCATGAATCTCAACATCAAACTCTTGCAACAATAGGATCCACCTAATTGGCCTTGGTTTTGCATCCTTCTTTGTGAGTAGGTGTCTTAATGTCGAGTGATCTGTATACACAATGACCTTGGACTCAGTCAGATATGAATGAAACTTATCAAAAGCAAAGATTACCGCTAGTAGTGAATTTTCTATTGTGGTGTAATTTTGTTGAGCTTCATTCAAGGTTCTGCTAGCATAATAGATCGACTGAAAGTGTTTGTTCATTCTTTGCCCTAGAATAGCTCCCACTGTTGAATCATTTGCATCACACATCAGCTCAAAAGGAAGTGCCCAATCCGGTGCTATAATGATTGGGGCATTGATCAACTTGTCCTTCAGGATGTTGAACACTTGTACGCATTCGTTTGTGAACTCGAAGGGCACATCTTTCTGAAGCAAATTGGACAACAGCTTAGCTTTCTTGGAGAAATCCAGTCAACCCATTGTAAAATGTTTGAACTTGCAGCCATATAGGAAGTCCATGATGAGAGACCTTCCTCAATAACTCCTTGTAACGCTCCCATGATTCATACAGTGATTCCTCGTCCTGCTGAAAGAAGGTGGTGATATCATTTCTCATTTTTGCTGTCTTGGATGGAGGAAAATACTTGGATAGGAAGCGGCTAGCCATTTCATCCCATGTTGCTATCGATCTAGCCGGTAAAGAGTTCAGCCAAGTCTTGGCTTTGTCCTTCAGTGAGAATGGGAACAATCTGAGCCTCACCGCATCATCACTAACCCCATTGTGCTTGAATGTATCACAAATTTCCAAAAAGTTGGCGATGTGAGTGTTCGGATCTTCATGAGCCAAGCCGCATAACTGAACCGTATTCTGTATCATTTGAATGATGGCTGGTTTGATCTCAAAGTTGTTGGTAGCTATTGCTGGTCTTACAATGCTTGAGGCAGCCCCGGTGAGGGTTGGTTTGGCATAATCCATCATGGTCCTTGGTTCAGCCATCTCTTCAATTTCAGCTCTCACTTGCTTAGAAGCTCTAAGGCGGCGACAGAGAGTTCTTTCAATCTTGGAATCGAAGGTGATGCTCTCCGTTTCACTTTTGTGTGTCATAAACTGTAGAAGTCAAAGTCATAAAGAGGCTAATATACACATATCAGAAACATAATGTACAAAATTAAAATCAGATTAACAATGAAAATTGGTTCCTAATATTGTTGTGATAAATCCCTGGCAACGGCGCCAAAACTGGATGCGTATTGCTTACACAAGCAAGTGCACTAGCCGATCAAGTAATACAATGATGAGTAGAGTATCGTTCCCACGAGGATTGATCCAATAACTACTAGCAATAAGTCAGTCATTTGTTATCTGATAAACTGAAATACTAAACAAATCAAAGTCCTAATTCCAAATTAGCAAGCTATCCTAATCAGTTTCGGATCAAACCACCTTCATGCAATGAGAAGAAAAGATGTATGTGAACACTAGCAGATTCGGTTCAGCAATTAAATCATTAGGTTATTCAACTGATGTGGAATTCAGCCAAGGTTTTGTGAAACCCTAATGGCATGAGCAGCCTCTCTCGAGCACAGCTCACTCTATCTATGGGTGACAATTCTTATATCTCTATCAAGAATTTAATCCCCATAGAGCCTTAAGAACAAGGAATTCAAAGGACATCAATTCAGGTATGAATGAACACCAACCAAACCATACAAATTATCTCTAAGATGTATTAGATTCGTTTTCTTGATCAGCTGATCTGATTACCTAAATTCTTTCTCAAGCAATCCAAGAACTAAGAACAATTCGGCCAAGATTATTCTAGCAATTAAAACCCTAATCAAGAAACACGAAGAATGAATCCAATCAATCGAATAACCTAAGAGAATTAATTACAGATCTAAATCATCATTAAACATCGTTCGAATACTAGCAAGAAAGAGAGATTCATTGACAAAATTCCATGAAACCCTAGCTGAATTTCGGTTACCAATTGCGCAAAACCAAAGAAGAAGACAACCTAGAGTTTTTGCTTCAATCTTCGATCTCCTTGATGTGATTATCCTCCAATTTGCATTCAGCAACCTCCTTCTTTCTCTAGTTCTTCTCTTCTTTCTTCTCTAGCGCCTCTCTTCTCCAATTTGCCTTTAGGGGTTCAAACCCTTTTCTCCCCTTTTTCTTTCCCTTTTATACTCTTCTCTTCAACCCTCTCTCTTCTAAAAGTTAACCGCCTTTGGGAACCTCCCCTAGGGCTGCGAATTCGACTACAATTGAGCCTCCCATTTTGGTGGGCTGAAATGCTTCCCTTGGAGGGTTTCGGCTGGGCTCTCTCCTTGGAGTCCCCAATAGAGTTTTGCATTGGGCTTTGCTTCTTTATGGGTCGAATGTGCTCTCCTTTTGACTCTCAGTTGGGTCTTTCTTCTAGATGGGTCGAATTGCTTCCCTATTCACCCTCTAAGCATGTCTTTATGCTATCTTCCCCCTAAGTTGTTCCACACTCTCGATTTCCTGAAATCATTCTCAATTAGGGAAAGAAATCATGAAAATCATCATCGAAACCTCGTATAAAACAATAGAAATGATGTGTAGCCTGTGCACACATCTGATGTCATATGCTTAAAATCTGAATTTGAAAAAATGTACTATATCTTGAACATAAAAGAAAAAGCGGTATATTATAAGATTATTCATGCATATATTAACAAAACTAGTGGTTTCTCCTTTCTATATTGTAGTGGGGGAACAAGAAAAGCATACTTATGGAAGACATTGATTGTCAAACTCAAATCTAATCGTAAAATTGCCCTAGTAGTTGCAACATCTAGAATAGCCTCTTTACTACAACCAGGAGGAAGGACTATAAATTCAAGGTTTAAAATTCCAATTGAACTTCATGATACTTCAATTTGTTCCATAAGTCATTGTTTTGGTCTTGCTGAACTGTTACAAGTTACAAATTTAATCATTTGGGATGAAGCTCCTATGGTTCATCGATATCTTTTGAGGCCATAGATAGAACACTTAAAGATTTAGCGAAGACAATAGATCCAAGTGCATCTAATAAACTTTTTGGAAGTAAAACAGTGGTCTTGGGTGGGGATTTTAGACAAATATTACTAGTAATTTTAAAAAGTCGCCATCAAGATACAGTTTCTGCGTCATTACAAAGATCCCAGTATATGATCACAATGCAAACTAATAGACCTTTAAGTAAACATGAGAATACTACAAGATAACCAACAAATAAATATAGGCAATGATACTGTTTCATTTGCAAGTTGGGTCCACAATATTGGTAATGGTAACATACCCAAAATTTCAGTCACAAAATCTAAAGAAAATTATTGGATTTCAATAACAAAAGATGTATTATTGAATGACAATAGCCTAGGAATTCAACAATTAGTTGAAGAGACACTCCCAAACATAGAAATAATGTTCCAACATGAACAATATCTTTGTGAATGAGCAATATTGGCACCAAGAAATGATGAGGTGGATGATATCAATTCATATATACTTTCACTTTTGCTAGGAGATATTCAAACATATTTAAGTGCAGATACACTTGGTAACATTGAACAACTATCAAGTAATCAATTAAATTTATATCCACTTGAGTATTTAAATTCATTGAACTTTCCTACCTTACCACTCCATTCTCTGAAGTTAAAGATTGGTGTACCAATAATGTTGTTATGAAAATTGAACCAATTAAATTGAAGAAAAATCATTATAGGAAACTGGATAAGAGAAACAACTTACATTCCTAGGATCATAAAGTCACCATCTGGAGTTTGTCTACCATTTCAAATTAAGAAGAGACAATTTCCTATAAAATTTCCTTCGCCATGACAATCAACAAAAGTCAATGACAAACTTTAAAAAATGTTGAGATATATTTAAAATCTGTAATCTTTATACATGGGCAATTATATGTAGCTATTTTAACATTTCTTCAAAAGATGGGTTAAAAGTTTTAATTGTTAACAAAAATACACTCCCATCAAACCATACAAAAATGTTGTTTATAAAGAAGTACTTAGTAAAATCTATAACAAGTAAAGTAAGTTCTACTCTTGATTTCTATTTAAAATGTATACTTTAAAAACATTACATCAAATTTTACTAACCTTGAGATTCAGGATAAAAAGGGCTCTGAAAATGTAGTAGCTGATCATCTGTCCAGAATCCGGATTTAGAAAAGTGAACCTGTGCGTGACTACTCTTTTCCAGATGAACACCTGTTGGAGGTCTCCCATAGCACACCTCTGTGGTTTGCTCATATTGTCAACTATTTAGTAGTGGGTAAAATTCCTGAGGGGTGGTCCAAGAATGAGAACGACAGATTCTTCTCACAGCTCAAATACTATTTTTGGTAAGACCCTAAGCTATTCCGTCTCTGTTCAGATCAAGTAATCCGAAGATGCATCCCTGATTCTAAACACCAAAGTATCCTTAATTTTTATCACAGTCTTGCTTGTGGGGGGCATTTTTCGGGGAAGAAAACGGTGGCCAAAGTATTGCAAAGTGGCTTTTACTGGCCAAGTTTATTTAAGGATGCCCATGCTTACAATAAAAATTGCCTAAGATGCCAGGCTGTCAGGAATATGTCCCGTAGGGATATGATGCCACTTAATCCCATTCTAACTGTAGAAATCTTTAATGTTTGGGGTATTGATTTCATGGGACCATTTCCGCCATCATCTGGTTATGAATACATCCTGGTGGCTGTTGATTATGTGACAAAATGGATTGAGGCGGTAGCAACCCGGACCAATGACGACAAAGTTGTAATGAAATTTGTTCAAAAGAACATTTTCTCTAGGTTTGGGTGCCCACAATCAATCATTAGTGACGGGGGGTCACATTTCACTAATGTACAATTCCGTGCTTTGCTTCGCAAATATGGAATCACTCATAAGATAGCAACCCCTTACCATCCCCAAACAAATGGACAAGTGGAAGTTTCCAATTGGGAAATTAAAAGTATTTTGCAAAAATCTGTCAGGCCGGACCAAAAAGATTGGCCTGACAGATTGGATGATGCACTTTGGGCTTATCGAACGACATATAAAACTCCCATTGGAATGTCTACTTATAGGCTAATCTTCGTCAAAGCTTGTCATCTTCCTGTAGAAGGGGTTGGTCAATTACCCAGTTAACAAGGCTAAGGTTTCTTGAGGAGTTCAAGGGTTGTAGAAGGGGAGGATGCCTAGATCTTGTCAGGAGGGTTCCTGCAAGCTGTTCAACCAATCTACAACTACCGCCACTGGATTTGATCAACCATTCTTTTCTTTTCTTGATTTTCTTTTCTGTTGTTTTTATTTCTGCAATCTTTAAGATTTAATTCTTGTTCGTTTCTCTATTTTGCAGATCTAAATTCATTCGGTTCAAGGCTAGGGTGTCTAAGGGGTTCGAGGGTTGTAGAAAGAACATACACCCGGTTCTTGTCAGGAGGGGTTTCTACAAGTTGTCTAGCCGATCTGCAATTACCGCCTCTGGAAGCCCAATTGAATTATACCACCAAAGAGAGAATTGTTACCTATAGTGTTTGCTCTAGAAAAATTTTGCCTGTACCTATTGGGCACCAAAGTGGTTTTCTATTCTGATCACTCGGCCTTAAGCCATTTGTTGTCTAAGAAAGAGGCCAAACCTAGGCTCATCAGATGGATCCTTCTTTTACAAGAATTTGACCTTGAGATTCGAGATAGAAAGGGCTCTGAAAATGTAGTAGCTGATCATCTATCTAGAATCCAAATTGAGAAGAGTGAACCTCTGCATGACTACTCTTTTCCAGATGAACACCACGTGGCAGTCTCCCATAGCACACCTCTGTGGTTTGCTCATATTGTCAACTATTTAGCAATGGGTAAAATTCCAGAGGGGTGGTCTAAGAATGAGAAGGACAGATTCTTCTCATAACTCAAATACTATTTCTGGGAAGACCCTAAGCTATTTTGCCTTTGTTTGGATCAAGTAATCCGAAGATGTGTCCCCAAGTCTGAACACCAAAGTATCCTTAATTTTTGTTACACTTTTGCTTGTGGGGGGCATTTTTCGGGGAAGAAAATGGCAGCCAAAGTATTGCAAAGTGGCTTTTACTGGCCAAGTTTGTTTAAGGATGCCCATGCTTTCAGTAAAAATTGCCTAAGATGCCAAGGCAGTCGGGAATATGTCCCATAGGGATATGGTGCCACTTAATCCCATTCTAACTATAGAAATCTTTTATGTTTGGGGTATTGATTTCTTGGGACCATTTCCCCCATCATCTGGTTACGAATACATCCTAGTGCCTGTTGATTATGTGTCAAAATGGAATGAGGTGATAGCAACCCGAACCAATGACCACAAAATTGTAATGAAATTTGTTCAAAAGAACATTTTCTCTAGGTTTGGGTGCCTGCGAGCAATCATTAGTGATGGGGGGTCACATTTCACTAATGTACAATTCCGCGCTTCGCTCTGCAAATACGGAATCACTCATAAGATAGCAACCCCTTACCATCCCTCAACAAATGGACAAGTGTAAGTTTCCAATCAGGAAATTAAGAGTATTTTGCAAAAATTTGTTAGGCCGAACCGAAAAGATTGGATGATGCACTTTGGGCTTATTGGATGATATATAAAACTCCCATTGGAATGTCTCCTTATCAGCTAGTCTTTGGCAAAGCTTGTCATCTTCCTATAGAAGGGGTTGGTCAATTACCAAGTTAACGAGGCCAAGGTTTCTTGAGGAGTTCAAGGGTTGTAGAAGGGGAGGATGCCCAGATCTTGTCAGGAGGGGTTCCTACAAGCTGTTCAACCAATCTATAACTACTGCCACAGGATCTGATCAACCATTCTTTTCTTTTCTTTATTTTTATTTCTGCAATCTTTTAGATTTAATTCTTGTTCGTTTCTCTGTTTTGCAGATCTGAATTCGTTCAGTTCAAGGCTAAGGTGTATCTAGGGGTTCGAGGGTTGTAGAAAGGACAGACACCCGGTTCTTGTCAGGAGGAGTTTTTGCAAGTTGTCTGGCCGATCTACAGTTGTCGCCACTTGATCCGGATTTTGGATCATTTATTTATTTATTTATTTATTTATTTTATTTTCTTTGTTGATTCCCATACTTTATTAAATTCTAATTTTTATTTATTATCTTGTTTAAATTAAAAACATTTAATTTCATATTTTGCCCGATTGCATTCTTTTGTATTTTCTGCCATTCCCGATTGCATTCTTTTGCCCGGATCTAAGTATATATTAATTTTTCACTTGCTCCCTATGGATATGACCCGTCCTCACCCATTTACTACGTTAGTAGTTGTTTGAAAAATAGTAAAAATTATAGTGTTCCGGAGTGTTTAACGATGCGCTTCCGAACACACCATATCACGAGTTCTCTTCTTAAGGATTATTTCCAACGTAGTTTCGGAAATGTTGGTTTCTAGAGAAGGATGGAGAACATAGAGATCATTCTCAAGTTCTCCATATGCGAGGAATTTGTTTATATTCTAAAGCATGCATCATATAAGCTTATTTAATTGCTAAAATTATCATTGTTAGTTGTCAATGTGTTAGGTGTTCTTTTTATTATTTTAATTGTTCCTTTTGCTTAGTTGTTTGCTTTATTCTTTTAGGTTTAATTGCTGAATTGCATTGTTCATGCATTGTAGTTAGTTGCATTTTGTTGTGTTTATTTTGTCTTTTCGTTAATTCATTTAAGGGCATCTAACCTAAATAAGATAAGGTGGGGATTTCATCACCCTTCCTTGGCCCAAAAATCACCACCATTTACTTGCGGTTTACCCTAAACCCTAATTTAAAATTTGGATAGAAAGATCCTTTAGGGAAGCCTCACACTTGGTTCAAAGGTGTGCTGAATTTTAGGAAAGCTTGTAATTACTTTCCATAACCGGCGGTTGGTGTCTAAGGAAAGAGGTTAAATGCCTACGCCAAAGCGGGTTTTGTGGTTACTTAATTAGGTCCTTGCGAGAGCAAGGGGAGCCTCTCACATCCCCACCTCTTACCTGTTTAACCAAAGGAAGTGGTGTAATTCCAAGTGAACCTAAAAGGATTCACATTGGTTGAACCACTAGTT
Source organism: Nelumbo nucifera (assembly GCF_000365185.1). The sequence continues at coordinate 174,066 of NW_010729344.1, read as the reverse complement.
CAGGAAACTCTAAGCCACAAATAAATTGGAATCATGTGTCTCAAAAACTAGACAAGATCAATGGGATGGTGCCCAAAGACTTGACCAAATCCTTGCATATCGTCAACAACTCCCAACCTTGTCATCCCACTCAAAATGTTCCATCTATTCAAGCCTGGCCCATCATGTAAGTCAATGCTCTGCGGCGGGCCCATGCCAACCAATAATTCCACAGCAAGTACATGCAACTAAAAATTTTCTCCAATCCAATGTTAACCCATCCTTTAATCCATATATTCCTAAGTGGAATAATCAACCCAATTTTGCCTATTGGGCCCAAGCCCAAGAAACCACCCTGCCAGATTTACACTCTCAATGGTCTACAGCCCAGGCTCACTATAAGTATAATGATTACTCTGGGACCCAACCAGTTCAGCCTTATCAAACCGATTCATTTGATGATAGGTTTTGGCATCTCCAACAACTGATCTTAGGTCAGCAATAGTCAATCCTAAAATTAGAGATCCAAGTAATTCAGCTTAGGGAAGCTAACCTGCAATGGGAAAATGATTCAATGCCAAGTCAATCGGTTGTAAACCCTAGAGATGAATCCTTAGGTCTTCCCCAATACCAAGATCCTACAACCTTTAATACCCCAGAATTAGAAAATGCTGAAGATACCTTAGCTTTTCAAAGGGAGGAAAAGTGTGGAGACATGTATGAGTCTGGAAGTCCTTCTGCCTACCCAGAAAAAAATAAAAATTGTTGTATGATAGATGTAGAAAGAAACCCCGGACAAACCAATCTAGTCACAGTAGATGACCCGATGGAGGAAGCTAATGCTTTAATGAAGTCTCCTCACCCATTTCAATCTTGACCCATTGTTGAACCTCTACCAAAACTAAAGGGTGAACCACCTATGCCTTCTGTGGAATCTCCCCCGCAACTGGAACTAAAGCCCTTATCGGACTCCCTTAAGTATGTGGTTTTAGGACCCGACTAAACATTGCCAGTGATCATAGCCGTAGACTTAACTCCTTGACAGGAAGAGAAACTGATTGAGATATTAAAGGAGTATAGGGGTGCTATTGGTTGATAAGTAGTTGATCTGAAGGGTATTAGACCATCCATCTGTATGCACCATATTTACATAGAGGAAGTTGCCAAACCTAGTAGGGAGATGCAAAGAAGGTTGAACCCAAATATGAGAGAGGTGGTCAAACAAGAAGTAGTTAAGTGGTTAGATGCGGGTRTTATCTACCCGATCTCGGATAGCAGCTGGGTAAGCCCTACGCAAGTGGTGCCTAAGAAAGCTGGACTCACCATGGTCACTAATGATCAAGGTGAAGTAATCCCTACCCGACTTCCCACGGGATGGCGAGTAAGCATCGACTTTAGGAAACTCAACGCAGTCACAAAAAAGGACCACTTCCCTTTTTCCTTCATTGACCAAATTCTAGAAAAACTCACTGGGCAAAAATACTTCTGCTTCTTAGATGGGTATTTTGGGTACAACCAAGTGGCCATTTACCCCGAAGACCAAGAGAAAACAACTTTTACCTACCCTTATGGAACATTCGACTTACGACGAATGCCATTTGGATTATGTAATGCACCAGGAACCTTTTAGAGGTGCATGACGACAATTTTTTCGGAAATGGTGGGTGATTTCCTATAAATATTTATGAGTGATTTCTCGGTCTTTGGGGATTCCTTTGAATCATGTCTCGAACACTTACGAGAAGTTCTTCAATGATGTATCAAGACAAACTTTGTCCTCAGTTGGGAGAAGAGTCATTTTATGGTCAAAGAAGGCATTGTTTTAGGCCACAATTTATGAACAGGGTATCGAGGTGGATAAAGCAAAAATTGACCTAACCTCTAAACTTCCACCTCCCACTTCAGTCAAGAAAATCCATTCTTTTCATGGACATGTCGGCTTCTACCAATGATATATTAAGGACGTCTCCCAAATTTTCAGACCAGTGTGCAACCTCCTAGCAAAAGATGTCCCATTCAGCTTTGGTGGTGCATGTCTTAAGGCCTTTGAGTACATGAATGGGGCACTTACCATGCTTCTTAGTCTCTAGATATTGACGACAGTTCCCCTTCCAGTGTCCGGTCTGTTTGCAAAAGTTACATGCATTTGATGCCTTGTCCATCTTCTGCTTTTTCAGCTTGCTAGTCTTCTTCTAAGGTTTTTTCTTTGCCCTCCTCTTTTTCTTATCTGAATTGCCACCTTCAACAAGAATGGATATAGGATTATCCTTCTTAATCAGTTCTTCAGCCCCTGCAACAAATTGTTAAGTTCCTGAAGGCTAACATTTAGCTTATTCATGCTATAATTCATGATAAATTGATTGAAGGAGAGAGGCAAAGAGTTTATGATGGTATCAACTTTGGTGACATGATCTATCCCTGACCCGAGTGCCTCTAGTTCATTAATGTAACCCATCATATTGAGACAATGGTCATCAAACATCTGGCTCTCGGTCATTTTTGCGGTCATAAACAGGTTTAAAACCTTTTGATGAGTATAACGATTCTACTCTTCATACATGGTCCTCAAACTATCCAGGATATCCTTGAACACTTTGATCTAATCAAATTGTCTCTGTATTGGATTGACGAGGGAGGCTATGATGTAGCATCGGGCAAGAGAGTTATTCTCTTCCCACTCTTAATACTCTCTCCTACGTGCCTCAAAAGCCCTATCACCTAGACGATCCAAAGCAGGGTTCTTAGCAACCCTGTCCAATTTCTCAGACGTTAACACCAGCATAAAGTTACGGAAGCAATCATCATAACTTGGGCCCTTAAGCTTATTATCGTCCAACAACTTGGCGAATGGTCCGTTTACCATTTCTGATAAAAAGGCAAAGCAGATTATTAGTCCACAACCTAAATTGATTCATGTTTATTACAAAGATATGGCTTTGAATCTATGTTCCATTTCCATTTGATCATCTCTGAGATTTCCCTCCTATCTCAGTGAAGGAGACTGCGAAATATGTCTCTGGAAATGTGGGAAACCACATACATTGCATGGAGCCAACTGTTTCAGCTACATAACCCCACCACCTTCTGTGAAAGAACATATCCACTCATCTAATGAGCTTTCCCTTTGGCCTCTATTAGACAAGGTTCATTGCCATTTTAGGATAAACCTTTCTGTCCAGTAAGTGCTTACCCATCATATTCATGAACGCCAAGGTACCGTGAGAGAGTCTTTCATTTTAGGATAGAACCCTCCCACATCGGTCTATGACGCTCCTATCATCTTATGAAGCAATCCAATAGATCAAACAACAAATAGATTGCCCAATTTTATGGTGCAACTCCTCATTACTGAAGGACCCATCTTCATGCTAATGATGGAAGGCCTTTAGAGAGTTCATCATATGAATCTCCCTATCACATGCACTTTTATTTTATAGGAGGGAACGAATAATTATGCCCTAGTTTTATTTAGGTCAAACCAAAGTGGCTCCCATTGACTTTCTCAAAGTCCGATTCAAATGGGCCCTAAACGGCTAGGGTTCCACACGGTTCCTCTTGGGGAGGAAGCTGATGTGGAGCCCATCAAGAAGGGAGATCATCTAATGATTCTAAGGACACCATGGCAATGATGTGCATTCATCCATGGTGTGCGAAAAAACCACTATTGAATTAACATGGGCCAAGAGCTTATGGCCCATGTACGTAGCACATCACACATCCATACATCACATGCATGAAAAATAACACAGTTGATCCAATCAATTTAATTATCTGTAAAACTCTAAATTAATTATGTTAAATTAGTATCAGCCCATTAAAGCCCATAACACTATCATACAATATTATCTAGGTATATGGGCTAAACTGTAAAGGGCAGTTCAGCCCATATAGCTCTTATGCAGAATTAGGGCTGATGCAGATTTAACTTAATTAAACTATGGTTTTACAGGTAGAGCCGAATAATATCTTGCAATGGGCCATCAAACCCTAGTCCAAAATAAAATTTTAGGGCTGAAAATAATCCCTATTGAACCACAGATTTGGTCCAACCAATTTGGTCCAATCTGCGTCAAATGGGCCTAGGTTTGGTGTTCAACGCAAGATTAATTCAAGAAGATGATGTAAAAATTAAAAGGCTGAAAACAAGACAAATAAGAATCAGAAAAAAATAATCAGGGGCTACTCCAAAGGCTGCAACCCTGCAAAACAAAGGTTAGTTCACAAATTATAGGTTCCATATCTACAAAATGCAGATGGCTGAACTCGGCTCTACAAAACTTCTCCTCCACGCGCTTCCAGCATTTATTCCAATGAAAAAAAAATAGAAAAACCTAATCTTCTATTAATTACATTAGAATAAATCCTATACACTCCATCTAAAAATAAAAAAAAAATAATTATTTACAGACCAAGAATGAATAGAATAATACAGCAGGTGCGCAATTTCTTGGTGTCAATAAATATTTCGATCTCCACCATACGAACAGCCCATAATCCAAGAAATATAAATAGAACAATTCTATAAATATTGTAGATAAATAAAGATTTAATTTTCAAATCATTCGCCCCAAATCTAGGAACCAATTCCTAGAGAAACTATAATTTGCTCAAATAGGGTAGAACGATTCTGTCTATTGCGCATGTTTCAATCAAGTCTGATTTGGTTCAAGAATGTGAACCTAGCACTGATACCACTGAAGGAATGGGAGATCCATCATATGGATGGCCAAACCCTATAGGATTGTTGGGCGAAATTTCAAAAATTTCTTTCTCTCCCATCCAGGAATCGTATTCCCTAATTGAGAAAACTGCATTTTTCAAGGTTAGTTCTTGAATCAAAACCGAACCATATCAAAAACCAAAAGGGTAATGAGGGATATACCTGATACAAAGTAAAAAAAACTCCCAACGTATGTATTCACGCCCAAAGAGGATACCAAATCCACCTCCACTGAAGATGACACAGCTTATGTTGAAGCAGGATCAACAAGAATGGTTCTTTAGCAAGAACCTAGAATTCTTCACCAAGAATCGAGCAGGGTGATGTGAGCATGACTTCTGATTGTTTCTTCACCAAGAAACAATACCAAGAACACTTCTTGATCACTCCAGCAGGTAGAGATCGAACTGGGATGGCGCCAAGAACTGAGGGAGCGAAAAGACTGTAGAGCAAATTGTGTTTGTTCTGTGGAATTCACCCCCTATTTATAATCCCTTCAGGATTAGCTTCCTAATCTGATTAGGAATGAGATTTTCTAATCTAAATCTTGTATTTAGATCTGGTCTTTCAAGTTGATAAGACTTATCTTATCCAAATACTAATCCTAATCAGATTATAAACCCAGAATGGCCCATTTTAATTAAACCATTTAAGCCCAGCTCGAAATGGGCTTTAGGCCCATTAAGTCATATTGCTTACTTAACCCATTATGTGCTGACTAGTTTCGTTCTCTTTGTATGGCATGGGACCCTAGCATTGATGTATACATCAGCCACATGGGTTCAGCCCAGCCTTTGCTACAAGGCTGGCCGAATTCACCGTAGGTCACAATAAACCCCTGAGTCCATCACCATGGGCTTTTAATGGGCCCAACTTTTGTTAGACAGTTTATGTATGCCCTTAGCTTCAATCTAATTTGATGTACTTTTGTTATTTAGTGGAAATAAATAAAGTGCATGTTTGATTCATGTTGTTTGGTTTAATTCTGTGTAAAACCCTAAAACT
>NW_010729344.1:106753-135926 GCF_000365185.1 Nelumbo nucifera | reverse complement strand
GTAGGATAAATCTCCCCAAATCTATCCAACGGCGGTAAAGATTCTAAACTAACACGAGTCTCATATGTGTCAAGTTTAAGGGTATTACACAGAAACACACCATAATAACATGAATCAAATATGTACTTTATTCATTTACATTAAATGTCATAAGGTACATCATTCTGATTGGAACTAAGGGCATACACTGTCTAACACTTTATTCATTTACAATAAATGACAATAAGTACATCAATCTGATTGGAGTTAAGGGCATACACTGTCTAACATTATTAACCCCCTAAATGTCAACATGAATTAAATTAAAAAGTTCTTTACTAGAAATGGAGATAATTGGAAAATAAAGTCTAAATTGTATGGCTAAGGGGCATATTTCACAAAGAAAAAAATGAGAAACATCAATACCAGGAATAGATTTTGCTAAAACACCAAGAGGTTGCATTGATGCATGCCCAAGATGATAGTGCCAAAGCTCAATGGAGGAAATAACTGCTGCAATGGATTTAGATTGCTCCTCCTTTCTTGTGAGGAAGTAAAGGCCATCTTACTCTTTACCCAATGCAATCCTCATCCTCATAGATAGGTCCTATAAAATACAAGAATGGGGAAGAACGTGATTGCACAATTTAATTGTTTGGTCAATTTATTGGCTGAAATGAGGTTGAATCAAAATGATGGCACAACAAGTGCATGCTTAAGGACCAATGATGGAGATAGTATAACAGTACCAACATGAGTTACATCAATTTATTTCCATTAGCCAATTTAACAGATGTTGAATTAGTTGAATCAATACAAGTGAGATAGGACAAAGACGCAACCATATGGTTAGTGGCTCTAGTATCCAAAATCCAGGGTAAGGGATGGCATGTAGAGGAAAGGCAAATTGATGTACCTGATAAATGAGTCGTTGAATCAATGGTACCTACTTGATTGCCCACTAGAGATCGAGAAATATTGGACTGTAATAGAGCTAGAAATTGTCGGCATTGGTCTGCTGTAATGGGCAGTTGAGTAGAGGTATTCGACTTATCTCCTTGAACATTGCCCACTTGATTTGCAACACTCTATTTGTTCTCCTTGTACAAGGGATGTCTAGGAGGGTATCCATGCAATTTATAACACTTGTCTGTGGTGTGTCTCACCCGCTTACAATGGTCACAGGTAGGTTGACCACACTTACCTTGATATTGTTGAGATTTCTTCATTTTCTCTTTTTCATCATGAACAATACTTTGTTGCAGAGAAAATCACCCCACTGCAAATGTCGTAGAGTCAATTGGTGTGGCATGTGCTAATGCAATGTCACATTGTCGTTCTTCTTGGAGTATTAGAGAAAAAGCTTTGTTGACTAATGGCAAAGTATCCATTAACAGAATTTGTCCTCTAATATTAGAGAAAGAATCATTCAAACCCATAAGAAATTGCATAGTCCATTCAGATTGTTGGTAATCCAAAAGGGTTTTCATAGCATCACAAGAACAAACAGGCAAGGGCTGATATGCATTTAATTAATCTCACAAAGCTTTTAATTTAGTAAAATAAGAAGCAACACTCATTTGATCTTGATGCAGGGAAGTGATGTCACATTTGATTTGATAAATACATGGAGAGTTGATATCAGAAAAACTTTCTTTTAAATCAACCCAAACATCCTTAGTAGTATCTGCCCAAATCACAGTAGCAAAAAGCTCCCTAGAGAGAGAGTTAATAATCCAAGACAACACCAAGTTATTGCAACGTACCCACTAGGTGAGTATTATTAGGCTTGGGTAAGGAACCATCAAAAAATTTTATTTTATGCTTAGCACTAAGTGCCATCAACATCGCTCGACTCCAAGACAAATAGTTGTCTCCATTAAGTACTTGTGAGACAAGAATTGTACCTGGATTGTTTGAATGATGTAGGAAGTAAGGACTAGAAATATCTTCATACTTATTTCCTTTAACAGTGATACTAGTTGACTCCATTATTATAGTTCAAATGGATAGTCATGAACCAAATGTTGGAGCAACGAATGTCATTAAGAATGTATTGGCTCTGATACCATGCCAAAGGCAAGACTGAGAAAAGAAAAAATTCTGAACATTGAATTGAATTCATATTTTTGTGTATTATTACAAGAAGAGATAGGTATATATAGCTGTACAGACAATTGCTGAAAGAAGAATCCCATAATTGATGGGATATGTCAACAATTACAATAGAGAAAAAAAGGAAACCAACAAAAAGGGAAACTAATGAACAAGGAAAGGTTTAATACACGTTTGATGGATTGGAAGAGAAAAAAAGACTCCTCTCTTCATATTAGAGTTGACTATCAAAAATTTGGTAGACTACCTACTTCAAAGAAATTTGACTGTTTGAAGGCATAAATGATTATTGCTATCTTTGGAAAGCCTTGTACCATGTTGGAAAAAAGTTGGATAATTTCTATGAATGGAAAAATCCCTCTAATGGCTACAAAATGTTTACTTGGTCTCAAATCCTCTCTAGGTAGATGTTTTTAGGTTGACTCAAACCAAGCAAGAGAAAGAAGAGAAAAAAAAAATAACCTTTGTTATCATTATAAATATTGTATAGTTGTTTTTAAGAAAGAGCAAGTTAGTAAGAGTCATTTGTTGAAGAGATTCTTGAGCTTCAATAATTTTTTAGGTAAGAAAAGTTGAGAATCCTTTAAGCTTATATAGTCTTACCCATTTATTGTAGGTTTCTTCATTAGGTTGAAAACCTTGAGAAAACTCTTGCAACTGAATACATTTAAGCTATATTTTGCTATATCTATCTGTTTAGAGGTCTCTTGCTATAAACTTGTCTCATGTTATGTCTGTATTATGTTGAAAGCAAGTAAGTGTTTAAATTTGAACACCAAATAGGTATTGTTGGCACCTGAAAACCCAACTACAAGCTATTGCAAACACCTACAAGCCCTATTATGTAAGGTATTGTAGGCACCTGCAAGTCTTGCTTGTTAGGTATTGTTAAGGATTAAACTTCGTCATGCATCGGGTCATATCGGCCGATAATATCGTATCGGTGAACCTCCAATACGCTCCTATAATAAGTCTTTTGGGACTAACCTATTTCAAGTGGTAAATAGACATTAAATCAACCCCCCCCCAGTTGAAAGAAAATAAAAAGGCGGCTAAAGATACAAGGGTTGTAGGCTTATTACCTACATCCTTAGGCCACCCCTGAGGTAGAGGATGTAGATAGAGGTTTCTACCGATCCTCTATAAATCTTGTATGCCTTGTCTCTTGTGCTTTATTTGATTTGTCTTTCTTTGTTCTATTTCAAGTTTCTATAGTTAACTTGCTATTAACTTTATTAACCTCTTTAGCTAACTGCAAAAGCTTAAACATCTCACTATCTTGCAAACATTGCACTTTATTTAGTTTATTTTCTTTTGACCAACAAGATACAAATTTAATAGTGCAGTTCTTATTCTACTAACAATACCAACTTTATTAACTATACTAACTTCTGGTTCAATAGTTTGGGTATTTTATTGCTCACTAACTTCACCAACTATTAACCATTTATTTAACTACTTTACATTTATAGTCTTTTACTTTCATTGTTCTATTTATTATTCAATAGTATTATTTACTTTAAGCAATTGTTTGTCCTTGAGATTCTAGTAGCAACCTAATAACCGGTTGAATCTCAAGTTGATTATTTTGAATAGTTTGTCCATTTCTCAGCTATCCCATTATGGTTAGTCCTTCCTCTTTAGCTACCTAAATATCCACACTCTTTTAAGTAGCTATCATTTATATTTTTGTAAATTTACTTTTAGGCCCTGTTTGGTTCACTGGAATAAGAATCAGGATGGGCTATTCCAATTCCAACTGTTTAGTTGGGCAGAATCGGAATCCCATTCCCATTCCTGTTGGAATGGCATTCCCCCATTTGAGGGAATGGCCATTTTTGTACCCTCCCTTGGGAATCAAATGCCATTCCTGCTAATTCCAATTCTCATTCCCATTCTTGTCTTAACTAAATAGACTATAGGAATGAACCATTCCAATTCCAATTCCAGAGGATTTCAATTCTGACTACGAACCAAATGGACCCTTAGTTTCTATTTACTCTCTATAGTTATTTACATTTATTACTTATTCTTTATTTAACTACATTTAGACTTGTTTACAGACCGGACTTTACATTGTGTCAAGTTCGGGTTTTAGGTCAAGCTCATTCAAATTTTAGCAAAAGCCAAGCTCGACCCTTGCCCATGAACAAGTCTAACTGCATTACCACTAACCTCTTAGCAAATTATTCATTTCATTGTTACATTAATGTTAGCTATTATTTAATTTTAGTTCGTTATTTGTGCTTATTGTTATATATTTGTTTAAGTGTTAACTTCTACAACCTTAGTTGTTATATTGTTTATTTGTCTTGAAGCTATAGATTCATATTCAATAGTAAAGTTAATCATTGAGAGCATATTCCTAATTAACTATTGAGCCTTCTAACTAAGCCTTATTTTGCTACATCTCGTTTAGAACTAACAAGATAGGTTAGCTTCAGTTTTGGGGGAAGGGTTTTAAGCTTAACTCATTTAAAACTTAAATTTTTTAAGCTATACCCAATTCACACCTCCCTTAGATAAGGCATTGGTCCCAATAGTGCTTACTTAACGTTGAACCCCTCAAAGGGGAACCCCGACATGATTCGTGGCACAAGCCTAGATGAGTGCATGCCATGCCAGGCCATAAGCTAGGCCAAGGTGGGCCAAATGCCTGTACCTTTTTTTGAGTTTTTTCTTAAGTTTTTCACTTTTTTTTTCGTTTTCTTAGCAAAATGACAATAATTTTGTAAAAAAGTAAAAAAATAACAAAAATAGTTAACAAAATAAAAAATAGACAACAAATTGAAAGAAACTCAAAAATTTTGTTTCATTTAAATTTAATGCATACAATTGATCATATGTGAAGTAGTAAAATTAAATTGAAAAAATACAATGGAATTGGAATAAAATAATATCATAAATTTGAAAATAAAAATTTATAGTAGCATTGAAAAATCACCATTAACATTTAGATAAAATTGGAAAATAAAATCTACAATAAAAGTATTGAACAATTATACAAAAAATATTGACTTCAATATTTTCTTTATCTTCAAGACCACTTTGTTTATCTCCTTGATCTTAATTTGCATCTTCCACATCTAGTGAACCACAATTAGTTGAAGTGTCATGCCCTCCTTGATGTTGTAGTTTCTCATCTCTATCCTACAATCAATTCTTTTTCAAACATATCCACATTTTTAGGCATTTGTCATTCGTGCATTTTTTCTTCTCGTTCAATACCCTAGTACCTACTATATAATTTTTTACCATATTCTTTCCACTAGGATAAAATATTAAAACTATGTAATTCCCCATAGGTGAGGAAATCTGTTAAAATAGCTTGCAAATAAAAATAAAGTTCAATAAATGAACATGCTAATGAAGTGGCAATTGATTGTTGCCTTTCATTTATTAACGACCAAACCTTATCTAATCCACTAGTAGAACTAGTGGTTCCAATAGTGGAGCCTGTACATATTCTCCTATGTCCAAATACTTGTGATTCATATATACTATACATTTCAAAAAATAAATTTTTAACTTCGTCTTTATTTTTTTGTGCCAAGATCAACTCTCATATTATTATAATAAGATTTAAGTAAAACATCTATACTATCATTTTCAATCCCAAGATCTAATATTGCAACTAAACAATGTAAAAGAGAAATATTTTGAAATATATTTTTTAATTTAATTTCATTACTTCAATGATATTTTTGAAATTTTAAATCATTTCTATATTTTACAAAATATTCAATAATTGTATACGATTTATTAACTAAAACACAAGAACATAGGTAACAAAAGCCTCAAAATAAATTAGTTGCATCATAAAATTGTTGTGAAAAATCTTTTATATAAATTACGATTTACCAATCTTTAATATTTTATTCCATACTGTTGACGTCAATATTTAAATTCTTGTTTTCTTCTTTGAGAAGTTGTAATATACATAATAAAGTTTCTAATTTTAGAAATATTAGGTGAAATAATATTTAAAACTTCTTTTATAATAAATTTCAAAATGTGACATGCACATCTAATATAAAATAATTTTCTATTTAAAAATGGCTTTAATTGAGATTTTAAAATATTTATAGCAAAAGCATTATTACTAGCATTATCATAACTAATAGAAAAAAGTTTATTTTCAATACCATAAAAGTATTTGAAATACTTGTAGGATTTGGTGGATTAGTATGTAGCCATTAAAGTCTTGTAAAACTTAAAATTCTACTTTTTTGTAAAAACCAAAAATCATCAATAAAATGCCTTGTTACACAAATATAACTAGTGTTATATTTGGAAGTCCAAATATTATATGTAAATGTAATTCTATATTAAAATTTAATAAAATAGAAATTAAATGTTGTTTGTATGCATAAAAACTTTTTAAAGCATATGCTTTGATAGTACTTCTAAAAGCTTTTTTAAAATAGGGGATTTATAAATTCTTATAAAAACTTTTCAAGCATAGGGTCTTCAACTAATAAAAATGGTTGTTCATCATATACAATATATTCTCATTTTTTCTTGTGAGTATTTAAAATTACCAAAAAACCGACACCCAATTTGTGCTTGAGTTCCTTCATTATTGTTTTTTAAATGAATGGCCATGTGTCTAGCCAAATGATTAGTACCCCCTTTGCTACTTGTAAGTAGGGAGGTAAGGCTACGTACGGGGTCTCCTTAAAGGACAAAGGAAAGCCAAGAGCAGGAGGTATGCTAAAGGCAATGGCAAATGAGGTGATAGAATGATGATCTCGTTATGAGTTAGACCCCTATTTACAGGGAGAGATCCCGAGATCCCAAAAGGAATGAGCCAAAAGTGTATGATTCCCATTAAGGAAGGGAATTATGGATTCAATGTCAGTTTCCAGGGAACACCGCTAAGCTTTCGCCATGTCTCTTATGAGATATCTTAAGGATGAGCTTTCCTCTTGATGAGGGGTAATTTGGTCCTCACATACAAAAGGTGACACGTGGGCGTTATCGACAACACAGTGCCAAGTCAGCAGATTAACTCAACAGGTCAGCTCGGAGCACCTCGCAAAGACTGACCTTGTCCTCGGCAAGGCGAGCTAGCGGGACCCTTAGAGCCACGGACGACCTACCCAGGAAGGCAAGCGAGTTGAGGCGAACTGAGGCAACCAGCGAGGTGAGCTCGTCCAATTGCTCATGCGCCCCACTCCCAGGGGTGCCGACATTGTGGCCGTTAGAGCAGCTCGCCATACCAAATGTTGCAATCCAAGAGAACGATCTCCAAATCGCCACCGGAATCGTGTAATTGACACCCCTATGTGCCTCATTTTGTGGAAACAGTTCCGCCAGAAGCTCAGGAGCATTATTAGAGCCCCATAAGCCCTTGAAAACTATAAAAAGGGTTCTAATTCACCTAGGGAGGTATGTACACTTATACACTCAAGCTCTCTCACACTCTTAAGAGATTTCCATACCGCTTGTTTGACTTAAGCATCGAAGTGTTCTCCCTGGGTAAAAACTACTCGGGCACTCTCATCTTTTTTCCATTGTAGCTTACTTCAGGTTGGAGATCCAAACATCAGCTCGGTCGCACAACTCATCTCTGGAAAATCGGAACCTTGTTCGAGCCAAATCACAGTACACGAAGGAGCGACCAGATCGTGCATCATCACCTTTCGTCTAAGGATTCTCATAATATACGTGTGCTACTTCCTTTCGAGAGCCTCTTAGATTGACATGGCGCGGGTGACGTCACTACTTATTTCACATGTCCTTTCTACTCTTACTAGACATTCTATCATACACATTATTAGTGACACGTGTATTTTTTTTACTTGTTTCTGACCTACGATGAGCTTGAGCTCATCGTGGTTTTGTGATGGCTTTAAGCTCATCGCAAGTCTATGCAGGTCCGGAGCTCATCGCAACTAGTTTTGGGTCTCGAGCTCATCGCATGTTTACACAGCTTTTGAGCTCATTGTAGATGTGTACCAAGTTATGAGCTCATCGTAGGTGTTCATGTGGTGTTGGTTTAGCGCCTTCCATGCTCTCATGGTCTAGGTGACCATCATATACCTACATTAGCCCCCTTGCTTATTGGAAAGTGGGAACTTACTAATAAGCATTTTTGTCGTTGGGTTTGCTTTGGAGGTTCAAAGAGAATGGGGGACTATGGGTATCATGGCACCACAATTCTTTGGCTTTCACAGTGTTGGGACTATGAGCTCATCGTGGTTGTGTGATGCCTTTAAGCTCATCGCAAGTCTATGCGGGTCTTGAGCTCATTGCAACTAGCATTGGGTCTTGATCTCATCGCATGTTTACGTAGGTTTCGAGCTCATCGCAGATGTGTACCGAGTTATGAGCTCATCGCAGGTGTTCATGTGGTGCTGGTTTAGCACCTTCCATGCTCTCATGGTCTAGGTGACCATCATATACCTACATTAGCCCCCTTGCTTATTGGAAAGTGGGAGCTTACCGATAAGCATTTTTGTCATTGGGTTTGCTTTGGAGGTTCAAAGAGAATGGGGGAGCTTACATAGAGAATTTTTAATTTAGGTAGGTTATTAACCCCCCTGTGAGCTTATCAATAAGCACTCTTGTATTTGATTTAGTGGTTTTATTTGGGTGGCTATTAGGAGCATTTATTTTGAGTTAACTTCTCATTTTATTTGTAATTCATCTCCTCTTTCTTTTGACAGGGTGCTTTCTATTGAGAAGCAGCTTTGCGCTAAATGGTGATCTGAGTTTCTAGCCCCTCTGTCTCAATAGGGAAGTACTTAACCGAAGACAGTTGAGATCGTGGTTTCGATTCTCAGCCCCCCTATCTTTGGCAAAGCATTGCCTCTTGTGAAATATATTGGTGAATTTGGTTACCAGCATGGGGTTCTTCTCAGCCCCCATTTGTATTTAAGGGTATGCGCATTGTGCTACTATCTGGCTTCTATTGGAATTCGTTGTGGGATGAAATGTCTCTTCACATTTGCCTGTCAAGTGAATCGGTGAAACTGACCGTTATGCACGTGTGATGTTCTTTTCATCATGTCTTTCGCATAACCGTTGACTCCCATTAATGTGTTGTAAATGTATGTGTGGCTCAAGAATTAGGTGTCCCTTTTTGCGAAGTGGCAGTTTGCTGACATGGCAGTCCCTTTTAAATGAATGTGCCGATTGTCTCGCCTTTCTCACAGCATGTTTGTAATTTCGTTAGGCTTTATTTTTTGTTGACTGATGGTGGGAGAGTGGTCATTTTCCCTTGTCTTCCACGGCACCATTTGGACTTCCAAACTCGTGTGAAGTTTCTATAAGAGGGTGATGCCCGGGAATGGTTTATGCTTTCTACTTGTAGTCCTATTTTGAGTTGATTGTGTTCTCTGTGCTGGTCTACATTTCTCTCCTTGAGTTTTATTCTCCTTTGCTTTTCTTTTCGTACTCTATTCTCAATAATGGCTCCCCATTCGCAGAAAAGGTCTAAGTGTCCCTTCGTCGACTTTGTGAGGGTTGTAGATACTATGGACATGCTCTCGAAGCATGAGGCGGCCAAGATGGCCGATGGGGGGAAGGGTTTCTGGGGTCCAGGGGCAAGGATTGAGTGTTTGATGATGTAGAGGGCAGAGAGCTTATGTGTTTGTATGGTCAATTTGGACCGCTCTATGTCATTCTGGTGCCATGAGATGAGGATTGACGATTTAAAGTCACCAATGAACTATTTCAATTGGGCACAATATATTTTGGAAAACCCAATGTTTTGCCGGCTTCTTCGAGATGCTGGTCTTTTGCGTTTTGTTGACTACTTCATGGACCTCCTTGGTAAGGAGGGGGTCAGCTATATGAAACCCCTTCTAGAGCACTGGTGTTGTCGTACTCACACTTTCATGGGTACTCTTGGCAAGTTCGGCATCACCACTAAAGATGTTGCCACTCTTTTGGCTCTTCTTGTTGGTGGGACAGTGTTTGCCTATCATTTGTAGTTCACTGAGTCAGTTCTTTCCAATTTTTCCAATTTGTATGTGGATTTAATGAAAGAAATCAGTGTTTTCAAGTCCCAGGTGGATGAATTGACCGCCCATCGAAAGATGTTGTTGGAGGCATGGGTGGCTTCCTAGTTTGAGACTAACAGTGAGGGTGACATTATGGTCCCAAGAGGGGATAGCCAATGCCACTTTGCGGTTGTCATTCTCTATGTTGCTTCCCGGTTCCTTTTCCCAGGTAACCTAGATTACGGTCTACGCACAGTGTTAGTTCCTCATGTTGTTCTTGTTGCCAACAGCCATCAATTGTCATTAGCTTCTATGTTTTTGGGTAATTTGTTTGACTAGATGGACGACATTGTCCATCAGATAATGGATCCAAGCTACAATCAGTGTTGTAACTAGGTTTTTGCTCCTTCTCTGTTCATGTTCGCCAGTAAGTGGTTTCAATTGAGTGTTACCCTCCATCATCTGTCCCCAATGACTATCACCATTGCAACTTTGGAGGGGGAATTGACCGAGGAGCAGACTTTGGGTGTCTGTAGAGGGAAGAGGTAGCTTGGTGCCAAGAGATTGCAATTTGGAGTGGTCGAGCTTGAATTAAAATTGTCCTCTCTTAATAGTTTGTATTGAGCCATACATTTTGGTCATTCGTAATTCTATGTTGTTCTACAATGGTGCCAGCGTTCCTGAGGATGGTGACCAACAGTGCGTTGTAGAAGCCAATCACCCTCTTGCTTGTATGGCACATCTTGTACTCTAGCCTGTGGTCATCACGTATCTTGATCGGGCCAGCAAGGCACAGGTAACAACATACTGTTCTGACTAGCTTCTCCAGCTGTTTGATTATGATGGTATGGGATTGTAGTTCCTGAGATCTTTGGGTGAATATGTATTCTGGAGCTTGTCATAATGAGTTGGTGTTCCCAGGTGCCTCTCGGTTCCCTCTTGCAGGATTCAGGAGGGTCAAGTTGTGCAGGTCTCTACACTTATCCTACATTTGTTCCTTGTTCAGTGGGATGCAGTTGTTTATGGCTATGAATCCCCGCCCCCATCATGTTATGGCCCCCCTCCAAGTCACGCAGCTAAGCGGGGGCAGGAAGAGACCCCCTCCCAGCCAAGTTCCTCTGTAGTTATTGCGGAGGAGCGTGAATTTTTGGGCACTATTCAAAAGGTAAGCACCTTATTATTAAAGAGGGTGAAGGCAATCATCCTCCTGCACCTAAGAGATCTAGGGCAACAAGGGTGCCCCGTTCTTTCTGGCCGTCGGTATCATGGACAGATTGTGAATTCGAGTCTAAAGTTGCATTGTCTCAAGCAGAGGAGCATTTGGTTAGGGGTTCTCCATAGGAGTGTCTTGAGCATTAGACCTATTCATGGGCCGGGTAGCCCAACGGGTCGGCCTGGCCCCCGGATGGGCTTGAACATGAACATTAGCGTATGGGCTTGACCTCGGGCCTAAAATCCCAACCCGGCTTTTATAGTTTCTTCTAAACCCTAAATTCCTAAATCGACTAACCCTTTCCCATTTCCCTCTATTCATCTTCTATCTTCACAATTCTCCTCACTCTTAGACTCTCAGGAACCGACAACGAACTCAGGCACCGTTCGCACTCTCAGAGGTGAGCTCAAACTCTCAGGAATCGGCGATGAACTTAGGCACCATTCTCACTCTCAGACTCTCAGGAACCAACGACGAACTCAGACACTGTTCTCCTCTCTCTCCGATGGTGAGTCCTCTCTCTCTTTCTCTCATTAAGTTCACCCACCTTTCCCATTTCCCTCTTTGCATAATTCTATCTTCTAAGTTCTCACTCTCAAACTCTCAGGAACTGGTGAACTTAGGCATCGTTCTCATTCTCAAAAGCGAATTTAGGCACCAGCGCCACCAACGAACTAGGTCATCTCTCTCTCTAGCGGTGAGTCCTCTCTCTCTCTCTAGTGGTAATTCCTCAATCATTTTGTTAGGTCGGGCTTTGGGCTTTTTATGAGAGCTGGGCTCGGGCCCAAGTTGACATTTTAATGAAAGGAGAAATTTTGTTCATATCTTTGTATGTTGTTTTTCTATGAATTTTTGGTAGTTCTAGGCCCCCAGTCTTTGTACAAAACATGATGTAAAAGGAGTGATGTTGTTGGGTCTGTTAGGCTAAAGGCAACGCTAGTAGGCTTATTGGGTTAAGTGCGATACTAGTAAGCCGTTTAGGCCCTATGTATCTTTTGATAATTTGGGCCCCCATTTAGTGGTGATAGAGCCTACCGATCTGTCTTATGTGTAAGATTGAAATGCATTGCTTTTGCAATGGATAAATTGTGCATTGTCTGTGCGATGCAGAGTATCTTTGGGATACCGGCTAGGCGTTTGCACCCAGGCCATAATCATTTGTTTAACTATGGTAGTGGTTTATGCACAAATGCTATCCCGTAGTGGGTTGTTGTTCGGAGTGTTACCACTTAGTTATTGATGGGTTGCTACTAGGCATAGTAGGTTGTTTAGGTTGTTCATTGTAATTACGAGTGTACCCTTGTAGTCAAGTCATTGCCATCACACTTTGGGAATACTAATTTTGTGTATATATATTGTGCTTCCCAATGTAACTATGGGATGTGTCATCGCATATGAAGTCCTTTTTGGACAGTCGTGGGTTGACTTGTTTATGTCGTACTAAGTTTTTATGGGTAATCCATCCCATGTGGAATTGCCAAAGGATTTCTTTTGCCAAGGTCTACTAGTGTGGTTGAGATTGTCAAAGCCTTCTTGGTTTTGGTAGGATATGTCATCACACTTGATTATGCTAAGTGTTGAGATTCATTGTCGCGCTTGTTTCTATCATGACTTTTCTGTTGCCAATGTCTTCCATCGTCCTTAGGGTTTCCAAGGTCATCTTAGGTTTGCCAGGATATGTTATCGCATTTGAGGGGATTAAGTGTTATCGCACCTGGTGTATCCAGGGCCTTCCTAGGGTTGCCAAGGTAAGTCATCGCTTATTAGAAGGCCCAATAATGGGATTTGTCATCACTCCTGGTGTAGCTAGGGCCTTCCTGGGGTTTCCAGGAAGTATGTCATCGCACTTGGAGTTGTCAAGGCCTTCCTAGGATTGCTAGGGAATATGTCATCACACTTGGGGTTGCCAAGGCCTTCTTGAGGTTGCTAGGGAATATGCCATCGCACTTGGGGTTGCCAAGGCCTTCCTGGGGTTGCCAAGGAATATGTCATCACTCTTGGGGTTGCCAAGGGCTTCTTGGAATTGCCAGGGAATATGTCATCATGCTTGGGGTTACCAAGGTCTTCCTAGGGTTGCTAGGGAATATGTCATCGCGCTTGAGGCTGCCAAGGCCTTCCTAGGCTTATTAGGGAATATGTCATCACATTTGGGGTTACCAAGGCCTTCCTGGGGTTGCCAGGGAATATGTCATCATTCTTGTGGTTGTCAAGACCTTCCATGGATTGCCAGGGAATATGTCACCGAGCTTGGGGTTGCCAAGGCTTTCTTGGGGTTGTTAAGGAAAATGTCATCACGCTTGGGGTTGCTAATGCCTTCCTAGGGTTTCCAAGGACTATGTCATCATACTTGGGGTTGCCAAGGCCTTCCTAGGGTTGACAGGGAATAAATTATAATATATATATATATATATAGTACATAGTTAAAAAAGGAACTTTGGACAATTTAGTTGAGAGCAAGGGTGTGTAAGGAAATATAACATGTGTAGGCACATAGTGCTCGCTTATTCCCTTAGAGCACAGAAAACACTAGATTGATGCCACATGGATGCCTACGATCAGCCTGTAGCTCATCTTTCCTCTGTGATGAACTTATAACACATCACAGGTCTACGATGAACCTACGGTTCACCACACGCTTGCAATGAACCTACGCTTAATGCAAGCCCAAAACAGACTTGAGTTGAACTTATGATGAGGTTTTACACACATTTGGCCCCGCGATGAACCCTGGATCGCTATGAGATCCCGGTTCATTAAGAACTGGGCTCGAATGTTAGCTGCATTTGTAATTTCGAAGTGATGAATGTGACAAGGCGCCACGTAGGTCTAATAAGACGTCTGCCAAGTAGTGACATCACTAGTGCCACATCGGTTAAGTAAGGTGCAAAAGGTAGTAGCACACGTGGATTATGAGGATCTTCGAGTGAAAGGAAAGTCAATCCTCGAAGAGATTCCCATAGGAACACATGGCAAAACCCTAGCAATGCTCCTTAATGACCGACAACGAATCTAATATTCCCTTTCCTAGTAGAAAACAAACACCTTTAGCTCCTTCCTTTTAGGATCTCGGGATCTTCCTCATAAATAGAGATCCTTCTCATAACAAAATTCATTCATTTAGCCATTGATTAACCCCATTATTGGACTCCTTGTTTAGTCGTCTCTCCACTCTCCTTGCCTTGATCCTCTGATTAACTCCTCACCTCTGGTCTTCCTTTGTCCTTCAAGGAGACCATCCCCCTAGCCTGGCCACCACCTTGCCTACAACATGCTTTATTCAAAATTGAAAATATGTACAAAGGAGACATAACATGCTCTATTTTGAGTACAATAGACTTTGTCTGATGATAAGTACAAAAAATATATGACATGTTTTTCTTCAAGAATTCACAATTATGGTTTGCATTACTACTCATTATAAGGCTTCAACCAGTGACCATTCGTTGTCTCATCCTATTCATTTATAGCTACATTCTTTAGTACATAGTACCTAGTTGGGTGAATTTCTTGGATGATGTATGGTATGACCCAATTAGGTGCAAACTTTCTAGGTGATTTACCTTGTCTGACATAGAGTGTTGTTTTTAGTACCTAGCCGCCCTCTTTGAATTTTCTGGGCTTTACTAGTTTGTTGAAGTTAGAGGCCATGAGTTGTTTGTATTTGATTTGCTTTTGTAGTGACTTCTCTCTATCCTTTTCTATACATTCTAGTTTTTCACTAAGCAATTGGTCCATTTCATTTGTTCAGAAGTGTTTTCTCATTACATAGGCTACTCGGGCGGATACCGTCTGTATCCCTGCTAGTAGAACATCTTCTTGACCATATACCAAAGAATAGGATATTGCCTATGTGTTCTTTTTTATTGTTGTGCGATAAGCCCAAAGTGTTTTGGACAACTTTTCTACCAAGTCCTTTTGGTTTTTTGCTACCATCTTACTCAACATTTTTAACAATGTCTTGTTGGTTGCCTCTGCTTGCCCATTCCCTTGTGGGTAATAGGTTGTAGATGTGCCTAGTCTTGCCCCATATTGTCTTAACAGGTCCTAGACTTCCTAATTTTTTATGGATAACCCATTTTCCGTCAAAATCCTCATTAGGACCCCAAATTGGTGGACTTTGTGCTGCCTTAGAAAATTTGTGATGTTCTCTGCACAAATTCTCCTTAGAGGTATGTTCTCTGCCCATTTTGTAAAGTAATCCATGGCTACTATGATGAAGTAGTATCCCTGGGAAGGTGGGTGTATTTTGCCCATCAAGTCTACCCCCCAGGTGTGGAAAGGCCACGGTATGATAAATGGGGTGGAGGTCATTAATTGGTCGGTGTATCCATTTGGCATGCACTTGGCATTTGTGGCACCTTTGTACATGCTTCTGGGTATCTTCTAGCATTGTAGTCCAGTAGAAGCCTAAGTGCAGGATATGGTTGTGCAGGGCTAGCTATCCTTGGTGTGGGGTTGGTTCAGAGCTATGGGTTGCATCTAGTGCTTCTTCTATTTCCTTACCGACTAGGCATCACAAAGGTTTCCCAGTGTAAGACTTTTTGTACAGTGCTCCATCATGTAGATAGAATCTTTTGGCTTTTGCTAAGAATTATCTTCTCATAACCGGGTCAACTGGTGTGATGATGTTCTCAATGTATTCTATGTACATGGTTCTCTAATTTGCTTCACCCACTATGAGGCACTCATTCTTGTTTGCCTCTGGATTGTATTTCTCACGGTCGTTCTAGATCTTGGTCGCATCTGTTTTCATCTCTGGCCAAAAGTATCCCAACCTCTATAGTTTCCTATAAAGTGTTGTGGTTACGTCTCCATAGTAAGTTTTATGAGTTCCATTCAAGACTACTTTTACCTCTTTAGGCCCTAAGCATCTTGCCCTAACTCCATCCGCTAATCTATGGTATAGCACTTCACTTACCAGTTGGAACCTTAATAGTACATTGCCATTTTGCATCACCTCTATTGGGTTACTTAGGTTCTTTATGACGTCTCCAATCTTTTGTTGTTATGTCATCTTTTGTTTCTACCCAGTGTGGCTAATACGTCGGCATGTCTATTTTTGGCTTTGTTTTGGTGCTCATAGGTTACTTCCAGGTCCCTAGTTAACCTTTGGATTAGTGTCCTATATGGTAGTATTGTCAACTCTTTTATTGTGGTGCTTCCATCCATTTGCCCAACCACTAATTTGGAATCCCCTATTACTCTCATTTTCTTTGCTTTGGAGTCCCTAGCCACTGTCAGGCACAATACCAGTGCCTCATACTTAGCTATGTTGTGTGAATAAGGGAATTGCATCTTGAAGGAATAGGTTGAGGTATCTTCGGCAGGCAAGGTCAATGTGACTCTGGCTCTGGCAGAGGTGTTTGTACTGCTTTTGTCAAAGGTCAGGGTCCACTCTCCATCTTCTACTACTGTGATTATAGGTAGCTCTCCGGGTACTTCTTCATATATGGGGAAATTATCATTGGTAGGGAAGGCAACTAAGAGGTCGGCAACCGCTTGGCACTTAATCGCCCTTGGTTGGGTGTACTCAATACTATATTCATTCAACTGCATCATCCATTTAACTAATCTTCCTAAGAGTGGAGGTTTATCTATGAAGTACTTAATGGGATCGCTCATTGCGATCAACTTCACCTTTTGGCCTAGGATGTAGTGTCTGAATTTCTGGGTTGCAAATACTAATGCCAAGCACTACTGCTCCATGTGGGATTAGTTCTTTTCTAGTTATTTCAAGGTTCTACTGGCATAGTATATCGGACACTTAACGTCCTCATCATTGTCCTGGGCTAACAAGCATCCTACGGCCTTTGAGTTTGATGCGATATGCACCTTAAACTCTTGGCTACTCTTAGGTGGTGACATGGATGGGGTTCTGGCCAAAGTTTGCTTCAACTAGTTGAAAGCATCTTGATGTTCTATTGACCACTTATACGTTGTGGATTTCTTGGTCAATTTTAGCAACAGCATTGCTGCATGTGCTAGGCCAGGGATGAACCTTCTGAGATATGAGACTTTACCTAGGAAGGTTTTTAGCTGAGATTCAGTGCTTGGTGAAGGTAGGTCTAGGACTGCTTTCACTTTAACCTCATCCAGATGGATTTCAATTTGATCAACTCTATAACCTAGAAATTGTCTAAATTGTACTCCAAATGCATACTATAATGGGTTGAGTCACAAGTTAAAAGTTTGGCATCTGACAAGCACTTTTCTAAGTACTTCAAAATGGTCCTCTCTTTTGTTTGCCTTGACCACTATGTCATCTACATAGCAATCAATCTACTTGTGCATCATATCATGAAATACGCTCATTATCGCCCTCTGGCACGTGGCTCCAACATTATTCAGGCCGAAAGGCATCATTTTGTAGTAGAAGTTGCTGATTGGCGTTTTGAACACCGTGTGTGGTGCATTTATAGGGTCCATATAAATCTGGTTGTACCCGTTGTGGGCGTCTAAGAAGGAGAACAATCGGTTCCCTACTATTGAGTTTATTAGGATATCCATATTCATCAGAGGGAACTCATCCTTGGGGCAAACTCTGTTTAAGTCTCTAAAGTTGACACAACACCTAAGGTAGGGGTGAGAAAAGTTAGTGTGCTAATTTTGTTCTAACAACCGAAAAATAGTGTACTAGAACTTGGATACTAACCTAAGTTGTCCATTCTTCTTTTTGATTGGAACCACATTGGCTAACCACAGTGGGTATGCGATGGGCTTGGTAAAGCCTACTTTTAGAAGTCGTTCAACCTCCTCTTTGATTTTTAGAGCTATTTCTGGTTTGAAGATCCTCTATGGTTTTTCCATAGGTTTGAATTTGGGATATATGCATAATGAATGTTTGACAAGGCCCAAGTCCATTTTAACATCTAGTCGTATGACCAAGCGAAGACATCTTGGAACTCTATGAAAGAAAATACAACTTAGTTTCGCTTTAACAAATGTCCTAATATTTGCGATGTGGAAAAGAAAGGTTCTTGTACCTTTCAAAAGGTCTAGAAGTTTCTATT
Source organism: Nelumbo nucifera (assembly GCF_000365185.1). Next base: position 117,660 of record NW_010729344.1, on the reverse strand, counting down.
TCTCCTCGTGTCCTAACTTGGCCGAGATGTACAATGTCCTTTTCTCTACTCCTTTTGCAGCCATGTTCACTTCCTCTAACAGCTCTTCCAAAATATCAATAGAGTCTTGTATGTGCTTGGGAGGTGCGTGGACCTCATCATAATACTCTATGATTTCTTTGTTCTGCCCCTGTTATTTTGGGTAATTTTTAGTATTTTTTTATGTTGTTAATTGTATGCAATAATTCATCGTGTTGTACCTTTGATTTTGGTAGGCTCTATTTTGGGTGTTTACAATCCTTTTGCGATGAGATCATCGCGATGTCCATTTGTGGAGGTGGTACGACAAAATAGTTTTGATTGAGGCAACATTTAGAGAATGTGTGCATATATTTCCTTAATTGTGAAGACATATAGCTTAGAGAGCTCATTTGGTCATATGCACGGTGATAATTTGGTTTTAGCAGCAAATGTATGTATGGTAGCCATTTGATTTCAGCGCAGTAGAACATGCATGCATAGTGATTATTTTCAACTTTAGCGATGGCAGTATAGCCTACAATAAGCATTTGATGATATATATAGCAAATGTGCCATCGTCCTCATACTCCTCTACGATGGTGTAGTAACTCTTTCTGTCATTGCCGGTAACTCGTATGCACCTTGTTCTCTTCTTCTTTTTTGGTATGTAGGGGGTTCGCTCATAGGATTCAGCAGCTGCACACCTTCCACTTTGGCCACTTTTGTCTCACCTTCGTCGGCCAGTTCAGTATAGTAGATCAGGTCCTGCAAATGGGTTTCTGTCTTTTCAAAAGGGATGCAAGTCGCCGGAATCCTCACCACACGACCTCTGTGTTTTGCCTTGATACATTGATGGTATGTCGATGGGACTAGGGCCAAACCAAGTATCAATGGGTGCCCTAATAGGGCGTGGTATGCTATTCTCCCTGAGATCACCTAGAATTCTTAGGTGACGGTGAATGGCCCGATCTCAATCGGCAATTCGATGGACCCTTCTATGGTGGATACGTTGCCATTGAAGTCCGTGACCTCCATAGATAGTCCTTTGACAGTTTCTTTCTAAATGTTCATCAATCTAAAGGTGTCAATAGAGATCAAGTTCATAGAACTGCCCTAGTTAATCATCAACCGCTTCATCTCATAACCCCTATATTCACTGTAATGTACAAGTTCCAATTGTGGTGGGGGCAGTGGCTAGCATGTCGTCTTGAGTGAACTTCATGTGCAACCTATTGGACCAATGGGGCTCCAATGGTCTTCTGAGTGTTTCTGCCAGTGCCCTGATGGCAAGCCTCCTTGTCGAGGCACTAGCCCCTACTTACTGAAGAACTTTGTAGCTCTACGCTCTTCTCGAACCTTTGAATCAGCATGTCTAGGTGATCCTGGCCCGATGCTCCAACCACATTGATACTCCCTCCCTAGGTGTGCACGAGGAGTGGATTCATTTCTACTTGAGCCGGTTTTCCTTTTGACAAAATCATCAAGTTTTACCTTTTGCACAAATGATCGTTGGAGTGTGAAATAGCCCATCAGATCATGGTGTGGTGACTAGTGAAAGTTGCACCACCTCCCTCCATGCCTCTCCTTCTCCGTGTCAACTTCTGTTGGTGGTAGTGGCAGGATGATGGCACGGTCTTCTACCAACTTGTTCATTATCATTATTACATCTTCTTTGGTGTAGGCAAAAGGAGGAGGGGGTGGTGGTGTTTTCCCGGGCCAACCTGATCTCCAGTCTCCAGGTTAACGTTTTCTTGTTCATTGGTTTGCTCTTCAGGGATAGGGGAAAGGTTAATCCTGTGGGCATCCATCCTCTATGATCAAGGAATAACCAGAGATCCTAATGTGAATAGGGAGGTAAGACTACTTACGGGGGTCTCCTTAAAGGACAAAGGAAAGCCGAGAGTAGGAGGTATGCTAAAGGCTAGAGCAAACAAGGTGATAGAATAATGGTCTCGTTATGAGTTGGACCCCTATTTATAAGGAGAGATCCCGAGATCCCGAAAAGAATGAGCCAAAAGTGTTCGATTCTCATTAAGGAAGGGAATCTTGGATTCAATGTCAGTTGTTAGGGAATACTACTAGGGTTTCACCATGTGTCTAATGAGATATCTCAATGATGAGATTTCCTTTCATCTAAGGATTCTCATAATACACGTGTGCTACTTCCTTTCGCAAGCCTCTTAGACTGACGTAGCGCATGTGACATCACTACTTATCTCACATGTCCTTTCTAGTCTTACTAGATGTTTTGTCACGTGTGTTATTAGTGACATACGTATTTCTTTTACTCGTTTTTGACATGCGATGAGCTTTGAGTTTGAGCTCATCGCAAGTCTGCACGGGTACTAAGCTCATTGTAGTTCATTTTGGGTCTTGAACTTATTGCATGTCTACGTGGGTTCCGAACTCATCGCAGGTGTTCATGTGGTGTTGGTTTAGCACCTTCCGTGCTCTTATGGTCTAGGTGACCATCATATACCTACACTACTACAACTAAAATCACTTTTGCATTTCATGCAAATTACTCTCTTTTCGTTTCCCCAAAACTTCTTCTATTTGAAACATTTTTTAGACATCACTGATCTTTTTCTTGCCATCCTTAGAAGTACTAGGGGTGTTTTTTAGTACTAAAACCCATACCAAAGCTATCGTATTATAATCGGACATCATAGAAGTTGTAGGGAAAGGAATTATGAGAGGACCTGGCCATTTTAATAAATTATAATTATTAAAATTCTAAAACAATAAAAATTAATTATCACTTACCCAACCCATTAATTATATATACTAACTTTATTTCAACTGATGAATCTTTTAAGCCTCCCAGATTGCAAACTTAAAACACTTGAATAAGCTTTCTCCTTGTTGAAATTTGAATTAAGTTGAGAATTAAGAACTAAGGAGCAAGAGGAAGTATATGAGAGAGTATATGAGAATATATGAGTTTATGAGAGTACAAGAGAGTATGAGAATTGGTGTGATGAGAATGTGGGAGGGCAAGGGTATTTATAGTAGTTGGAAATAATTTAATTGATTGAAATACCGTTGAAAACTAGTTATTTTATAGTTGTTGGGAGATGTATTTTGTTTTTTTATAAAGTCAATTATCACTTTACTAAGATGTCCTCTCAAACTAGCTTTTATATAGATGTTGGGGGGCAATTAATTCATTTGATGCCCCCAAAGCTCAAATTAGCTACTTATAGCTATTAGGGATATTTCTACAAGGACAAATTTGTAATAGTACTCTTATGTTTAGGAAATTGACTAGCTCTACCCCTACTATTTATATATTGTTTTCATGGGAGATATTCCAAAGTTGAAGGGGCTGTGCAAACCGTTCTTGTGAGACCAAATCTGATTTTGCGCCCCACAAACGCCCCACTGCATATCCCAACAGTATATTGAAAACATCTCCCACTAACAACTTCGGACATGTATCGGAAACATCTCCCACCGACAACTTCAGAGATGTTCCAAATCCACGCTGAGATGTGCACGTGGGGCGCCCGCTGTGATCTCGCAAACTGCCGACTGCCTGGTGGACCAACCAAAACTCTTGAGACTGTAGCAGTGTAGCCCACTCCCTCCTCAGTCCCTGAGGCCTGACTCCCGGTCCTCTCGCACCATACGCCCATCTCGCTGCGGCGCATTCTAGAGAACAGCGTATCATGCGCGAAAACCGCGAACATCCTCCCTGCCTTCGACATAGCAAGCAGTAGTCCGAAGCCGGTCCTCTCTCTCTCTCTCTCTCTCTGAGGCCACAGTTCTAGCCGTTATGTCAATGGTCAAATTCTAGGGTTCAAGGCGGTTTCTTTTGCCAGATTTGAATGCAAAACCAGTCGAGCGATTCGATTTTGTTGCCATTTTTGTCAATCGACTGATCTGGAAGAGAAAGGTGGAGTCACTATTCTCATCTGACTGTAAGTTCAATTGGAAGTTTTTATTAATTTTTGCCTGTTTTCTAGACGTTTCTGTTTTTTAAATTCAGCCTCCCAACTTCTTGGATTGCTCTACTTTTTATGTCAATTTTTGTAGTCTAAACTCTATAGGTTGTTTACCGGAAGAATTAATACTTTGTTGTTGAGAATTCTTATCATATTTTTGATTAAATTAGCGATAGCAATTGCAAGGAGCATCATTTTTGTACCTCTTCTTTTCTGTTTTCTTTTGATACTATTTTGTAGGGTTTCTATGTTTAAAGTCTTCTTTGTTAAATTTTGATGAACGATACTATCCTTTTCGTCATTAGATATGCTTGCTTGCTTCTTTTTTCCACCTACCCTTTTATAAATATTTCCTGTGCTAATGATGGGAAATTGCAAATAACAGTGGAATAAAAAAAGTAGGTTATGCGTCAGATTTCAGGACACTACGAAATAAACTTTTTCCTTCATTTCACAAGTACAGCGTTGTATGCAGATTGCGGAGGATTATGAGCGAAATTGTAACTGGATTAACATACATTTGGTTGTCTTACGAGTGTAAAGTGATCTTACTGAAAAAAGTAAAGAGAAAATATAAAATAATGAGGAAGAATCACCTACAACATGTAGCTCAAATTAAATTAACTTTCTTCTACTCAATTTTATTTTACATCTCTCAACCTTCAGCATGTGCACTTTAACAAAGACAAATAATCAAATCTGAGCTTTCCTAATACATTCAACCTTCCTTTTATGATACAACTACCTAAACTGAACAATGCATGTTTTGGCGTATTTAAAAAGAAGCAATAAATTAAGGGGCCATTTGGCAAGTCTTTTTGGGAAGATCTTTTGGTAGCTCTGACAGTCAAAAGACGCATTGAGCTTTTGCATTAAGATCTGAGCAGCCTGAAAGCCCGTTTGGCTAAGGCGTGCCTTTTTGCGCATGAAGACGAATAGAAAAAAGCGCAAAAGCTCCATTTGGAGCTTCCCAAAAATCGCCCGTTTTGGGCTTCTCGTGTCTTTTTGGTGCGTTGGATTTTGGCGGCTAGATTTACTGCAAACCATACGGGAAGAGACCGAATCGCAGTCTGCCAACCTTGTAAATAGCCGGCAGACCACGGGGAAAGATGCGCCAAACGGGGCCTAAATAAGCTATGTCTCAATCCTAATATTCCCCCTTCCCTCTTAAATTTAACCTTGCCCTTGTCTTGATTTGGTACATTCATATTTGCTTGGATTATGGTATCTTTAAATTTGAAAGTGGAAATGGTGCCTAGAGGATGAAGATTTCCATGCAAGATAATAATATAAAAAAAGATTTCCACGCAAGGTATAAAGATTACCCATGCTGGTGGTTTCTTCAGCTTATCAAAGTGCTTCTAGTTTTGAAAGCCAGAATAGGAATTATGGAAAAAACAGGACAAGTGGCATGCTGACATGTATAGATATTCATCTGAACATGACGCTGAAGGGGATTGTAAGACTATGGTGTGGCTGTGGTCTAAGAATTATTGAAAGTTGGCATGAGAATGCCCCAACAGTGAGATCTTGAAGTTTTGGAAATGTGAAATAAGAATTCTTGCAACTCTGAAGAATGAGATGAAACTTCACAAGCTCTGCGGGTGCATAAGGATGGGGTTGCTGAATGGAGGATTAGGGTTCTCAGGGGAGAAGATGGTGTTCCCCCTTGGATGAAAGTTTGGATAAGATTGATTTGGTTCTGAAGGTAATGGGAATGTCTGAGGTCTCAAGGTGTCTTGAGTGTCTCTCTTTTAGGGTTCTCAATCACTCCTTTATATAGAAAAGACTGCCATGCATTTCTCGTGTGCTTCGAGATGATTCTGAATATTCCTTTATTAGGAGATAATTTAGTTATTCCAGCTGAGCACATGTGGGTATGGGCAAGGATGTAGAGGTGAAATCTGGTACTAGACAATGCACTTTTCTTGGTCTCTCTAGGAGTGCTCAGTGGGCACATATTTGAAATCGAATCGGTCCTTCGGTTTTTGAAAAGTACTGAACTCAAAATGAACCAGATCAATCGGTTAATCAATTAACCAGTTGAATAGTTCATTTATTTGGTTTTTTATATTTATAATATATTATAATATTATTATATATAAATACTATAAATAGATATTGTAAATATATATACATCAATTGGTTTGGTTAAGCATGGTTTTTTTAATAGGTTAACTGAAGCCGAACTGACCGGTTTGCTTAATCGGATTTTTTGATTTGAATTACCGGTTTCAGTTTTTTAACAAGTATCTTTAGTATGCTTAGGATTTTTACAATACTCACATACCACTTCTTTATTCTCATTAGTCCCCTTGACTTATCCTTGCATGTACAAATGTTCTAAAAATTGTTTAGCTTATAATTGTAGCTTTCGCCTGCTCTCTTCACTATTGACCTTGGTGTATGCCTGAGAAAGAATCACTTCATCCTTTGTTAAAATATATTTTTTTGGTTACATCAAAGTCAGAGTTGAGTCCAGTTAGAAACTCGAAAACCTTGTCCTTTGATTCAATTTTCTATTAGTCTTAGCATCCTTAGTACTTTCCCATGCAATTGTTTTTACATCAATCTCATGCCATAGGGAATTCAGCATAGAATAATGTATAGCTAAAGATTTCTCCCGTCTTAAACTACTGATATCATTCTAAATTTATAGGGACTTCAGATCAATCTTATCCAAACTTTCATCCAAGGGGGAACACCATCTTCTCCCCTGAGAAACCCTAATTCTCCATTCAGCAACCTCATCCTTATGCATCCGCAGAGTTTGTGAAGTTTCATCTCATTCTTCAGAGCATATTTTTCAAGGTGCCAAGGTGAGGCTAAGCGACCATGGGGCTCCCAGGCGCCTAGGCGGGTTCCTAGCTCTCGCCTAAGCGATGGAATTTAAAAATAAGAAGCCGATGGATTTCTACCCCTTCTGAACTAGTTTTTTTGGTTTTTATGTATTCTGCACTTACTTTTGTGCTTGTGTTTCTTGCAGTGTTTCTTGATGAGAATAATTACTAAATAAAAGAAGAAAATGAAGAAGAAAAGTAAGGGGCGGAGCCCCTGTTCTAGACCCAGAAAAGCTGGTGAAAAAATATTAAAATAAAAGAAAAAATATGAAGAAGAAAAGAAGGGGCTCTGCCCCTGTTTCAGACACCAATGATGAGAACAAAAAAAACTGAAAAATGCAAGAAGTTAAGAACAAAAGAAGGGGGCGGAGCCCCTGTTCTAGACCCGGAAAAGCTAGTGAAAAAAATACTAAAATAAAAGAAGAATATGAAGAATAAAAGAAGGGGCGGATTCCCTGTTTCAGACACCAATAATGAGGGAAAAAAAGCTGAAAACACACAAGAAATTTAAGAACAAAAGAAGGGGGCGGAACCCCTGTTTTAGTCCAATAATATGATTCAAACCAGAAAAGAAGAATGGTTTTAGTCCAACAAAAAGGAAGAGGAGAAAAATGGGGTGTAACCACTATTTTAAACCAGTGGAAAAAGAGAACAAAACAAAGAAGGAAACTGATTAACTTACCTTGACTTAGAGGACTGTGTCGGAACGATGGAGGGCTGTTGTTCTCTCATCTTCCTCAGTTTGATAGTTTTGTCAAAGTGTAACCCTTGAGATTATTTTGTTTTTACTTTCCTCACAACAAAAACATGATAACATGCAAATTGTAACAATGTGGAAGGATGAGGTGGTGGAGTCAATGATGGAACTGATTGGGAGATTCTCGATATCAATGAAGTTCATGAACATAAGGGATGGTTTTATCTGGGTATTTACCAATGTTTATGGCCCAAATAGATACTGGAAAAGAAATGAAATGTGGGAGGAATTTTATGCTATTAGGGGTCTATGGGATCGGCCGTGGTGTGTGGTAGGGGACTTTAATGTGGCTAGATTCTCAAATGAAACAAACAACCCCAACTAGTAGGTGACCACTAGCATTAGGAGATTTAATGAATTTATAGAAACTTGTGAACTGAAGGAAATCCCCCTGATGCAAGTCTGATTTACTTGGTCTAACTTTGAGGAAGTACCCCAATGCTCAAAATTAGATAGGTTCCTGTTTAATGAAATTTGGGAATCCCATGAAGCAAAGTTTCTAGAACTTTATCTAGAGTCACCTTGGATCTAGTGTTTTAAAAGTGAAAGGCACAAAAAAAGCACAAGGGCTATTTTGCGCCTGAGGTGCAAGGTGAGGTATTTACCTTTTTTGAAGCAAGGCATAAAAATGCAAAATAAATCTAAAAATTCAAAAAAATCCAAAAAATTCAAAAAGTGCAAGTTATTAAAATATTAAACACATTATTAATTAAAAATATAAACTCAAATTTTAAACCTATTATCTAAAATTAAAATACATAAACATAACATGTAAAACATATTTAAAATGGAAATTTAAAAATAAAATCAAGCATAATATATACAACATATTCAAGCATGTAAACTCTTAATTTTTTGGTTTTTTTTTTCTCAATTGCATTATTTCAAATTGCTATTGTGATGTTAAACATTATGTATTCTTGATTCTACGAGCCGCCTTTAGTGAGCGGAGAGAACCCCATATTTGGTAATGTTGCCTCGAGGGACTCCACTCCCGATCCAACTACCAAACACACACAAAAAAAAAAAAAAAACAGAAAAAATGCATATATTTTTAAAAGGCACACACATGGGCTGAAGATCAAGGTGTATCTAGCACACGCCTAGGCGCACTAGGCATGCACCTTTTGAAAATACTCCGCTTGGGACCTAGGTGAGGCACATACCCTAAAATGTACCTTGCCTGCAGGTGCGTCTATTAAATCACTGCTCAGATTACTGTCCTATTAAGTTAGGTCTAGAAACCTTTGCAAATGGTCCTACCCCTTTTAGATTTGAAAATATGTGGTTTATACACCCATATTTTGTGAGAAAAGTGGGGGTTTGGTGGAAGGAGTTAAGAGGAGTGGAGTGGAAAGGAGTGAAATTTTACAAGAAATTAGAGAGGTTGAGAGAGAAAATAAAGGAATGGAATAGGGAGCACTTTGGTAGAGTAGAGGAATAAAAGCCCAAACTTTTGTCTAAATTAGAGGAGTTAGATGAGAAGGAAGCCCAGGAGACCTTAGTTGTGGAGGAAAGACCGTTCAGATATAGGGTTAAGAAAGGGCTAGAAGAAGTTTTATTAAGGGAAGAGATTTGTTGGAGACAAAGATATAGATGTAAGTGGATAAAAGAAGAGGATGGTAATACAAAATTTTTTCATGCCCTAGAAAATGGGAGGAGGAAAAATTATGTGCCTAATTTTGAGATGGAAGGGCAGGAGATAACCAATCAGGATGAGATTGCTAAGATCTTTGTGGACCACTTCAAATCAATTTTGTAGGAGGCCTTGAATGAGAGAATGAGTGTGGGGGAATTCGAGTGGCCTTGTGTGGAGACTGAGGTAGCAAATTGGTTGGAAAGGAATTTTGAAGGAGAGGAAATTTGGAAGACAGCATTTTTAATGGATAGATCAATCCCCTGCCTAGATGGTTTTACAATGGCTTTCTACCAAGATTGTTGGGAAATTGTGAAAGATGATTTGTTTGAAGTCTTCAATGAATTTTCCATGAAACATAGAGTTAGTCTAGGGGTGAATGCAACCTTTCTAGCCCTTATCCTGAAGAAAACCGATGCAACCTTTCTTGTGCTTCTTTGTTCAAGTCCTTTTGTGAATCCTCAATCTCTCGTTTTCCCTTTAAAGGGTTTTGGTGTAGACCCATACCACCCAAAGTAAGAGCTTTCTGTTGGGAAGTAGTTCACGGGAAGATAAGTACTGACATGCTATAGAAGAGAAGACCTAATTCTTGTTTCTTTTGTAACTGGCGTGTCTTGTGCAAATCTAGTAATGGGAGTTTCCATAATTTACTGATTTCCTGTCCCGTTGTTGCAGCTATTTGGCATTGGTTTTTCTCTTTGTTCAGGTGCAGGTGGACTTTACCTATGGAGGTTAATATACAATTTGATCCTTCTCTATTTACTTGGCCAAAGAAGAGGGGAAGGATTATATGGAGATGTGTTAGAACAGCCTTGATTTGGACCATCTGGGAAGAGAGGAATGCAAGAATCTTCTCAGAGAAGGAGAGAAGGAAGAAATTAGGACTTGTGATAGTCAGGGTGATCCATTGGGTTAAGACCTTGGAGCTGTTCTCCTAGTTTTCTTTTGATGATATTTAGAGGAATTGGGAAGCAGTTGCTACAAGCTTTTATAGAAAGGACAGAGTGGTGGTTATTGGGTTACCTCCAATTAAAGGTTTTGATAAACTGAACTTTGATGGGAGTAGCCAAGGTAATCCAGGCCCTTCTGGAGTAGGAGGGGTTTTGAGGGATGGAGAAGGTAAACTTATGGCACTCTTTTCTGGCCCTGCAGGTGTGGTGGAATCTCTTAAAGCAGAACTGCTTGCTGCAATAGAAGGGGTGCAGATTGCTAGTGAGCTAAACTTGGCAAACGTGGTGATCGAAGGGGGTTACAAAGTGGTGGGGGAGTGGTTAAAGAATCTAGAGTCCATAATTTGGTGCTACTGGAATGAAATGAAAAAAATTAAATGGCTTACCAGGAATGCGAATTTGAGGATACAATGGGTGAGGAGATCAGCAAATGGGGTGGCAGATGCTTTGGCTAAGAAAGGGGTGAATAAGTCATTTTTGTTTTGGGCACAAATGTAATTTGCTTTATTATTGAGAGGTACCATATCATGCCTCTCTAAGGGAATGCTTGCAAAGCTGTTACCTTAATAATTCATCAAAAAAAATGGGTTCCTGTCAAGTTGAATTTTGATGGAAGCAGCCAAGGCAATCCAGGGCCTTCAGGTATAGGGGGTGTCCTGAGAAATAAGGACAGCAACATAATCTCCTTATTCTCAGGACCGGTGGGAGTAGGGGACTCCACAAGGGCAGAAATCCTTGCTGCAGTACAAGGAATTCAGATTGCTAACCAGCTTGGGG
>NW_010729344.1:70506-106708 GCF_000365185.1 Nelumbo nucifera | reverse complement strand
TACTACCATTTGGGGCTACAAAGATCTCATCAAAAAAGTAAAGTGGTTAACCAGCAATATGGGAGTTGAGGTAAAATGGGTTAGCAGGTCTGCTAATTCTATGGCTGATTCTTTAGCCAAACAGGGGGTTTCCAGGGAAGACCTTTTTTGTGCTACTTTGTAAACTATTAGTAATCTGGAATTTGTACTTAACTAGCCCAGAGAGGTTGCAACTTGTGCCTCTACTTGGGGACTTTGTACTATTGTCTATTGCTCATTAATAAACTTATTTCAATCATCAAAAAAAAAAAAATCATAAAAAAACAGCTATTACCTTAATTTTTTAATAAAATTTAAGTTATCTATTAAAAGAAAAAATATCTCTAGTCGACTAGGGTTTTGGGCAAAACAAAAAACAGCAATTTCTTGGCATCTTAATAGCCTGATTCTATCTCCAAACCATTCTCCAACTAGGCAGCAACCAACTAAGAAATATCAGCAACCTAACTCTTCGTACACTCTTCCAATCTAAGGGTGTATGGGAATGAAGAGAAAAAAAGAGAGGAGAGGGTTACTCTGATACCAAGATGTGATTCAACGCTAAAGAAGGAGAATATTTTATTCTGAAAATAGAAGAGAAGAAAGAAGATAGCAAGAGAAGAAGAGGAAGAAGGGAGAAGGAGATGAGAGTATGATCAGTTCTCTCTCCTTTCTCCTAATCACTTTTATTAACTTAAACATTAATGAACATAATTACAATGATGCCCTTAATGGGGCGGCCAGTTCATAAACATAACGTATTAGGAACAAAAAGAAGTTATCAGGCCCATTGTCATAAACTTAACTAAGAAAAGCAGACAAGAATAAAAGAGTACTGGGCCCATTTGGCCCAGTCTCTATACATTCATTTATGTAAACTCTCTTAAGTGCTTATACTGAGACTCAAGTTGTTTTGTGTTCATTTACATATATCCTATTTACTGATCAATCTGTTGCTTGTAACATTGCAGAAACGTAGGTTCTAGCACTTTATTATCCAGTTAAGTCTTTGCTTCATCAATCTGGGGCTTCTTATTAAAGTGGGTATGCAGTTGCAGTAGATGCAGGAGCATGAGAATCTTCTTCTTGATCTCCTTGAGTCTACTCGAAGATGCTGCTCTTTTCTGAAGGGATGGATTTGCAGCTTGATTTTGAGGCACTGCATGGTCCCAGTGAGTTGGATTATTGAACTTCCTAATGACTTTACAATGCTTATTATTTGTGGGGTTGCTAGTTTATGATCAGATAATAATAACATTTATCTTTTTCAAAAAAAAGTATCAGATATAGACATTGTTCTTTATTTGCAGATTCAGACTCCAGTCAGCGATTTTTCTAAGTTTTCCACTGAAAGGAGAAGTCCTTATTTAGCTTCTATGGCTTCAGTAGATCCAATAGAAATTAATTCATCAGATAGTGAAGGTGAAGTTCTCCCAGAAAAAGAAACATCATTTCCAAGGGGATCTGCTGCTTCTTCCATTCCTTGGAAGCTTCCATCTTGGGCTTCTACCTCCAGCTCTAATTCACATGGTAAAGTTCAATATATTATGGATGTGAATTCTTTTCATACCTAACTGAGAATATTTATTTATTATCTGGCATTGAGCCATTGCTTAAATATGCAGGTTACGGCGAATCATCTCAAAAGCTTCTGCTGCCTAGAACATATGTTTCTAATAAAGGGCCTGCAGAACAATTTTTTCCTAGTTCTAGTGACAAGGGAGTGACATTGACCCAGCACTTTGGGGAAACAGATGTTCCCAAGCATTTGGAAGAGAATCAGAATGTGGGTCAGCCAGTTGATCCAGAAAAGCTTTCATCCCAAGAAACCTTAAGGAGGAAGCTTCCAGCTTTGCTTCAGTTTTCTGCACCAACTACTAAACCAAAATTTTCTTTGGAGAATGGGGATAGCAGTTGTATGTCTGATGCTTATGGAAGATCTAATCATTCCGTGGGTACAAATGTAACGGATTTTAATATTTACATGAAAGACAATTCAGACAGGGTTGATGATGAAATTGTTATGTATGAAAGTAGTGGAATCAGGGTGCTGCCTTCATCTTTGGTGCAGGGAAGATCTGTTAGTAGTACACACTATGCTTGTTCAAGTAATCCTGTATATGTTTCAGGTTTAGGAGACGAAAAACCTATGGAGAATGATGAGAGACTGATTTTTCAGGCAGCACTGCAGGTATTCCTAATAGCATTCATTAGTTTGTGCTTTCAGGACCTTCCAATATCATTAATATGTTATGATATGATGTGAAACCCCTAGGCTCCTGCAACTAGCCATTGGCAGTTGGAGCTAAATACATTTTCAGTATATATAGAATGATCTTATGGGTTAGTTTATATTTTAAGATAATTAATTACATTGCTTTTGAGCATTCACATAAGAAACTATCTATTTATTTGTTTATTGAAAATGCCATGATTAAAACAATTTGGATGAACTACTTATAAGAAACATAAAAGGAATGATCAGGAGTCCAGTTCATAGCTGCTACATTGTTTAATTGACAAAAGGACTTGGAAAGGTTATTCACTCAACCCTTAACTTTGTGAGGTGATGGCCTGATTAGACATAAATATTGATAACTAATTGGAGAAGGGTTGCTATTTGTACGTTATGAACAAGGTGTTTTGAGAAAGCGGTTATGGAAGGTCTAGTAGTGATGTAGGATGGAAAGGAGAAAGTTCTACTACAGTGTATGTGGTGGGTAAAGAAAGATTTTTTTTTTGATGAGTGGTAAAGAAAAAGAAGTAATAATATGAATTATGAGAGAGATTTTGATCTGTAAGGGAAATTTTCAGCATTACGCGGGAGATTGGGGCTTCATTCAAGTGGACAAGATGGTCAGCTAATGGACTAGCTGATACCTTAGCTAAACAAGGGATTATGAGGAGAATCTACTCTGGGCAGAGCTGTAAAAAGGACTATAATGGGATCAACACCCTATTTCAGGGTTGGCAGTTGTATATACTATTATTTATAAAAAAAGACAGTTGTATATGTTATTTCTTTAACTTTGCTTTAATGATGTTATTAGAGAAAAAAGTGTTCTCCAGTCTATTAGGCAATCAGTGTTGGGTAGGATTGGACAAAGATTGGGTGGTAGGGGAATTACTTATTATTCGAGGGGAGGATAACTTTGATTAAGAGTTGCCTTTCTAATTTTCCAGTTTATTACTTATGTTTATTCAAGGTGACATCTTTGGCTGCAGAATCAATTGAAACGCTGCAGAGGGATTTCTTATAGTGTTAATAGCCAAGAGAAAAAAATATCACTGGCTGAAGTGCAAGTGCATTTGAAGGGACAAAAGCGATGGGGAGCTGGGGATTAGAAGGTTTAGATTATTTAAAAAAAGTTACATTATTTTAAAAAATGCATTTCTGGTGAAGTGGTTGTGGAGGTTCAGTGTGAAAGGGATTCTCTGTGGAGGAAGGTTATGGTATTATGAATTTTGGTTGGAATTCAACTGAGGTGAAATCTTTTTATGAGCTGGTTCTCCCTTTATAAACTCCATTTTAGAGTGGGTAAAAGATAAATGGGGTGAGTTACAAGTAGAAGGGTCTGCAGGCTTTAGATTGGTCAGGAGGCTTCAATTGCTGAAAGGAGAAATCAAGGGTTGGAGTTCAACAGTCTTTGGGGATACAGGAAGAAAAAAGAAGGAAATATTAGAAAAAATGGTCCTCTTGGACAGGTTGGAGGAGGAAAGAACTGTTTCTAAGGTAGAGGAGTCTGATAGACAAAGGCTGGATTGTGAATTAAAAAGAATAATTTACAGAGAAGAGCAGAAATGGAGACAGAAATCAAGATTGACATGGCTGAAAGCAGGTGATAAAAACACTGCCTTCTTTCATGCCTACGCTAATGCTAGGAGGAGGAATTTTATCCCTAGAATTCAGGTGGTGGGGGAGGAGATGGGGGAGGATTGGAACGAAATTCAAAGTAAAGTGATAGTTTTTTACAAGAATTTATCTTCTTCAAGAATTTGGAACTGGATGCCTCTTGGGGAGATGGCTCCAAGGAAGCTGCTGAGTGACGTTTCAGCAACCTGTCTTGAGAGAGATTTTGATTTGGGGGAAGTTAAGGAGGCTTTGAAAGTAATAAATGGGGATAAGGCTCCGTGTCTAGATGGTTTTAATTTCTCATTTATAAAGGCATGCTGGAATATTTTAGAGAATGATTTTGATCAGATGTTCGAAGAATTCCACAAGGAAAAGTGTCTAGAGAAAAGGGCCAATGCTACATTTACATCTTTATTCCCAAAGAGGGATGGTGCGGTAGAGCTGAAGGATTTCAGGCCAATTAGTCTGATCAGCAGCACTTACAAATTATTAGCCAAAGTTTTATCAAAAAGATTGAGGAAATTGAGGTGGTGGGAGAATCGGAAATGGCTTTTGTGGAAGGTAGACAGATTTTGGACGGAGTTTTAGTAGCAAGTGAATGCATAGACTCCAGAATAAGAAGTGGAAGATCTGGGTTAGTGTGCAAGATTGACATTGAGAAAGCCTATGACCATGTGCACGGTTCAAAATATCGATACGCCTCTACCGGCGTATCGGTAGTTTTTTTAGTTTTTTTTTTTCAAATCTGGTTCAGAGCGGCCAGTTTAAGGTCCGTCCACCTCCTGAACTGGTCAAAACCCCGATACACCCTCTGTAGGGGCGTATCGGGAAGCTCCTGATACGATACGTATCGGCTGATACGGGCTGATACGTATCGATACTTTGAACCTTGACCATGTGGAGTGGGGATTTCTAGAAGAGATACAAAGGCTGATGGGTTTTGGAGAGAAGTGGAGTAGCTGGATGTTTGCTTGCATATCTACAGTGTCATATTCCATTCTTATTAATGATATCTCTACGGAAATTTTCCAAGCTTCGAGGGGCTTAAGGCAAGGAGACCCTCTTTCTCCTATGCTCTTTGTCTTGGCAAACTTTGAGCTGTTACAGGGCTGAAGGTGAACTTATCAAGAAATGTGTTGATTTGAGTTGGGAGGGTTAAAATGGAGGTTCTAATGGAATGCACTGAAGCCTTTGAATATAAAATTGGAGAACTCCCCTTTATTTACTTAGGCATGCCAATTGGGGGATCCTCAAAATCAGGTGCATCATGGAGAATAATAGTGGAAAGAGTGGAGAAGAGGCTGGATGGGTGGAAGGTAAAATACTTATCTTTGGGGGAAGAATAACCTTAATAAAGAGTGCCCTCTCAAATCTTCCGGTTTAATACTTATCCTTACTTAGAATTCCATCACAAGTGGCTGAAAGAATTGAAAAAATTCAAAGGGATTTTCTTTGGGAAGGATTTCCGGTTTACTACTTATCCTTACCTCCACTTCCATGTTAACCACCTCTTCCAAGTCAAGCCCACTGTGCACAGCAGGTTTTCCTTGACTTCTTGACATGACCCAAACACCTCATCTGCCTTCTCCATCCCTTTTCCCCTTCTACAAATCTCCCATGACAAACTCCATTTCTTTCAAAGGAAATCCCCTTCTCAACCTTCGACTGAGGAGCCATTTTACTCTTAGACTGCAAGCAATCAACTTCTTCTACTTCTCAAAGCACATCAGATTTGTGGAGAACGTGCTTTATTCTAGTTAACTAACCAATAACATCAAAATCATACAAAACAGACAACATTTGACCCCTGAAGAACAGGTTGAAAGAAAATTGACATAAGTTCATTTCAACTTTTTAAAATATTAAAAACTATTTGATAAGACTCAATAAACTAATTTGCCTCTTAATAAGACTCAAATTGATCAACACCAGAAACATCAAAAGATTATACAATTGCCACAATAAGGAATTCTGTCCTTAGGAGTCTTCTTGGCCTATAGGACCTGTGTATAATGCCAAGCTAACACTTTTACCATCTCTAAAGCCTCCACCAATGTCTGACCTTCCTGGGGTTCCTCATACTATACTACTCCCGTCAAAGTTAAGTTTGCCAAGATGTATACTAAAGAGATAACCAAAGGGGCGTAACTTTTGGTTGTGTGGTCAAGTTTGCAATCAACACCTTTCCCTAGCTATATTATCTGTAGGGAAGGAATCAAATATAGGCAAGGTTTTCATCCAATGTGATTTTTTTTGTCATTATTGTCTCTAATAGAGCATCTTTGGAGTGAAAGCATCATTTCAGCTTATTTTTACCCACTTCTTTGGAGTGTGTCTAATCATTTTGTTAGCGAGTCTCCAAAGACTTAGTTTATTGGAGATATGACTGAAGGTTATCAAGAAACTATCTTCATACCTTTTGAAAGATACCACTGCCTTGTTAGAATTATCTTCATGAAGCCCACTCTAGTCCCTATAATGAAACTTCCAGCCTCCTGAAGACTAAGAATTGCAGATTTAGTGAACAAGTAGAAAATTTTAGCTTTTAGGTGTCTATTCAATGGCATCTTTCTTGTTATTCTCTAACAAAGCTTTCTGCTTACAAGTCCCTATTGGGAGTGCCCCAGTAGGGACACTATTGGTTCTAAGCTTACATATAAGAAAGCTATTTGTCACAGGAATCAAAGAGCTAAAATTGCAAATTTCTGGATTTTTTTCATGTATTTCTGTATTTTTGGACATTAGGAGTATTATGATCATCTTACATATTATCTATTGGGTCTGGCTCTATGTTTGACTTGTTTAGTCATAGTTTCTCAATGATTATTTGTTTAGTCCTGGTTTATCCATGTTTAAAATTTTAGTGTCATTGGTTAATCTGTTTAGCAGTTACTGTATTTCTTATGATAGTGGTAAATTTGTAATTTTTGTATTTTCTAGTTCAAGTAGGATTGGCCAACCTAGTCACATAGTGTCTATTATTATATATGTAGAGTGCAAATAACATGCGAGTTGAAATTGAGTTTACTTGCATTTCTTATAGCTTGTGCTAATAGCGGTAAGTGGTTCTAGGTATCTTGTTGAGTAATTCTGGGTTTCTCTCTCTATCTCCCTCTAGTTTTGTAAATGTCCATTAAAGTCATTAACATGCCATAGTTCTTCATCAAAAGGGTTCAACCAGCAGATCTAAAGGTCTAAAGTTGATTTAAGTACATTTGTTCTTTAGTTTACACCAAAATCCAAAAATTTGCCCCTTTTCCTATTTTCATTCTTTTGTACAAAACCATCTTCAATTACTCCCATAATTGGGTGCCCCCATATATATTCATAACCTTTCATATCACCAAGATTCCACTTAGAACCCTTGATTCTATTATTTTTGTTTTGCTTCATGAAACTTAATTTTCATCCATTTGTATGCTTTTGCTTGAAGGTGTTGCCTTAACATCTTAACAACTTGTACTCTTTTTTTTTAATGAAATCTTTTCTTCTACTATCAAAGAAATAGTTCTGAAGAGGGAAAAAAATTAGAGATGCAAACGGATTGGATTGTATTCGAATCAGGGTATATTCGAATATGATCTGACACTGTTCATGTCGGATCCAATCCGATCAGATCTGATAGGACTCGACTTGAATTCGAATCCTACCGGTAAGTCGAATCTTCGGATCTGATCCGATCTAACTTGTATTTTTTAAAAATTAATAAATTATTAAAAGAAAAGTAAATTATACTAATTTGAATAAAGTAAAAACAAAAAATACAAGGATTTTTTAATTATTTTCATCATATATATACATGTTTTTTATAAAAAAATAAATAATATAACAAATTTATAAAAATCTAATATAAAAAATATATTTATAAATAAATAAATAACGTATATATGTATGTATTTATATATTTATATATACAAATATATAATATATATTGGATCGGATAGGGGGATCTGGATCCGGATCCGGTCTGAAGATCCAAACAGGAGTGATCCGAATTTGATCATATAGGATCAGATCGGATCATGATCTGATCCATTTGCACCCCTGAAAAAATGCAGAAAGAAGTCCCTGTGGCCATTATGTGGATGGTGTAGAAAGATTCAGATAATCATTGGTAGATTTTTCCGTAAGTGGATCCAAGGGTGAGATTTGAAGTGAACCCCTTGGGGTTCAGGATTCAGAATGCAAATGATAGAATTTTGACAATGCTGTATTTGGATTGTGAAGATCAGTAGTTAATCGTCATGATATATTGATATATTTATAGATGGTGATGGCTGGGAGATGGAGAAGAGATGTTGACATCGAAGCTAAGAAATTCTGCTTTTTGGTTCAGGTTTTGAAATTTTTGAGGGTTCAATCAAGGATCAAAATTTCGATACGATATGCCCCGTATCAGGTGTATTGTATTGTATCTTTGGGGTCCCGATACCTGTTAATATATATATTTAAAAATGAAATTGAAAACCAAAGAAATAAAAAAAATATAGGGGGAGTATCGCTATAAGTACTGATACACCTCTGCCAATACACAGGTGTATCGATACTTTGAACCATGGGTTCAATACAGCAGTTAGCAATGTTTGTGTTGATTAAACCCTAACAAAATAAGAAAATAATAAAAAGAAATTAGTATATAAACACATAAAATGAATATTCTAGTTTAATATTGTCTATTATATAATTATAATGCCAAAAAATAAAAAATATAAAAGTATTTTATAACCCAGTGCACAAAACTGCTTGGCGACTGGGCAAGGCGAGCCTCCAAGGGCGCCTTGTCGCCTAGGCGTCACCTTGACAACTATGATCATAAGGTTTCTCAATGCCATTCACTAGCCATTAATACCTCATCCGAAGTTTGCATTTCTTCCACAAATGCCATTTAGGTTTCTCCCACCATCTCATGAATTACTCCCCTCAACTTCTTGGACAACACCTTAGCTAATAACTTGTAAGGTTTGCTAATCAAGATTATTGGCCTGAAATCTTTTATGTTCACTGCTCCGTCCTTTTGGATTAGTGTGATGGTGACATTAATTCTCTTGTCAAGTTCTTTCACATCACAAATCTCCTTGATCAACTGAACGAAGTCTTCTTCCAAGAAACTCCAATTAGCCTTAATAAGATTGAATTTGAACCCATCTGGTCCTGGCCTTTATCCCCATTTATCCTTCTCAGAGCTTCTCTAACTTCTTCAATCTCAATCTCTCTTTCCAACCAATTTGCTGAAAAATTGCTTAGGCTCCAAGCCCCCTAGAGTCACCCAACTCCATTCCCTCTCCCCATAAAGGCCCTTGTAGAATTCCATTACCTTCTTCTGAATCCCTTCCCATGTATCCACCATATCTTCCCCTATCTCAATTCTTGTAATAAGGTTTCTCCTCCTGGCACTTGCAAATGCATGAAAATATGCTGAATTTTTATCCCCCTCTCTTAGAGAAATAGCCCTTGACTTCTGCCTCCATCTTATTTCTTTCTTCAAAATAATTCTTTCCAAACCTCTTCTCAACCCTTCCTTTTCCAGTTGAGCCTCCCTTGTTAATGCCCCTTATTCTTCTAGCCTGTCCAGCCTTGACATCCCTTCCAGAAGAGGCTACATTGTGCAGAACATGCTGGAAATTAGGTCTGTATGCAGTCTACTCCCATGACCATGGATAACTGGTAGTCTGGTACCAGCATGGTGCAATCCCTTTATGGCTACATGGGGTAATTCCTTTATTGAGGATCTTTAGGTACTCATTAACAGAATGTATGGCTCTAGTGTCTAGATAGTCCTAAAAGTAGAAATTGGTTTCATAGTTCCTACTCCACATCAGTGGGATAAGGGAGGTGGTGGTGGTGGTGATGATATAGTCTTTTTGCAAGAATCCCGCATGTTGCATTGGTGGTGGTGACAGTTCCAATACCATGCAGGTTTGCAGACCAGAGTCCTCAAATAATTGTGGAAGATTAGTTTCAGCCTTTAAGGTGTCAATGTAGTAACTGCTTTGTTCCTATAGTCCTTTGTATAGGTTTTCTCTTGTTTTGTTTACAATTTTCTTTTATTAAAATTTCCCCTACTGCTACAAGAAAACTGAGGGAGATAGTTTCAGACTACTATATGCAGTCTTTTTGAAACTTCCCACTGTGAAAGACACTGTATTCTCTTTAACATGGAAATGGTACTTAAAGTTTTAAACCAAGTTTCAGTGGTTTGCTGTTTCAAACTTGAGTTTAAATTTAATTATTTTGTTCATTGTTTGTTGCAGGATCTTTCTCAGCCAAAACTAGAGGCTACTCCACCTGATGGTCTTTTGGCAGTGCCTCTTTTAAGACACCAGGTTTGCTTTTTTATAGTCTGTAGCTTCATTGAAATTAATTCATTTTCTTTCTATTTTGGAACTCAGTGTGTTTAATTGTCCTATTACAGAAAATTGCCTTGGCATGGATGCTTCAGAAGGAGTTACCTAATTATAACTGTTTAGGTGGAATTCTAGCAGATGATCAGGTTGCTTGTCTGGAGTTCGGTTGACTCCCTAGGTTTTGTTTGTGTTTGATGCATTGTTTTGGATATTTGCTTAACATTTTAGTGAGGCTTATCATGTTGTTGTTTCACAGGGCCTTGGTAAGACTGTATCGATGATTGCCCTTATACAAATGCAGAGGCATCAACAGCCAAAATCAACTTCAGATGTTCTATGCAATCCTGGAACTGAAGCATTGAGTTTGGATGATGATGATGACGATGATGATGTTGGCACTTTTGAGCCTGAAAAATTAAAGTGTAGTGGAGAATCTGATGGTGTCAAAATGATTTCAGAAGTAAGTACTTCTGTAACTGCCTTTCGATCAGGAAGGCCAGCGGCAGGCACATTGGTTGTCTGCCCAGCAAGTGTTCTTCGTCAATGGGCCAGGGAACTAGATGATAAAGTTGCTGATGGTGCTAAGCTCTCTGTTTTGGTCTATCATGGAGGTACTAGGACCAGAGATCCTGTTGAGTTGGCAAAATATGATGTAGTTCTCACTACTTATTCTATTGTAACTAATGAAGTTCCAAAGCAACCTCTAGTTGATGACGAAGAAGGTAGTCAAAGAATTTCTGAAAAGTATGGACTATCTTCTGAGTTTGTGATGAACAAGAAAAGGAAAATGGCATCTAATACTGGTTGTAAGAAGGGAAAGAAGGGTAAGAAAGGAATTAATGGTTCGATTATTGATTCAGACAGTGGTCCACTTGCAAGAGTGGTTTGGTCTAGGGTAATACTGGATGAAGCTCAAACCATAAAAAACCACAGAACTCAGGTATCTAGAGCTTGCAGTGGCCTCCGAGCCAAAAGGAGGTGGTGCTTATCTGGAACTCCTATACAAAATGCAATTGATGATCTGTACAGCTATTTCAGATTTTTGAAATATGATCCATACACTACCTATAAGACATTTTGCGATAATATAAAATATCAAATATCCAAAGATCCAACCCTTGGTTACAGGAAGCTTCGAGCAATTCTGAAGCCCATATTGTTGCGCCGTACTAAAGGTGAGAATTCCCACCATTTTCCTTTAAAAAGTTTGGATTGATTGAATCATCTCATACACAAGCCTTTTTACTATTCTTCTTTTGATAGATAATGATATCTAGAAGATTCTGTGGGTGATAGCTTATCACCTTGTTGTATTTTCTTCCTCTTTATTAAAATTTTATGGTTTTGGAGATTTGGGTGGGCTGTGAAGTTCTTTTCTTTCTCTTGGGTGATTTCTGGATACCTTTCTTGTAATCGTCTTTCTTTTTTTTTTTTCTCTTAATAAATTTTATTTTATTATTAAAAGCCAAATGTGCGGGGGATACTTCTACCGATGATTTTAGACCCATATGCCTCATCACGAGTTTATACAAAGTTTTGGCTAAGGTGCTTTCATTGAGGCTAAAAGAGATGCTTCATTTAGTGCTATTCATAGTTGCAATATCCCCAAACACTTCTAGTTATTGATGGCTCTACCACCTTCATTTTTGTTTCTTGTAGGCACAAAACATCAGGCCTCTGCTACTTCAATGAACTTGTTACTACTCTTTTGTAGCTTGAGTTTAGGCCTCTCATGTCCCATGATATAATCTTTGTAGTTACTTCTCAAAAGTACTTTCCATCCCAACATCCATCTTAGCAATTTCTCTCCTATTAGCCATCCTTATTACTAGTTGGTATCGAACCCACCTACTAGTTTAAATCCCATGATAGCATGAACAACTCCCTGTCATTTCTCCTCTAACATGCTTCTTTTGACCTCCATCAAATATGCCTTGGTTTCTTCTAATCCTTTCATTTATACCCCCAAGAACTTGCTGAATAGTAGTAACTTTGACATTACCCAAGCGGAAGATTCATTTTGGCTCCCCCTGGCATTCCCTCCCAAGGGCCAGTCCCATTGTGCCCTTTCTCCTTTTTTGATTACTAAAGGTGTTCTCCCTTATGAGTAGCCATTATTCTGTTGGTAGCATTGCTAATGGCTTCACTTCCATGGTTTCAAAGCTTTCTATTGGAGTAACTTCTCCTATAATTAAGTCTTATTCAATCGGAACCAATTCCTCCCTTGTGTATTACATAGCCAAGGTAGCTCCACTTCTTGCCTTCCACCTGATCATTTGTTTCGCCAAAAGAAGCTTCACTGTCTTCCCATTTGTTTGACATTAGACTCTAGCTAAATGGTCTTGTTAGTGCCTGTTTCATTAAGCCTTTCCTTCATTCTTGCTCACTTTGGCCTCCTTAGCTTTTTCGAACATCTTCTCAAATTTTGCTTAGGAGAGCTTCAACTAAATCTATTTATACATGGTGATCCTCTATTTCTTGCCTCGATTCATGTCTTGGTTGAGATGTCTCCATTAATTCTTGATCCCAGTCCAACATTATGCTTGACTTGATCCTATCCTGATTCCACTCCCTCACTAAAGTTCTTTCCCTGCCCAATTGCCTTTGATATATCTTTTGCCTCCTTTGATTGTTGTTACCTGTTCCTATTTCACCCTCAGCAAATCTTTCTTCTATACACTTCGAGACATTTTGAAACCACCTTTTGAATTAAAGCTTCTTCATTTGAAATTTAAAGTTTGAACTGTTTTAGATGTCTTTAAACTTTGAGGCCCTTGCTTTCCCTCTGATTGCATTGGACGATTAGGCTTCCATCTCGCCTGACATCTCCTGCTACATCAGAACTGTGCCCTCCCCAGCTGCCACCTCATCCTATACTATTGTTGGACAGCACCCTTTTTTTGATAAATGAAGAAGAGTTTATTCATTCAAAAGGTCAAGGAAATACAAGAATCCCTAAGAAAGGCGCGAGCTGTGTCCTCTCCAATAAAAGAAATGCTTTCTATTTACCCCTTGCTTGGATAAACAATCAGAGGCAACACCCTTTCCCTCTGATTGCATCGGATGATTAGGCTTCCATCTCGCCTGACATCTCCTGCTACATCAGAACTGAGGCCCTCCCCAGCTGCCATCTCATCCTATACTATTGTTGAGCAACACCCTTCTTTTGATCAGTGAAGAAGAATTTCGTTTTTCATTTACTTAAATTCCATTTGATCAGTGAAGAAAAATTTATTCATTCAAAAGGTCAAGGAAATACAAGAATCCCGAAGAAAGGCCTGAGCTGTGTCCTCTCCAATAAAAAATGCTCTCTATCTACCCACCCATTGTATGCTCATATTCTGTGTTAGCCAGTTGAATTTTTTGGTTTCATTCCTATAGCACCAGATGACATATTCTAAGTCCTTCAACCACCCCACCACCACCTTTGAGTCCCCTTCTATCAGTAGAGACTCCACACCAAGCTGATTTGCAATCTTCTGGGCAACACCCTTTCTACTCAACTGCCATGCTAGCGCCTTCTTCAGTATGCTTTGGCTGAGCTAATAGGTCTTCCTTGCAAATCTCCATTCCTTTGATTCTTCTCCTGACCTTTGCTTACTATGTTCTGTCCTGTTGGGCCAAACTATTATCATGGGCATGCTATCTCCGTCCTACACATTGTTGTCTCTTGCAGTCTTGCTCTGTTGGATTTATCTTTCTACAAGTAACCCCTACAAAGTTCCCCTATTTGTCTTACCACTCAATTGACCATTGATGAAGTGGGTAAGTCGTAAATCCTTACCCAAAAGGCCTTTTTTGTTTTCATCTCCCATTGTAACCTGCTCATGTTCCAAGGGATTAGGTGTAGCAACTCCCCTTCATATTTCTATCTCCTATCCTTCATATACTGCTTACCTCTTCTTCAGTTGACATGATGAATAGTATTCTAGAGTTAGGCAATCATCGAACTCTAACCCCCTTTCTGGATCTCCAGCATCTCCATGCCCACTATTGTATTTCATTTAGTGATGTTAATGATTCGGTTAGCACTGGTTCAGTTCTAGGTCTGAAATAAGAAAGAAAGAGAAAGATAAGATCAGCTGACTCCCTTCTTATTTATAGGTTATGTATTTTGAACTACAAAGACAATTATGTCCCTCATTAAGTGTGGGATACAACTTAAACAAAGACAAAATAGACAACTCAACTCTAATTACATGACAAAAGACCAAACTACCCTTATGGCTGCCGGCTCTAACACTCCCCCTCAAGCTGGTGAGTATATGTCATTATAATCTCAGCTTGTTACATATGTAATCCACTCTCCCCTGACTCAACCCTTTTTGTAAACAAATCTACCCATTGATTTCTTGAATTAACATGTGCTGTACTTATCACTCCACTGAGCATCTTTTCTCTTACAAGGTGGCAATCAACTTTTATATGCTTTGTTTTCTCGTGGAAAACTGGGTTAGAGGAAATGTGGATTGCGGCTTGATTGTCATGGTACAACTTCATAGGTCTGTAAATTGAGAATCCCATTTGCAAAAGATTTATTAGCCACACTAGTTCACATGTAGTATGTGCCATGGCCCTATATTCAGCTTCAACACTACTTCTTGCTACTACAATTTGTTATCCAAACCACCAGATTTCCCCCAAGGAAGGTACAATACTCTATAGTGTATCTCCTATCAAAAACTGAGCCAGTCCAATCGGCATCTATTTACCCCTCTATCGCAAGAGTTCCTCCATTCTTGTATAACAGTCTACGACTTGGAGCTCCCTTCAAATGTCGAACAATCCTCAGAACTACATCCCTGTGTGGAACTCAAGGATGTTGCATAAACTGACTTGCCACACACTACAAATAATATAGCTGGCCAAGTAATAGTCAAGTAGTTCAACTTACCCACCAACCTTCTGTACCTCTCAAGATCTTTAAACTCTTGACTTGCATTAGTACTTAATTTGACATTTGGTTTCATAGGTGTTTTAGTTGGTTTGGCACTTCACAGTTTTGTCTCGTCTAGCAAGTCAAGAACATATTTTCTTTGGCACAAGTTAATACCATGCTTTGACCTTGCAACTTTTATTCCCAAAAAACATATCAGTCTATGTAGGTTTTTTATTTGTAAGTGATCATGCAAAAAAGTCTTCAATCTGTCAATCCTCATACTATCACTACTAGTTATGACAATGCCATCTACATATACCGCTAACAAAATTTTTCCGGCCTCCAATTCATAACTAAACATAGAATGATCTACCTGACACTATTTCATACCAGTCTTTTACCACTTTATGAACTTGCCAAATCACGCATGTAGAGATTGTTTCAATCTGTAGATTGCCTTCCTAAGTCTGCAAACCTTACCATCCTCCTCCTGAACAACAAACCCTAGTGATTGCTCCATATATACTTCCTCAAGAAGGTCACTATGTAAAAAGGCATTTTTAATGTCAAACTGAAAGAGAGGCCAATCATGCTGCTAAAGAAATCAACAATCAGACAAAACTAATCTTAGCCACTAGAGATAAAGTTTTTGTGTGGTCAATACCATATAACTGAGAGTAACTTTTAGCCACTAACCAAGCCTTCAACCTTTCCACATTGCTATCTGATAAATATTTCACAGATCACAGTATACACCCACTTACATCTGACAACATGTTTACTAGGAGGGAGAGTGGTAAGCTCTCACATGTGATTGCATGCCATTGTAGACAATTCCTCTTCCATTGCTTGACGCCACACTAGGGAGGTAATGGCTTCGTGGACATTCTTAGGGATGGAGATAGAGGATAAAAGAGATAGTTGTCGGCGCGAAGTAGAAAGTTGAGCAACTGAAACATAATTGGGAATAGGATGAGAAGTACAACTATGTTTACCTTTTCGCAATGCAATGAGAAGATCAAGGTCAAAAGGAGGGTTGAATTCTCTGAAGGTCCAATAGAAATTCTCCGGAGTCAGGCAAATACCTCCTCAAGGGAGGGAAGAGTAGATCCGCCTAGTATTTGTGTTCTAACAAGCTCATAATCTGTGTATCCTCTTGTTCCCACTTACTGTACCCCTGAGATTCAGCTGAGGGTTTCTTCTCCTTCACATGCTTTACCTTCTTGACTCTTAGAAACACTTCCATCAACTTAGCCTATGGCACATAATTCTCACTATTTAATTTGATGGATGTCATTTGTAAATCATAACACCTGATTTATTATCACTACCCTCTCCAATTATTGCCATTGTTTAAAAGAAAAACAGGAAAAAGTTCAAACACTCACTGTCGTAGGGTTCAGTACTGAAACTTATTGCTGGCACACACAGTCAGACACGAATGGGAAGGAAAATGAGTCCCTACACATACCTGCTAACCAGCACTGCCAAACAATTGAAATCCACTCTGAGAGGGGGAGAAAACACCATGCTATCAGCCGATTATGAAGACCTATTAACACCTGCCCACAAACCATCCCTGTTCTAGTCATTGAGTAGAGGGTTTCTAGCACACCACTGAAAACAAACACCACAATTACTTGAGGCATGGCTACCTCCTAGAAGGAAAAATGGTCAACCCTTTTTGGCCTCATATTGATCTTCCAACTGGTTGATGAGATATGTCAAGAATTCAGACCTGATACGGTGATGTAAAGAGAAAAAATAGGAAGAAGAAAAACAGATTTCTAGACTGATTTCCAGAGCTCTGATACCATGTTAATGGTTCGGTTAGCACTGGTTCAGTTCTAGGTCTGAAATAAGAAAGAAAGAGAGAATAAAAATAGAGAGTTCGGCCAGAGAAAAAAGAACAGTCTCTCAGCCAACTCCACTCTTACTTGTAGGTTATGTATCTTGAACTACAAAGACAATTATGCCCCTCATTAAATGTGGGCCACATAACTTAAACAAAGACAAAGTAGACAACTCAACTCTAATTACATGACAAAAGACCAGATTACCCTTATGGCTGCCGACTCTAACAAGTGGTTTTTTTTTTGAATTTACTGACCCTACCAAACATAACTTCACGAAGGCTCCTCTCCTTAACCTCCTTCCAATCCACTTCTAGATAGAATTGCTTCTTTCCTAGTTTCAATGGAGTACTCACTTCCATCATCCACCCACATCTCTTTGTCACTTCTACCTTACAATCTCTTATTCCTATATTTCCAATCCCCATCCTCTTTTTCTTTTACCCCAATGACCACTTTCCTGGTTCTCCCTTCAATCCATGTTGTTCCTCCTTCCTCCTTTCTCCGTCCTTGTACCACATTCCATCCCCTTCAATCTTCCTGAGATTCCATCTCACTAGGAGATGCCTCATGCCAGAGAGTTACCAGATGCTTGCACCAGGGAAGTTACCAGTCCCTGAATAATGTTTTAGGACATCTGGATTCTCTATGGACCCATGAAATCTTTAGATTTAACTGTATTAAGTATTATATGGAAACCTATTAGCTTCAATGGTTTTTGATTCCTTTGGTCTTGCTATCAGCATAAAGAGTTTTCTTGGCCATGTGTAGAAATTTGTGTAACTTTAGCTGATATGGGACATGTAATGTGAATGTATTGAATACTAATGGCTCTGAATCACTGGTTATCATCTGTAATTTTGGATTAGGTACACTGATTGGCGGGGAACCTATTATTAACTTACCGCCAAAAGTAGTACTTCTAAAAAAGGTAGAATTCACTTCTGAGGAGCGGGCCTTCTATTCCCAGCTTGAAGCAGATTCAAGGTCACAGTTCAAGGTACTGATCTGTTTACTATCCTATATTTATTTTGAGGGTGCTAAATATACTGATGGGTCATTCATAAGGGTTGGCTTTTGATGCACTGAAATGAAACTTGTTGAGTATGCTGCTTCATTGCTTCTTATATCAAACATTTATTTTTATTTTTATTTTATTTTTTGCTTTTTGTCATTTTTTTGTTAAGAGATGGAAAATGCAGAGGTATAGAAGATCAGAGATAAGGATCAGCTATTCAAAGTATGTTTTTTTTCATTTTTGTAAATTAAATAAAATATCATGTGGTGTTGGAATGTTATCTTTATTTCTTATGTTTGTATTCTGCTGAGTTAGGGTCCGTTTGGACTAGTTAAAAGTAGTTTTTTCCTTTGTTTTTTGTGCTGTAACTTAAGTAGGGGCATAAGGGTCCTTTCCCTTATAATTATGGTCACCCTATATATATTAATATAAACTGGCGCTGCCAGTCATAGTAGTTGACTCCAAAACTCTCTCTTCTCTTCTCTTCTCCTTCCTCTTTTCTCCTCTATTCGGTTGTTAATATGGTATTAGAGCAGTTCTGCTAGGCCTGTGAGCAGATCGAACAAGTTTCAACTTCCTCAACTTGCTGTCTTCTTCAACTGAGATCAAAAGTACAGACCTACGACTAGTACAAATCCTTTTAATATTTTTTTTCTTTTATCTTGGTCGTGTACCAAGAAAAAAACATATGAATCCAAACTGCTGAATGCCTTCTAAGAAGCTGTGAGGTTCGAACCTCTTCTTTTATGGATCGTGTGATCCCATATCTGAGAATATAGATCTGTAGGTCGTGAATGACCTGATTTTTTTTACCCCTTGTGGTGTAACTGTACTGGTTTATGACCCCTCCTAACAGTCGATGTGTTTGGGTGGTCTGGAAGTTGGTGGAGTGTGACTGTTAGGTTAGTTCAAATCTGAGATCTGCTAGACAGTGTATGCCCTTAGCTCCAATCAGCATGATGTACATTATGACATTTATTGTAAATGAATAAAATACATATTTGATTCATGTTATTGTAGTGTGTTTCTGTGTAATACCCTTAAGTTGGACACATATGAGACTCGTGTTAGTTTAGAATCTTCACTGCCGTTGGATAGATCTGAGGAGATTTATCCTACCAAGGCTGACACTGATATATCGCCAAGTTGATTGGGGTGGCTTGTCTTAGCTGCCAGGGTGAGACCTGATGTACATCCAGTGTGGGTTTTCTTGAAACTTTTAACCGGACCAAAATTCCAGTATTGCCCTGAACCTTGGAGATAGATGGTTAAAACCGGAATGTTACACCTGACCCCTAGACTCGATTATGATACTACACTAGGTGTCGGATTGGGCTGCCTTTGATGTGCCAAGCAGTGAGATCCTTAGAGGGGGTCAAAACATAAGTATGTTGGGACAGTCCGAGAATTCATCTGAGTGGGTGATCATGGTGACCGGATCAACCCCTTTGTCGGACAAAGGTAATGATCGGGAAGGCACTCTCTCTGATGGAAACCTAAACTGCCGGCAGTGGATTTCAAATGTGTTTGAAATTTGGTTTTGCAAAATATATTTATATAGAGATATACTTATATATATTATGGTTTCAAAATGTTTGCAAAATGTTTTATTTCCCGGGATCCATGTGAGTAGAGAATGCAGTACTGTTCCTTGTAGCCGAGGGAGAGGTTCTCTCTTGTCGGGTAGTGTTTGATCATTATGGGCTGGGAGGTTAAGTATAAGACCATTGAGGGTAATACCTGATGGGTTAATCTTGCATCTGCCCACAGTCCTTGGGTTTTCATAAGGTGGTTGGGCCCAAGGAACATTTAGTGTAAATGTTGGGCCCATTAAGAGTCTATAGTGATGGACTGGGGTTCACTGTCTCCTACAGTGAATTCGGCCAGGCCTTGTAATAAAGGCTGGGCTGAACCCATGTGGCTGATGTGTAGATCAATGTTTGGGACCCATGCCATATAAAGAGAGCCAATTGGGCAACAGGTTAAGAGGTTAAGTGAGCACATAAACTTAATGGGCCTAAAGCCCAATTTCGAACTGGGTTAATTAGATTAATTAAATAGGGGCGGATCTGGGTTTGGATCAGTAGATAAGGATAAGAGGATGAGTCTTATCCACTTAAAGAGTTCAGATCTAAATAAAGATTTGGATAAGAAAACTCCTAATTTGATTAGGATTAAGCTGATCTTGAACTACAGATAAGATAAGGGATTATCCTTATCACTTAAAGAGTCCAGATTTGGAAACAGATTAGGAGGTTGTCTCTTTAAGGCTATAAATAAGAGAGTAGGGCGGACATGAAAAAGACACCAGATACAAGACAACAATCTGCAGAGTTCTTCCCTGTTCTTGCTCCCCTACCCAGTTCGATCTCCACTTGTGGGAGTGATCAAGAATTGTTCTTGATATTGCTTCTTGGTAGAAGAAGCAATTTGAAGTTGTGCTCACCAGCCATCTACTCCATTCTTGCTGAAGAATTTGGTTCTTGCTGAAGAGCCGTCCTGTTGATCCTACTTCACCACACATTGTGTCATCTTCAGTGGAAGCGGGTTTTGGTTATCTCCTTGGGCGTGAACACCTTCATTGGGAGTTACTACTACGTATCAGATATGTCATTCTCCTCCCTTTTGGTTTCAGATATGGTTCTGTTTGATTCAAGATTGATCATTGAAAATGCAGTTTTCTAAAATAGGGAATGCGATTTCCACATAGGAGAGAAATTTTTTAAATTTCGCCCAACCTTTCTGTAGGGTTCAGCCATCCATATGATGGATCTCTCATCCCTTCAAGATCAACCTAAAATCTTGCATTTTTTGTACAATATAAGCTGGTTGGTCAGATTGTGTCCAGATTGCAGTGTGTGCATGTGGGCTTCATCCTTGGTGTGTTTCTAGGATTGTTTTTTGGTGATAGGAGGGATCATAAGGTGTCCAAATTGAAGTGCCAAAGATTGTGAAAGACTTTCAACGAATGGTTTTCACTCGATTCTAAATTGAACTTCACATTTTCCAGTTGGACAATGCAAAAGAGTACTTCCATAGTGATCTCACGGAGTTCTTCGCTTCGTGTGGATCCCTCCATTGAAGCTCTTGTGCTAGGACACCTCAACAAAACGGTGTTGTTGAAAGAAAAAATCGTTATCTACTTGAAGTAGCTTGTGGTTTATTACTTAATTTGAATGTTCCGAAACGCTTTTGGATGGATACTATTACGTGTGCTGCACATATCATCAACCGTATGCCATCTCGGTTACTAGAGTATAAGGCCCCACACCAACTATTTATTTCCTACAGCTCCGCTATCCCCATTCCAATGCGTGTCTTTGGGTGTCGTTGCTTCGTTTATGACTTGTCACCTACTCGTGGTAAACTCGATCTTCGTGCCACTCCTTGTGTTTTTCTTGGTTATCCATTATCTTAAAAGGGTTACCGTTGCTATGGTCCTGCTCCATGTAAGTACTATGTTTCCATGGATGTATCATTATTTGAGAGTCAACCTTTCTTCTCGGTTTCTCCTTAGGGAGAGAGTAGGGTTGAGGAGAAACACACTTAGGTTCAATTGCCTCCTCTTCCTGATCCTTTTCCATTTCGTGTCTTTCTTTGTTGCCATAAAAGCCAATAGAGTTCAAGAGCCGTGGAACATGAAACTATGCAACCAATATCATCGGACTCTCCAGAGGTAGATCCTCTTTATCAGCCAGGTACACTTGTTCCCATTGATATACCTGAACCTCTTAACATTGATCCCCTTGTTGTTAATGATCTTGATGTTTCTATTGCTAAGAGAAAGGGTGTTAGATCTTGTACTACTAATCATTCTATCTCTCACTTTGTGTCCTATGATCATATTTCACCTTCATACCGTGCTTTCCTTTCCTCTATTGACAGTGTCTCTGTTCCTAAGAATGTAGCAGAAGATTTATCCAAACCTGAATGGATAGATGCAATGAAAGAAGAAATTAATGCCTTACACAAAAATGACACCTGGGAGTTGGTGGATTTTCCTGGAGGGAAGGAACTAGTGGGTTGCAAATGGGTATTCACAGTAAAGCATAGAGTTGATGGTTCAGTAGGATGGTACAAAGCTAGATTGGTGGCCAAAGGGTTTACACAAGTGTATGGAGTAGAATATGCGGAGACCTTTGCTCCAGTAGCCAAGATGAATTCGATCAAAATCCTCCTTTCATTGGAAGTTAACCTTGATTGGGAACTTAACCAGTTGGATATCAAGAATGCATTCTTGAATGGTGACCTAGAGGAGGAGGTTTACATGACCCAACCTCCAGGTTTCTGTGCCAAAGGTAGTGAGCAGAAAGTGTGCAAGTTAAAAAAATCATTATATGGGTTGAAACAATCATCTCGGGCTTGGTTTAGTAGGTTTCATTTAGCTGTACAACAGATGAGATTCAAACAATGCCAATCAGATCATACTTTGTTTGTGAAGAAAGGTGAAGGGAAAATTGCAGCTTTAATTGTGTATGTTGATGACATAATAATCACCAGAGATTGGAAAACTGAAATACAGAAGTTGAAGAAATTCCTAGCTACTCAATTTGAGGTGAAAGATCTAGGCCCCTTACGTTTTTTCCTTGGAATTGAAGTTGCCCGCTCTAAAAAGGGCATCTTTATTTCCCAAAGGAAATATGTACTAGATCTATTAGAGGATACAGGCAAGTTGAGAGTGAAACCAATCGAGTC
The DNA here is from genome assembly GCF_000365185.1 of Nelumbo nucifera. Next base: position 84,048 of record NW_010729344.1, on the reverse strand, counting down.
ACTCATTGAACCCAACCATCAGTTGGGAGACAGTCAGGGGGAGTGTTTGAAAGATGTGAAGAAGTTCCAGAGACTTATAGGGAGGCTCTTATATTTGTTTATGATCAGACCTGATATTGCCTATGCAGTGGGTGTCCTTAGTCAGTTCATACATAATCCTAAGACAACTCACTTCGAAGCTGTGAAAGAATCCTTAGGTACCTCAAGAAGTTTCCAGGAGCTGGTTTGCTATTCCAGAAACATGGGCATTTGGAAGTGGAGGTGTATACAGATGCTGATTGGGTAGGGGCAACCGATGACAGAAAATCTACCAGTGGGTATTGTACTTTTGTGGGTGGAAACCTAGTCACCTGGAGAAGTAAGAAGCAAAGTGTGGTGGCTAGATCCAGTGCTGAGGCAGAATATAGAGCCATGTCTCATTGAGTTGCTGAAATGGTGTGGATAAAAAACTTGTTAGGAGAGCTGGGTTTTGCAGTTAACAAACCTATGTCACTCTACTGTGACAATAAAGCTGCTAACCCAATCCTCTATGATAGAACAAAACATATTGAAGTTGACAAGCATTTTATTAGAGAAAAGCTTGTGAGCGGAGAAGTGTGCCCTCCATATGTCAGTTTAGAGGAACAACTTGCAGACATCTTCACCAAGGGCCTTCATCATGTGTGGCATAATAATTTTGTGACAAGTTGGGCATGATTAACATCCATGTCCCTACTTGAGGGTGAGTGTTGGATTGTTAAATTTATTTCTTATGTTTGTATTGTGCTGAGTTAGGGTCCTTTTGGACTAGTTAAAGTAGTTTTTTCCTTTGTTTTTTGTGCTGTAACTTAAGTAGGGGCTTAAGGGTCCTTTCCCTTTTAATTATGGTCGCCCTATATATTAATATAAACTGGTGCCACCAGTCATAGTAGTTGACTCTAAAACTCTCTTCTCTTCTCTCTTCTCTCCTCTCTTTCTCTTCTCTTCTCCTTCCTCTCTTCTATTCGGCTGTTAATATTTGGTATTTTTGATATTCTCCCAATAAAAAATCTGAGAACTGAAAATCCTTAAATCAGTCAATATGCACCAAAGTGTAACTACCTTAAGACTCTAGATATAATCAAGGTGTAAAATGCTGGTGTCGGTGGAAATGTTGGTCATCCAAATATAGGTAACATGTCGGAAATGTTGTAAATATTGTAAAAATTATAGACATGATGGAAACATTGTGAAATATGAAAAAATATAGAATTATATTTTGTGAGATGATAAAAGAAGCATAGGCAGACACTTTTAAATTATTATCCTGTTCCAAATTATTAAACAAAACTACGAAACTATGGTCAAACAAAATATTACCTTATGAAGTTGGCTTGTAAACCTTTAGAGTTTAAAGTACATGGTAGAATGAGTTCAATCAATTTATTACCAAAAGTTTTTCTTTTTATCAAGCAAAATTTAAACTCATAGAAAATGCAAATGATTATTAAAAATATAATCTATTACACAGACAGAAACTAATATTTAAGTTCATGTTTAGAAAGAATATCAAGCTGTCAAAGTGGTAATCATGTCCATTAACAACATAGTTCCATTTGTGTTTACGGGGGAATATGTTCATTCCAGTAAAAGGTGTGGACAAATTTGGAAATTTATGGATATTTTAAACTGTAGATATAATGCCATCTATTTGCTAATTATATTCTCAAGTATACAACAATCTTCTTCCTTTACCTTAAAAAATACTTGAAAGGCAAGGAAATTTTGTATTTTGTATTTTTTTTCATTTATCCAAAAAAAGAGAAATTTCGTAGTTTTTAATGCTTTCTGTAAGTTGGTCATTGTAGGATTAGATTGGAAAGGTTTCATGGAATTGTCCAAGACATTCAAACTTTTCAAAATGTGGAATCAAGCCTTTAGAGCAAGGAAGCAATGGAACAGTGAGGAGATGGGAAGCCAATTATTTCTTTTCTTCACCAAAGGAAAAGTTACTTTGAATGTCTAGATTATGAGGCAAGATATGATCATTTGTGACCATTGTATCTAACTAAGTACCCCAAATAAAATCTGGTGGTGAAGGACTACTTCTGTATGTGGGACGATGGTGAGGCTTTGGCCTGTCTGATTCCTGAAAGTTGGAGCAGCGATGAAACTGAGGCTGAAGGATGGAAGAATTCCCAATCTGGCGATCTTGGGAGCTGAGATTGCTGCTGAGCTGTAAACTGGATGGGGAAGAACTGGATCCTCAAGATGCTGAAGGAAAATGGCTGTGAGTGTACTGATTCTCCTGAGAACTGTGGACAAACTTATTACTGAAGGGGATGCCAAGGTGGATGGGGGTTGGTTAGGGAATCAGGAATCTATGGTATGGGCTTATTAAGGATGAAATTACAAAGTTCAGATGGTTATATAGCATTATAATTATAAGAATACAATGGGTACAGACAAGGTTCAAAGTATTGATAGGGCATATTGTATCATTGTTTTGGTGTCACAAGAACACTAAATATATGAAGTTTGGGCATTTGACCAATTTTAAAGGATAATAGCCCTCCTAGAGATGTCCTGACCCAATTCTCAAAGCCTGATTAATTTTTAATCTAATGATTATTTTTTTTATTAGTAACAGGAAACTTTCAATAAATTATAAGAAGATTAAAATACATAGGCCGGGGGAGGTAAACCCTCTTACCTGCCTCTGTTTTGAACACCCCACCAACCCCTGATGGCCCTGGGTTTCCTTCACTGCCCCCATCAAAGTTGAGTTTGATAAAGCCTTCCATTAGAGGGATCCACGTCGGAAGGACATTCAGTCTACTGGGAACCGAGACTGCAATCTCCTGCCAATTATTCATGATGGTCTCTATTGAAACATCTTCAAAATGATTCATTGTTTTTACCCATTGTGCTACCCTCAATGAGATTACTTCAATAATTGTGTCCCTACTTCTTTCTTTTTCAGCAAATATCCTTTGGTTCCTTTCCTCCCAAATTGTCCAACAAACTTTTGTCTTAGTGCATCTCCACAAGACCTTTCCCCTCTTTTTGATTCGGCAACCAACTGCATAAGTGAAGAGGCTAAGAATGCGTGATGGAGGAGTCCACTTGCGACCAAATAAAGAGAGAAACCACTCCCAAATAGAAGAAATAAAAGGGCAGGATAGAAGTAAATGAGAAAAAGACTCACCATCAGCTTTACAAAGGGTACACCAGTGCGGGGACAAGCACCAAGAAGGCGTCTTTTTTTGAAGGAGATCACAGGTATTAATTCTCTCCAAAGTTATTTCCCAACAGAGTGCTCCAACCCTAGGTGGGACTGGTCTTCCCCACACTTCTTTAGAAGGGAAGGGAGAGGCAAGAGTAACAGAAGAGTGGGCCAGGGCACTAAAAAAGGAGGCACAGCTGAAAGAGCTAGAAGAAGAGAGGGTCCAAATTCAGTAATCCCCCTTAATTGGATCTAAAAAGACATTTTGGAGAACCTGAATCAATGACCACACCAAATCCATCTCAGAATCTCTGAGACCTCGTCTGAAACCCAAATCCCAATTAATCTGAAGTCCTGGGCCAACGGAAGAAACTAAAGATGAGGCAGTTGAGTTTTTGTACCTAGAAAGGGAGAAAAGGGAAGGAAATTGATCTTTGAGTGGTGTTTCCCCCACCCACACATGCTCCCAGAACCTCACCATATTTCCAGAACACAAATTGTACCTGACGAAGGGTAGAAAACAAGGAAGAATGGCATGGATGGCTTTCCAAGGTGTTGTTGCTGAAGCTCTAGCCGAAATTCTAGCATCCCACCCATCTGTCGTCAGCCCGTGAATGCTCTTTATCACTTTTGTCCACAGTTTGTCTTGGTCCACCGGAAATCTCCATAGCCACTTACCCAGTAAGGCTGTATTCCTCTTTTGAATATTCCCAATTCCTAGACCCCCTAACTTCTTACTTCTAATCACCATTTCCCATCTCACTCTATGATCCCTTCTCTCCTCACCTGGTTCCCATAAAAAATCCCTCATTATCTTCTCTAGCCTTCTACAAATCCCCACAGGCATTCTAAAGACCGAAAGGAAGTACACTAGCAGGTTTGCTAATGTTGATTTGATCAAAGTGATTCTCCCACCCATCGATAGATAATTCCTTTTCCAGGAGGCAAGCCTTTTTGAGAATCTATCCACCACCGGGATCTAAAAATTTACACTTCTAGGGTTGCCCCCCAAAGGTAAACCCAAATAAGTCATAGGCCATTGGCATACCTCACACCCCAAAATCATTGCACATTCATAAACTTCTTCATCTTCCATGTTGATACCTGCTACAAAAGTCTTATTGAAGTTGACTTTCAAACTTGTCATTTTCTCAAACACTTGTATTACCTCCTTCATATTCCTCACCCAACTCAGATCACCTCCCTCACAAAATAGAATAGTATCATCAACAAATTGCAAATGAGTGTTAGGTACTCTTTCTCTTCCCACTCTCCAACCTCTCACCAAACCCCTCGAATCTGCTCTCTATAAAAGAATACCCAGCACTTCTGCTACTAGAGTGAACAAGAAAGGAGAAAGAGGATCCCCCTGTCGAATTCCTCTGATGGCTGGGAAGTGGTCAACCACTATGCCATTAACCAAAAGTGAGTAATGACAGGTACTAATGCAGCCCTTAATCCACTTACACCACTTATCTCCAAAGCCAAAATTCCTCATAACTTCCACTAAGAAATCCCAGTCCACCAAATAATAAGCTTTCTCTAAATCAAGCTTGCAAACCAATCCTTTCTTTCCAGATCTCTTTAGCTCCTCCACACTCTCATTGGCAAAAAGAATTTGATTCAAAATCTGCCTATCTTGTACGAAGGCCCCTTGATTTAAAGAAATAATAGAAGGAAGCACTGATCTAATTCTTCTTGGTAACACCTTGGCAATGATTTTATAAAGACTATGAACAAGACTAATGGGCCTAAAGTCCTTTGGATGTGATGCTCCTGCCTTCTTTGGGATCAAGGCGATGATGGTAGAATTTAGACCGGGATTAATTACCCCTCTATTAAAAAATTCATCAAATACCTTTTGGATATCTTCCTTTAGAATGTCCCAACAGTCTTGGTAGAAAGCCATAGTAAAGCCATCTAGACCTGGTGCTTTAGATCTATCCATTGAAAAGACTGCTTCCTTTATTTCCTCCAACCCAAATCTTCTTTCTAACCATCTTTTTGATCCTCCTCAATTCTTGGCCACTCTAACCCCTCCACACCAAGTCTCCTAAAAAGAGGTTTCCTGAATATCGACTTGAAATGGTTAACAACGGCACTAGAAATTTCAAATTGTTGATCAATTGTTTCCCCTTCAACTTCTAATTTTGTAATGAAAAAATTCATCCTCCTGTCATTGGCTAAGATATGGAAAAATTTTGTATTTCTATCCCCTTCCTTCAGCCATTATTGCCTAGATTTCTGCCTCAGGAGATCTCCTCTTTAAAAAGAATGTCCTCCAGTTCCTTTCTCAGCCTCCCTCTCTCTTGCTTTTCTCTTTCTCCAAAAAATCCCTCAATTTCTTTACTATCCAGCATCTTGATGTTGTCAATTACCTCTTGTTTCTTCTTTTCTAATCTGCCAAATTGTTGATCATTTCAAATCCTGATCCTTGCTTTCAACTCTTTAAGCTTATGCTGAAACTTCATACCCTCCGACTTATCACCAGTATTAATCTCCATCCCACCAGTCCTTTACCGTTTCTCTAAACCCTTGGTGACTAAGCCATATGTTCTCAAACCGAAATGGGGCTGGACCATTTCCTCTTAGTTCCACCTTAGATAAAGAGATAGGCCAGTGGGGTTAACCTAGGTAGAGCCAAAGAGGTCAAATCTCCCTAGTGGGCTTCCCAATCCATTGTAAATAAAAATCTATCAAGCTTAGAGCAGATTGGGTTAGATTGCATATTGGACCAAGTGAAATTACTACTCCCAAGAGGCACCTCCTTCAATTCACAATTGTTTATGAATTCATTAAACTTCCTCATACTTGTGGTTTCCTTTTGTCTCATCTTGTTAGACTCCTCAACAAATCTTATCACATTGAAGTCCCCTCCAATACACCATGGTCCATCCCACAATCCCCGTATATCTTCAAGCTCTTCCCACATTTAATTCCTCTCCCTGTACCCATTAGGTCCATAAATGCATGTTAACACCCATTCAAAACCTTCCTCTTCATTTTGAAATTTGAGAAACACTGTAAACTTCCCTATCAATTCCTCTTTTCCCAGCAACATGTTCTTCTTCCATAGTATTACCATACCACCTGAGGAACCCCATGACGGTGACAATGCCCAACCAATGCCCCTAGACCACCATATACTTCTGGCCCATCTGTCATCAAATGTCGAAAGCTTAGTTTCTCGCAACAAAACAACATCCGACTTCTTCAGCAATTCCTTTATTAGGGTTCTCTTCCTCGCACTCCCTAACCCTTGTACATTCCAACTGATCATTTTCATCAAGTCACTTCTCTTTTGCATCCCTTACCTTTCTCTCCTTGTCTTACTTGCCTCCTCTTCTCCTACCCTTCTTCTCACTAAACTCTCTATCTCCCTCCACATCAAGCTTTAACCTCTCCACCTCACTCATCTTCCTTTTTCTCATCTTCACCTCAGTTTTCTTGGTCCTTAAGTATGTTTTTAGGTCATTAGGGTTCTTCACCTTACAACCCAACTTCTCCACAATACTTTCTGTCCTGTCTTCTTCCTTTTTCTCTGCCATCAACCCTTCCCCCCTATTCATTTCTTTCTTCCTCTCTGTATGTTCATTTTCCTCAAAGTCCTTTCTCGTCATTTCTTCCAAATGTTGTGCAGTTAAACCCCAAATTTTTTCTCCCATCTCTTCAACAACTACAGACTCACCCCCAGTGTCTGACAATCTTTGTTGCATCCATGGCCATGAATCTGCATCCACGACCCATATGAAACTTCTGATACACAACTTTTGTGTATCAATACTTCATGTGTACAAAGATCAGAAAATGGATTGGCTGATACACTAGCTAAGCAAGTGGTTAATAGGGAGCAACTATTTTTGGCTCGCTTGTGGATTGAATGTACTGCTATGATAGGTTGCATCTTGCACCTCTCTATGGGTAAGGGATGCTTGTATTGCATATATATTTCATATTAAATAAAGTTTTAAAGCTAATTATCAAAAAGTAAAAGGGTTTCTAGATGTGGTAAATAGAATATTTAGGAGTGGTGAACATGGAAATAAAAAGGATTTGAGGGATTTGATGATATTAGAAGTTCCAGAGGTTTGCAAAGGGAAGTGCCAAATTGATAGTATATAATGAGTTTGAGAAGTATTGGGTGGTGCGATTGGCAACCATTTAAGTAGACTATCTAGTTTTTGGTTTTGCCATGGTGGTCATTTATTTAGAGACAATTATTTAAACAGATATGGAAGATGTTTTTGTGATGTTTCTTGTTAAGGGGGGTATAAGGGTATTGATGCAACTGAAAACTCGAATTTAATGCCAGTTCTTGAATGGTTTGGGTTTTGGCCGGTTTTGTTTTTGAGGCTGTTTTGTTACTCGATGTCAGATTGGTTCTTTGAGTTTAGTGGTTGTCATTTGAGTGTTTCTTCAAAACTATCTCATTGTTCTTTGTCATTGTTTTTTTCCGTTTAAAATCTCTAATCCTTTGATGCATGTGGCTGAAGACATTTGCAATTGCACTTCTTATCCATTCTTTTGTCCACCAAGTTATCAGGTAAAAGCTTTTATTTTGCATGATACAAGAGTTCTGTGCAGTAGAAGTAGAATCTTCCTTTCTCTGGTGAAGACCTAGTATGAGGTGAGGACCACTTCTCTTAGGCTTGGTGGCAACCATATTAGATCTGGAATTTTGATCCTTCTACTCCCTTCCGCTCCCTTGGGAGATCAAGTCTAGTTAAGCATTATCAAGCACTGAGGGACCTCACGGAGAACAATTAGATGATGAAGTTGGTTGTCCCTGAGATAGATCTCACTAAAACATGAACTCATCCCTTTCATTTTCTGTTTGCAATTAATATGATAATCCCCATCTCGTTGAGATTGAGAATGTTAGAGATGATACTCAAGAAACTCTTCAGAACAAGGATCCAGGATACATATATTATGTTCCAGTTTAATAATTTTCTTTTGTAGTCAAGGAGGTTTGGTAGCACCTAGCTGTTTTGTCCTCCCTTGTAAAGTGATGACTACTCTGAAGCCTGAACAAAGAGTTGATTTCATATGGTTTGTCCTTGTACCTTCATCACAGGCAGTAAAATCAAATGGAAAGAGCTCACATGAACAAATCAGATCAAATGGTTACTCAGTTCCTTGATTTTAGCCGTTGTCTAGTCAACTGTTATTTACGTACTGATAGAATACTTTTATGCATCTCCAACTGTTGGATTTTATTGATACAGTAGTCATTCAAAGATTGAACAAACACTTAAAAGAGAAGAAAAAAAAAGAAAGGAAAGAAGAGGGAGAAGAGAGAGAGAGAGAGCTCGAGAGAGATTTTGAGAAAAGAGAGAGTTGGTTGTTTTGAAACAGCCGCCCCACTCTTAAATTTATATRCATAGTATCATACTTATAAAAGGACTGAATTGCTTACATGGCAAGATAAGATAAAGCTGAAATTATAAAAGACTAATCCTAATCTTATAAGAGACAAATCCTAATCTTATCATAAAAGACTAATCCTAATAATAACTTATTGCTGACATACGAACAGTGGGGACCACCTTAGTGGGGTCCACATTAGTGTTCTATACACTCCCCCTGAAGTCGGGAATAAATGTTTGTCATTCCCAACTTGCATAGATCTGCCTCTAACTTCTTCCTTGGAATCGCCTTGGTGAGAAGGTCTGCCAACTGCATGTCGGAGGTGATGTATGGAAGGCATACTTCTTGAGATGTAACCCTCTCTCTGGTAAAATGTCGATCCACTTCAATATGTTTAGTTCTGTCATGTTGTACCGGATTATGGGCTATATTGATGGTAGCCTGATTATCACAATACAACATCAAGGGTTTCTCATAAACAATACCTAACTCCTCAAATAATGATCTCAACCATAGAATCTCAGCTACACCATTTGCCATGGATCTATATTCAGCTTCAGCACTGGAATGAGAAACAACATTTTGTTTCTTACTCCTTCGAGAGACAAGATTACCTCCTACAAAAGCACAATATCCAGAGGTAGATCTTTGATCATCAACACACCCCGCCCAATCAGCATCTATGTAAACTTCTATCTTCATGTGATCATTATTCTTGAATAAAATGCCTCTACTTGGGCACCTCTTCAAATATGCTAGTATCCTCTCAACTGCAAGGAGGTGAGTAGTCCTAGGAGAGTGCATATACTGACTAACCACACTAACTGCATAACTGATATCGGGTCAAGTGAGACAAAGATAGAGAAGTTTTCCAACTAACAATTGGAACATAGCTTTATCTTCAAGGGGCTCTCCACCCTCTGCACTGATCTTGTGATTTTGTTAAATAGGTGTGTCAGCAGGCTTAACACCCAACTTTCCTATTTCTTCCAATAGGTCAAGAACATACTTTCTTTGAGAAACAAAAATCCCATGCTTGGATCTGGCTACCTCAATGCCCAAGAAGTATCGTAGTTCTCCCAGATCTTTTACCTCAAAACTCTTGATGAAGGAGTTGCTTAAGGGACTCAATCTCACTATTATCATTTCCTGTTACTACAATAACATCCACATATACAGCAAACAAGGTTAAGGAAGAATCCACTCTCTTAATAAACAAGGTGTGGTCTGACTGGGCTTGTACATATCTAAACCTTTCAAGGGCTCGTTTGAATCTATCAAACCAAGCTTTGGGCGATTGTTTTAGTCCATACAAGGCTTTGTTTAACCGACAAACCTTCTTTCCTGTCTCTGTACCATAAAATCCAAGAGGTAACTGCATGTAAATTTCTTCTTGCAAGTCTTCGTTGAGGAAGGCATTTTTAACATCCATCTGATACAACGGCCAAGAGTAACTGGCTACAAGAGATAATAGGACTCTGATAGTGGTCATCTTTGCTATTGGTGCAAAAGTTTCCAAGTAATCAATACCATATGTCTGAGTAATTTCCTTTGCAACTAATCAGGCCTTATACCTTTCAACGGAACCATCAACATTATGTTTCATAGTGAACACCCATGTACATCCAATTGGTTTCTTCTCTTTAGGCTGATCAACCATCTCCCAGGTATTGTTTCTGATTAGGGCATCCATTTCTACTTTTATTGCATCTTTCCACTCAGGATCTGACAAGGCTTCCTATACTGTTATGGGAATGGGAATTTCAGCAATTGATGCAAGAAAAGACTTATAGGAGGGAGACAAATGTTCATAGGACAAGAACTGGGAAATGCAGTGAGTTGTGAATGTGGTGCAATGGCGTTTGCCTTTACGGACTGCTATGGGAAGGTCAAGGTCATTCAATGAAAGTGAAGGCTCCATGGTGGAAGATCTCTCTTCTGTAGTATCTGGTGAAGAGGCTGTGGTACCTGGATCTGGATCTGCTAAAGGAACTAGGGCCGGCCTGGACTGCTGATGACCAAAATCAACCTGCCTCCATCGTTTGTGATAGACTCTCACATCCCTGCACCTCTGACAACCCTCCCCATTACACCCCTCTTCACTTAATGGGACAGGTAAAGGAACTTCTGATGAGTTAATCCCAACCTCACTACTCTCCCCCTGAGGAGAAACCCTTGGATAATAGGGTAGATCTTCAAAGAAAGTGACATCCATTGAGACATCTTTTCCCAGAAGTAGGTTCATAGTAGCAATATCCCTTTTGATTTTGTGCATAACCATGAAAAATACATTGTGAGGCCTTAGGATCAAACTTGGAACGATGAGGGCCAAGAATTTAAACAAAGCATGTACAACCAAAGGTTTTAAGGGGAACGATAAATAACTCTTTATCAGGATATAAGAGGGTAAATGGAGGTTTCATGTCAAGAACCCGTGAAGGAATCCTATTGATGAGATATACTGCTGTAAGAATAGCATTTCCCCATAAACGTATAGGCACATTGGAGGTAAACATAATGCTTCTAGCCACCTCCAATATGTGTTTATTCTTTCTTTCAGCAACCCCATTATGCTGTGGTGTATGAGGACAGGTACTCTGATGGATAATCCCATGTTCAAGCAAATAGGAGGCTAATGGGTTTGCAAAATATTCTTTCGCATTATCAAATCTAAAAATTTTGATTTGGACCCCAAATTGGGTTAAAATCATCTAAAGAAAGATCTGAGTTAATGTTGGAACCTCATCTCGAAAACACATGAGATAAACCCACGAAAAACGAGTATAATCATCAACAAACAGTAGGAAATATCTGTACCCCCCCATGGCAGTGGTATGGTAAGGTTCCCAAACATCAGTATGCACACTTTCAAAGGGAATATTACTTCTATTATTACTTAATGAATAGGTTGTCCTGCAGTGTTTTGTAAGTTCACAACTCTCACATTTCAATCTAGACATCTAGATAGATTCAAATAAACTGGGAAACATACTCTTCAAAGCCCGAAAAGTTAAATGACCCATTCTATTATGCCAAAGCATAGCCTGATCAACAGATTGAGAAACACAAGACCTCTTAGTCTCACTATCTTTCCCAATGAGAACTCTCTCCAAGCAGATAAACTCCATTTGCCTTACGGCCAGTCCCAATCACCTTCCTTGTCTCCAGATCCTGAAAAACACATCAATCCGAGAAAAAGGTTACTGAACAATTCTGGTTTTTTGTAATGCTACTAACTGAAAGCAAGTTAGTACTAAGCTTAGGAACATGCAAAACCGAAGAGAAGGAAATGGCATTAGACAACTTGATGTCTCCTTTGCCAGAAATAGGAATGAGGGAGCCATCAACAATGGGCACTTTGTCTCTATCGGAAGATAAGTGATAGGTAGTAAACAGTGATGGCAAGCCAGTCATATGGTCAGATGCTCTTGAATCTATTATCCATAATGTTCTGTATTACCTGTAGCTGAGGCATGGTGAGCTGAGGCCCGATTACCCTTATGAGCAAAAGCTGAGGTAGGGGGTGCTGATGCTGTCTGAGGAGGTGGAGCTGAATTACCAACTTCATTTTCCAGCTGAATTAGAGCAGCTCGGACAGAAGCTAGGGTGTCTAGAGGAGTACCTTTTGTGCTAGATGAGGTTGTACTATCAGTGTTAACAACCATATTTGCATTCCCCTTTTTGTTTATGAGTTTTGCTGGAACTAGATGTGGATGCAACTTCCAACAGGTATCTTTAGTATGTTTAGGTTTCTTGCAATGCTCACATACTAGGTCCTTATTAGCTTCCTTCATGTCTCTTTCCTTATCACCCTCAGATTTGGGCTTAACTGCTGCCAGAGCTGATTCAAAAGGCTGTTGCTGTAGCATAACTTTTCTCCTAGTTTCTTCGCTGTGTACTAAGGAATAGGCTTGGTATAGAGTTATACTGTCTCTTGTCAACAATTGCTGTCTCACAATATCATATTCAGAATTTAGACCAGCCAGGAATTCAAACACTATTAGTTTCAATCTTCTTTCTGTAAGTCTGTGCATCCTTCTGACTTTCCCTGTCAATTGATTCAAGGTGGTCAATTTCATGCCACAGGGATTTCAAGATTGAAAAATAAACAGAAACTTGTTTCTCACTTTGCTTGAGATTTTTAACCTCACATTTCAGCTCATAAGCCCTAGCAACGTTAAGGGGTTGAGAGTAGGTTTCTTTCACAACATCCCAAATTTCCTTAGCTGTTTTTGCCCATAAGTAGTTTCGGATGATGTGTGGCTGCATAGAGTTGCACAACCATGTCATCACCAAATAATTCTCTTGAATCCACTTAGCATAAGTGGGATCCCCCTTAGTTGGTTCCTTCATATCCCCTAGCAAATAGTTTAGTTTTCCTCTTCCCCCAATGGCCATCATGGCTGATTGAGCCCATTCTAAGTAATTTGACCCATCAAACTTAACAGTTGTAATCTGGAAAGTGTTCTCAGTCATATTACCTGAGCCAGTTCCAAAAACACCCTCCCCTTGGCTCTTGAACTCCATTCTTGGTTAGGGGTTAAGCAAAAAAACACCTTCTATTTACTGTAACAATCAGCCTACTGGGTTTGAAAACTAACGACAGTAGGTCTAGAAACAGAAAACAGATTTAGTAAAAAAACTTTCCAATTCACTGTATCACTATATCGATTAGCCTACTGAACCTGAGAACTAATAGCAGTTGGCCTAGGTTTCAGCAGAACTGGGTATAGAACTCCTAAACAGATTATCTGGACACAGTAACAGTCCTGGATTTCAGGGTTTTCTCTTAAAACCTGTAGAGAAGATGGGCCGAATGGCCCATAGGTTGTTTATTCTTTCTTGTTATTTATGTTTCTTTTCTGTAATGGGCCTTATTCTGGGCCCATCCTGTCTATATTAAGTTCTTTGTAAATTCTTGCCCACCTAAGGGCCTCCTTGTAATTATTCAAATATATCTTAATAAAAGAATGTTAGGGTGCTGAGAG
>NW_010729344.1:22221-59397 GCF_000365185.1 Nelumbo nucifera | reverse complement strand
TTAATTCTTTTTTATAAATATTTTATTTGAAATATTAAATAGAAATTATTAATGGAATAATTTATATTAATATATTGTATTATATTAATATAATATACTAATATATTATATTATTAATGTACATTAGTCGACATCCTGCTGACATAATAGGAAAAACTTTCTTTTTTTTTGGTTATTTGGACCGACTTGGTCGACATTTCCAAAATATAGGAAATGTCGACCGAAATAATGTAATTTTTATATTACCATCCATTTTCATGTCAGTGAGCCTCGACATCGACATATGTCAGGCGACTTAGCAACATTTCGCGACATTTCGCAACATTTGAAACCATGATTTCAAGTAGCACAAGATCCTCTCTGCTGTAGCCATGTGTGTATCCCAAGAGCATGCATGAATTGACTGATAACACTAACTGCAGAAAATATTAAGGTTGGTCATGCAGAGATACAACAACATCTCAAGTAGCCTTTGAAACACTCCCCTATCATCCAACATTTTTCTTCAGAACTAAACTGTTTATGATTCAAATCAATGGGTGTAGCTACTGACTTATCCCCAAGTTTTTCCGTCTTAGTAAGTAAATCAAGGACATACTTGCGCCTAGAAAAGAAGATGCCATCTTTGGATCTAGAAACCTCAATCTACAAGAAGTAACTCAATTCCCCTAAATCCTTGATTTCAAATTCAGTATTGAGAAACCTCTTGAGACTATCGACCTCCTACACATCATCACTAGTCACTACTATATCATCTACATAAACAATCAAGAAAGTGGTAGAAGTAGCTCTCTTCTTTGCAAAGAGGTTGTGATCCGACTGTGTTTGGATCATAGTTGTCAAGGTGATGCCTAGGGGACAAGGTGCCCTTTGAGGCTCAAGTTTTGTACTATGTATTATAAAATACTTTTTTATTCTTTATTTTTTGACATTATAATTATAAAATAGGCACTATTATTCATTTTTTGTGTTTATATTACTAATTTCTTTTTAATATTTTTCTTATTTGTTAGGGTTTAATCAATATAAACATTGCTAAATGCTGTATTGAACCCCCAAAGACTTTAAAGCCTGAACCAATAAGTAAGGAAGAACTTAAAATTTTGTCTAGTCAACACATTTTCTATTTTTTCTTTTCTTCTTTTCCTATAACAAAAATAAGGGTTCAGCCCCTATATTTTTTGAATTTTCTTTTCCTTCTTTTTCTTCTCTTGAATATGTTGATTTTCTATATTTTAACATGAACACTATACTTTTCTTATGAAAATTATGAATAATTATTAAGGAAATATGGTTATGGTACCTTGGGAAATACCAGAAAAAAATCCATCGCCTAGGTGACAAGGCGACAAGGCGCCCCCCTGTCGCCTAGCCTCACCTTGGCGCCTTGAAAACTATGGTTTGGATATAGTCGAATTTGATAAGGGCTCCCTAAAACCTCTCAAACCATGCTCTAGGTGATTGCCTAAGGCCATAAAGTGATTTCTTTAGTTTACAGACTTTTCCCTGCATATCATTATCATACATCCCAAGAGAGAGGGGCATGTATACTTCTTCATGCAGATCCCCATTTAAGAAGGCATTCTTTACATCAAACTGATATAAGGGCCAACCGAAGTTCGCTGTTAGAGATAACAAAACCCTTAGAGGTCATCTTAGCAATAGGAGCAAATATCTCTAAGTAGTCCACCCCATATATCTGTGTATACCCCTTTGCAACCAATCAGGCCTTAAACCTCTCAATGGATCCATTTGCATGATACTTGATGGTATAGACCCATTTTCACCCCACAAGGTCCTTCCCTACAGGCAAATCCATGCATCATTTTTATGCAATGCTTCTATCTCAGTTATCTTCACATCCCTCCATTTTGACTCTGAAAGAGCTTCCGATATAGATTTGGAGATAGTCTGAGAAGAAATAGAGGATATAAAGGATAGTATTAGGAAAGTAACTCATAGGAAATGTATTTGGAGATACAATGTTGGTGCAGTTTCTCTCACCCTTTTTTATGGCAATTGGGACATCAAGGTCAGGAAATAAAGGATGGGGTGCTGAAGGAAGGGTGCTAGTACTTGCAGTCTCTTCAGTGCCTGGAAGTGGAGGCTCGGTTCTCTTACCCTTTTAAATTACTGTTTCATCATTTTGTCGTTTTTGTTCGACAAATCTTACTCTGTACATGTACATCTGAAAACCTTATTTGTAGAAGCCTGTTCTATTTGCTGTTTGTTGTGGTTTTTTGATTGCTGTTGTCTGCTTCTAGCTCTATTTTTTTTGGTACTGTTTCTTTTCTTTCTATGTGATCTCTTGTTTTGAAGGATTTCCATGGATGCAAAGGTTGTATTTTTATAATTTGAGTTGGTTTGGGTGTATGGGAGGGTACAGTATAAAGCTGATTAAATGGGGGTACCTCATCACTTAAGCTCAACTACTCTGCGGATGTTATGAGTGCCCATTAAGCTGATTTGTGATCTTAGTTTACTGAAAATAAGTTTATTTTTTTTCCTGAACCTCAGTGCTGGCCTTTCACGGAGAAGAAAGGTAGAAGTTGTGCTATATTCAAGTCTTAATGGAGGGAGGGGAATCTTGAAGTTGCTGGAATGTTCAGAACTGCCAGTTGATATAATGTACTATAGATACAAAAAAGGTGGGCTCCTATAGATTAATATCTCATGTTTGCCTTTTCATATTTCAAAGTGGTGTGGACAATTTGTTGTTGCTTTTCTGAGGTGGAATATACTTGGTAAAAGATTGACAAAAATCCCCTCATTCACTGTAAGGTTACTGCAAAGAGAATGAGATATAGTCTACACTATTGTGGTGTACAACACGTATATTATCAATTGTATATAGTTTCTTTTTAAAAAAATAAAAAAATTGGAAAACCATATACCGTAGATAATATAAATGTTTTGCACCATAATAATGTAGGCTATCTTTTGTTTTCTTGGCAATTACCACAGTAAAGGATAATATCTTATTTTCAAGGACTTTTTGGAACTTGAGGTGCTTCTCCTAAGGAGATATTTATACTGATAATTTGATGGGAGTTGAGCAAAGGCCTCAACTCCTTGGATTGGTTTGGCAGGAGGCTCTCTAGCAATTTGGATGAAAAAGGACACGATTCTCTCTTAGAAGAAGAAAGGACCTTAAGATGGATGTTGAAGGAGTTGGAAGAGATAGTGATGAGGGAAGAGATGTGTTGGAGACAAAAATCAAGGCATTAATGGATTTAGGAAGGGGATGGTAATACTAAATTTTTCCATGCAATCGCTAATGGAAGAAGGAGAAAAAACTTCGTTGAAAAGTTAGAGATAAATGGTGAAGTTGTGGATGATCAAGAGGAGATTGCTAATGTTTTCACGAATCATTTTAAGGCAGTTTACAAAAGACAGGGGGATGTGAGGCTTAGAGTGGAAGGGTTAGAGTGGCCTAGATTGGACTTAGAGGTGGCAAATCAGTTGGAAGAGGTTTTGAATTGGAAGAAATAAAGGGAGTTGTGTTTTCAATGGATAGATCTAAAGCACCTAGACCTGACTGTTTCACTATGGCTTTCTTTCAAGGTTGTTGGGATATCATCAAGTTAGATTTGTTGGCAGTATTTGAGGAGTTTGTGGAAATTCACTTTATAAGTCCAGGGATCAACTCCACCTTCTTGGCTTTGATTCCTAAAAAGGGAGATGTTGTTCAATTGAAAGACTTTAGACCCATCAGTCTAGTGACTAGCATTCATAAAATTTTGGCCAAAGTTTTGTCGTTAAGGTTAAAATTAGCCCTTCCAACAGGGAATACAGATTACAGATCAAATCTTGATAGCAAATGAATGTGTGGAGGACTTCAAGAGAAGGGGAAGAAAGGTTTCATATGTAAACTGGACTTGGAGAAAGCGTATGACATGGTCGATTGGTCTTTTCTGTTGGAATCCTTGAGGAACTTTGGGTTTGGAGAGAAATGGTGTGGCTGGATTGAAGCTTGTTTAAAAACCTACCATTTTTCAGTTTTAGTTAACAGAGTGGTTAGAGACTTCTTTCCAGCATCTAGAGGGTTGAGACAAGGGGATCATCTTTCTCCTTTCCTTTTCACCTTGGTAGCCGATGTGTTTAGTAGGCTCATTTCGAGAGCCGATGGGTTAGATATGTTTAGAGGATGGAGGGTAGGAAGAGAGGGTATTGTGGTGTCACACTTCAATTTGCAGATACAATCATTTTTTGCGAGATTGGAGATCCCATAAAGGCTAGAAATTTGAAACGAGTAATAAAGTTGTTTGAATGCGTGTCGAAGATGAAGGTCAATTTTGAAAAGAATTGTGTAGTGGGGGTAAATTTGGAGACAAAGGAGTTGAGTGAGGTAGCAGAGTCCTTAGGTTTCCTTACCTCTAGCTGGCCCTGAAGTATTTGGGTATGCCTCTAGGAGATAATCCAAGAGAAGGAAGATTTTGGAATTCGATTGAAGAAAAGTGCACAAATAAGTTGACAGTTTGGAAGAGAAACTACATTTCCCTCGAGGGTCGGATCACTTTAATTAGAGCTACTCTTGCGAACTTGCCAATGTACCTTCTTTCTGTCTTTAGAATGCCACCAAAGGTGATTTTGAAGGTAGAGAGTCATGAGAGATTTCTTGTGAGAGTCAGGGGAAGGGAGGAAGGATCATGTGGTTAGGTGGGAAATAGTGTGTAGGAGGAAGGAGTAGGGGGTTTGGGACTAGGCAATCTAAGGAAGAAAAATACATCATTATTAAGCAAATGGCTGTGGAGGTGGTCTCTAGAAAGGAAGAGACTTTCGCATAAAGTGGTAAGAAGTGTGCATGGTGTTGTAGACAATGGTTGGGATGCTGGTGTATCTCGGCGTGCTACGCTGAAATCCCCATGGAAGGCTATTCATAGTATTCTTCCCGTTTTCCTGAACCTGATCAGGTATGATGTTTGTACAGGAGATAGGGTTTTGTTTTGGGAGGATGTTTGGATTGGTGACTGTGCACTCAAGGACCTCTTTCCCTCATTGTATTCCATCTTGTGTTTTAAAAACGAGCCAATTCAAAGGTTTGTATCCTCATCCTTTTCTTCTGGTATAAACTGGAATCTGGGTTTTAGAAGAGATTTGAGAGATTCTGAGCTTGACCAGGTTGCTTTGCTCCTTAAAACTATTGACCCCATTTGCTTGGACCCTCCTTTTGTAGATTCCCGTATTTGGAAGCCTTTACCCTCGGGATCCTTTTCTTGTGCTTCATTCTTTGCTTCCTTGTGCTCCTCTCCATTGCCTCAACCTTTTCATAAGGAAGTTTGGCCCAATCTTGTCCCTCCTAAAGTGGGAGACCTTTGTTTGGAAGTCTCCTCGGGAAAATCAACACTTTGGATGTTTTGCAAAAAAGAAGGCCTAGTCTTTGTATCTCTCCTAATTGGTGCACCCTATGCAAAGCAAATGTAGAAAGTTGCTATCATATACTAATCACTTGCCCTTTTGTTGTAGGCCTTTGGGAAAAAGCTTTTTGTTTTTTTTTGGTGCAGGTGGATAGAACTGGAGCAGATTTGCAATCTTTTTGTTCCTACAACTTTCAGGTGGCCAAAGAGAAGAGGAAGAGTTTTGTGGAGGTGTGTTAGAGCTGCTTTGGTGTGGACTGTGTGGGAGGAATGAAATGCTAGACAGTGTATGCCCTTAGCTCCAATCAGATTGATGTACATTAGACATTTATTGTAAATGAATAAAAGTACATAATTGATTCACATTATATCTGGTATATTTCTGTGTAATTACCCTTAAACTGGACACTTATGAGACTCGTGTTAGTTTAGAATGTTTTCAGTAGTTGGATAGACTTGGGGAGGTTTATCCTGCCAAGGTTGACACTAATGTGCAACCAAGTCGGTTGGGGTAGCTTGTCTCAGCTACCAGGGTGAGATTGGTGGGCAAAACTGGAAAGTTACACCTAATCCCTAGACTCGATTATGGTACTGCACTGGGTGTTGGATTGGACTGTCTTTGATATGCCAATTAGTGAGATCCTTAGCGGGGGTCAAAACCTGAGTATGTTGGGGCAGTCTGAGAATTCACTCTACTGGGTGATCATAGTGAGAGGATCAGCCCCTTTGTCGGACAAAGTGAATGATCAGGGACCGCGCTCCCTGTGTTGGAAACCAAAACTGCCGGCAGTCGATTTCAACCGTGTTTGAGATTTGTTTTGCAAAATATATATTTATATGAAAAAATATATATTATGTTTTATGAAAAAGGTTTGCAAAAAGTTTTAATTCCCGGGATCCAATTGAGCAAAGAGTGCAACACTGTACCTTGCAGCCGAGGGAGAGGTCCTCTCTTGTCGGGCAGTGTTTGATCATTATGGGCTGAGAGGTTAAGTGTAAGACCATTTACGACTTTTATACCTGATGGGCTAATCTCACTTAAGATCATAGTCCTTGGGCCTTCGTAAGGTGTCTGGACTCAAGGACCATTTAGTGTAAATGTTGGGCCCATTAAGAACCCATAGTGATGGACTCAGGGGTTTAATGTGTTCAACAGTGAATTCGGCTAGGCCTTGTAATAGAGGCTAGGCTGAACCCATATGGCTTTTGTGAGGTCAATGTTAGGGTCCCACACCATACATAGAGAGCCAAGTTAGCCAGCATTTAAAAGGGGAAGTGAGCCCACTTACTTAATGGGCCTAGGACCCAAGATTAATATGATTAATCATGGTGTCACATGACAGCTTAAGCAGTCATGTGACATGGGGCGGATCTGGGTTTGGATCAGTAGATAAGATAAGGGGATAAGCCTTATCACTTAAGGAGCCCAGATCCAAATAAAGATTTGGATTAGGAAACTCCTAATTGGATTAGGGGAAGCTGATCCTTGTGGGTTATAAATAAAGGGGGCGGATTGCTTTAGTTTCATCCTTTTTCTACTCTCAGTTCTCTCCCTCAGTTCTTGCCACCCTACCCTATTCGATCTCCAGTTTCTTGGACTGATCAAGATTGGATCTTGATTCTGATTTTTGCAAGAAAAATCAGATTTAATTCGTGCTCACCATCCCTTGCTTGATCCTTGTTGAAGGATTGCAGTTCTTGCTGATGGACTGCAATGCTGAACCTGTTTCATCTCAAGTTGCGCCATCTTCAGTGGAGGCAGGTTTTGGTACTCTTTGGGCATGAACACCTACTTTGGGAGCTATACATGTGGATTCCTATCGGGTATTGCCTTTTCTTTTGGTTTCAGATCTGGTCCGATTTGTTTCAAGAACGATCATTGAAAAATGCAGTTTTTCTAAAACTGGGAATATGATTCCTGGAAGGGAGAAAAGAAATTTTTGAAATTTCGCCCAGCCACCCTGCATGGTTCGGCCATCCATATGATAGATCTCCCTTCCCTTCAATAAGTTGGGTAAAATCCTTGGATCTGTTCTAATAATTAGGAACAACTAGCTAAAAGTTCCTCAGCCAGAAGCAAGCCGGTGGTGGATTGGAAGCCTCCTAATGCAGGCTTCATTAAACTAAATTTTGATGGTTGTAGTTTGGGCAACCTGGGGCCATCTGGAATAGGGGGAGTCTAGAAATGATGAGGGTTAGATTGTAGCTCTATTTTCTGGTGGGCGATTCAGTAAACGCAGAACTCCAAGCTGTGTTACAAGGAGCAGAAATTGCAAAAGAGTTGGCAGTGGAGCATTTAATGATTCAAGGTGATTCCAAATTGGTTATTGGATGTTTAAAAGAACTGGAGATGGCAGCCTGGCCGTACAGGGGGGCTTTGAGAAGATTTAAGTGGCTAACTTCAAATATTTCAGTCACAGTTCAATGGGAAGGAACGGCAAATGGGCTGGCAGACTTCCTAGCTAAATAAGTACATAGGAATCAGCTCTTTTGGGCTCAATTATAAGCTTTATGATGTAGTCTGGAGGCAGCACCTTGCCCCTCTTTGTGGGGAATTGTGTGATATATACTTAGTTCTTTAATTAATAAAATTTTCATTATTATTATCTATCAAAATGATAAATAAATAAATGCCAATGATAAGGGCATGAGAACTAATTCTCAGCCCATTCTCTCTCTCTCTCTCATATTCCCTTCCCTTCTCATCTTTGTTTGTTGTTTTATTTGATTTCTCACACTAAACACACAAGAAACAGTTGATTGCTACTCAACTTGGTATTAGAGCCCTCTTCAAGTTTGATCTGCTCTAACATGTTTTCTGTGAGACTGCTATTGCCAGCACCCTGCACCCATACAGATGGTGTCAACGTCAACAAGTGTACAATCCGCTTGCAACTCATTAAAATGAAACCCTAGAATTTTGCAAGGTTTGACTTTAAGGGATTTCTGGTGCCACATTTGAAGGACTTTGATGTTGTATACTGTTAATTTATGTAATTCTAGCCACAGGGGGTATTTTAGTCTTTGTACCCTTCTTGAAGTTTGCCCTATTTAAATAACAATTCTGGGGAGTTGCCACTTACTTTTTTGGTTCTTAAATCTACTTTGTATTCTTCCTTTCTTCTCTCTAACATTTGTTTATGGCAGATTAGATGGTGTTGGAGCAAGATCTGCCATAAATCTGAATTTCTTTAATCTTTGTAATCTTACAAGAAAAGACGAAGAAGAGAGAGGAGAGAAGAAAGGAGGGGAGAAGAAGAGAAAAACGTGAGAGTTGAGGAAATGAGTGCTGGCGGCACCCAGCATCTCTTTTATTTTAATGTGTTATAACAAAAATAAAAAATAGAGAAATTGCAAGTAGGTCCCTGGTGGCTAGACCTGTTCATGGGCCGGGTAGCCCGACGGCCCGGCCCGGCCCACACCCCGGCCGGGCTTGGTCATATAATTAGTTCCGCGGGCTTAACACAATAAGCCCGACTGTGTTTCGGGCCGGGCTCGGGATTTGTCAAAAAAGCCCGGCCTGAGCCCGGCCCGGCCCGATTCAGTATTATATATTTTATAAAATATATAATATGTATTTTATATATTATATAAAATATATAAATAATATAATATTTATTAAAATATATATTTATAATTTAATATATATATATATATATATATTTTATTCTTTTCTTTATAATTTCAATCTATCTCTCTCTTTATTCAGCTGCTTCAACATTAATAATAATAATAATATAGGCTAAATTTCGGGCCCGGGCCCAGGCTCGGACTTCGGGTTTTTTGTGAGGGCCGGGCTCGGGCCCAAATTGTAGGCCCGATGGTCGGGCCGGACTCGGGCTCGGGCCTTAAAAAAATTTGTTAATACACAGTAAAAGCCCGGCCCGAGCCCGGCCCGGCCCGGCCCATGAACAGGTCTACTGGTGGCACACCCTAAAACATAAAGAAAGAACATGCTGACAGCAGTCTAGGCTGACAGCATTCTAACAACATGAATAAAAAACAGCTTAAATCTAACAACACTCCCCTTCAAGTTGGGTTGAATATATCTATCATACCCAACTTGTCACACAGCTCATTGTGCCGCAGGTGTGGAAGTCCTTCTGTGAGAACATCTGCAAGTTTCTCCTTGGATTTGACATAAGGGGTGCCGTAGGTGCATTCTTACAAGCTCCTTGAATTTGTCCACCTCATTATGCTTGGTCCTATCATGTAGGATTGGATTACTAGCTATATTAATGGCTGCCTTATTGTCACAGTAGAGGGACATAGGATTGTGGACAGTAACCCCAAGTTCCCCTAAAAGGTTCTTCAGCCAAAGAACTTCAGTCACCCCATGTGCCATTGGCTCTATACTCTGCTTTACCACTTGACCTTGCCACTACACTTTGCTTCTTACTTCTCCATGTCACTAGATATCCTCCTACAAAGGTACAATACCCACTTGTGGATTTTCTATCATCCACAGCACCTACCCAGTTAGCTTTTGTGTAGACTTCCACCTTCAGATGATTATGTTTGCTGAATAGTAATCCTGTTCCTGGATACTTCTTCAAGTACCTAAGAATCCTCTCTGTTGCCTCCATGTGTGGTCTTTTAGGGGAATGCATGAATTGGCTTAGGACCCCAACTAAGTAAGCAATGTCAGGGCGTGTCATGGACAAATTATGCAACCTTCCCACTAATCTTTGAAATTGTTTCACATCTTTTAGTAGTTCACCATCACAATTTCCTAGTTTATGGTCAACATCCATAGGGGTATTGGTTGGTTTTGCACCTAACTTGCTTGTATCCTGTAGCAGATCTAGGATATACTTCCTTTGAGAGATGAAGATGCCCCTTTTTGAGCGGGCAACCTCAATTCCAAGAAAGTACTTTAGGGGGCCTAGATCTTTCACTTCAAATTGAGAGGCTAGGAATTCCTTTAACTTTTGTATTTCTATGCTTTAGTTTCCTATAATGATGATATCATCTACGTACACTATCAACACAAACACTTGTTCTTGACATCTCTTCACAAAGAGAGTGTGATCAGACGGACATTGCTTGAACCCCACTTGTTGAATCGCCATATGAAATTTACTGAATCACGCTCGAGGAGATTGTTTTAGACCATAGAGAGACTTTCTTAGTTTTCACACCTTACTTTCACTTTCTTTGGCACAGAAACCAGGAGACTGAACCATGTAAACATCCTCTTCCAGATCACCATTTAAAAAGGCATTCTTTATATCTAGTTGATGCAATTTCCAGTCAAGGTTTGCAACCAATGATAGAAGAACCCGTATTGAATTCATCTTGGCTATTAGAACAAATGTCTCATCATAGTCAACACCATAAACTTGGGTGTACCCTTTAGCTACCAGCCTTGCTTTGTACCTTTCAACTGTCCCATCTTCCTTATGTTTCACTGTAAACACCCACTTACACCCCACTGGGTCTTTTCCTGTTGGAAGATCCACCAATTCCCATGTTTGATTCTTATGGAGGGCATTGATCTCCTCCTTCATAGCATTTGTCCATTTAGGGTATTTTAAAGCCTTTGCCACATTTCTGGGTATGGGAATACTATCAACTGCAGATAGGAAGGCATGGTGAAAGGGGGAAATGTGGTCATAGGACATATTGGGTAATGGGGTGTTTGGTAGTGCATGACCTGACCCCCCTTTCTATGAGCAATAGGAATGTCAAGGTCATTCACAACCAAAATGGGGGCTATGGGATCAACTCACCTCTTGGGAATCATACAGTGTTGGTTGCTCAGTGTTTGGTGGCTCCACATCTTTGTCACATTTGTGATCTCTACGGCGTTGACGTTGGAAAACACGAAAAGGAGCAAGATCCGGACTAGAAGTGTGAAGATATATCTTGATGTACATTATTAGTATAGTCCTTGTTGTACAATATAGTTTTCTTATTATTTTATTTGTTCCTTTTATATTTCAGCCCTATAAGGGCATTCTTGTAACTGTACATATCTTTTATATCTTTAATATAAAAGAGGCTCTTTGGGGTGGGGGTTGACCATTCTTGACACCCCTAATTCTGTTCTCTTTCTTGCTCTCAGTTCGGTTCACATGGTATTAGAACAGGTTTTTCTTTGATCCTCTTCTCTCTGATCCACTTTGTTTTCTTCATATGTGGAGAACTTGCATCACTGCCGATTGGTTCTGGACTGTCTTGATCTTTCTAGGAACCAGTTTTCTGCATTCTGCGCATCCAGCAAGAGAGATTTCATTGGATCTCTCTTGTTTGACATCCGTTTGCAGTAAGATTTGAAAGGAATTGCCGCCTAGCCCTTCTCAGCATATTCTGAAATTTTCATTGAGATCCATGAAGTTTTGAGAGAGATCTGTACTTCTCTTCTGGGTGGCTGTGTCCAGACTTTCCTTTTCTGGACTGTGTGTCCAGTTTTCTTCTATTACTGGATCTTGGACAATCTCTGGTGACAGTAAGGGGCTTCCTTTCTCAGTTTTTGACTCTCTTAGATTCGATTACTGTTTATATCACTTGTTTTGATCAGTTTTCACTTCAGTCTAGTTCTTTTAGACTTCTATCAAACCCTGATTTTGCTATTTTCTTGCTATAATGGCTTTAAACAAAGGGGATATTATTCCTGTGAAGATGAATGGACAGAATTATGGGATGTGGAAGTTCCATTTTGATTTTTATGTTGAAGGGAAAGGTTTGGAAGGATACCTGTTGTCACTAAACCAACTGAGACCGAGGTAAAGGCCCTACAACAATGAAAGCTGGATAATGACAAGCTTGTTTCTTGGATTTTGAGCTCTATAGATTATCATATTTTTGTACCTATGAGGAGAATGAAAACATCTTCTGAGATGTATTCATATCTGGAGAAAGTTTATCAATAGTCCAACGTATCTAAACAGTACCAAATAGAATCAGACTATCAAAATCAGCCAATTTGGATTCTTGGATCAAGACTATATCCTACGGTCCTACCTTTCTTTCCCCTTATCTTTTCTTCCCTTCCCTTTCCTTTCCTTTTCTTTCCTTATCTCTTTTTTTCTTCTCTTTCTTTTTTCTTTCTTTTTTCTTTCTTTTTTCTTTCCTTTCCTTTTTTTTTTTTCTTTTTTTGTCTTTTTATATCAGGTGTGCATGAAGCGCATGAGGCGTACGCCTCTAGCACGCTTCATGAAAAAAGAGCAAGAGGCGTACGCCTCAGAGGTGTCAGTGCCTCTGGCATATGCCTTGGGGCGTTTTGGGAGCGCCTCGCCTGGAGGCACGCCTCCAGGCATACGCCTCCCATGCCTTTTAAAACACTTTCAAAAGGCGTGCACTTGTTTGGGCTTGCCTCGAGGGGCTTGGTACAAAGGTGGCTTGTAGAATCAGGAATGGGAGATGTTTTACATCACACTAGCTATTTGAATTAATGCAATTGAGGATAAAAAAAGAGATTGTGGGCTTTACTTGCGTGAAAATGTTTTATATGTTTGATTTTATTTTTAAATTTTCATTTGAATGTGCTCTACATGTTATGTTTTTGTATTTTAATTTTAGATAATAGGTTTTTTAACATTTATTTTAAAATTTAAGTTATATATTTTTATTAATGTTTTGTTAATATTTTTTTTTTGAAATTTTTGGCGTTCTTTTTGAATTTTCTGACATTTTCTTTATATTTTTTTGGCATTTTGTTTTTTTCGTCTTGCTTCGAAAAGGCATACACCTCGCCTTGCACCTTATGGCTCGGGTGCAAATTGCCCTTTGCACTTTTTTCGCGCCTTGTGCTTTAAAACTCGTACATGGCAGTAGGTGCTGGTTTGATGATTTACTCTGCTTGTTCAGGTCATAGGGTATCCAAGTGGCTGAACCATAACTTGTAAGTGAAGTAGCATGATAACTATTTTCTCAGAAAGAGACATTTAAACAGATCTGAAAACCTCATACAGCAGTCTTCCTTTGTGGTGAATGGACTTGGACTGATCTGGATTGATTGGCAGAATGTTCATTTTTTTCGTTGCTAGCATCCAGTTGAGGCCCCTACTTTTCCAGATACTTCTTCCCCAACGACTATCAACATCAGCCAATTTGGATTCTTGGATCAAGACTATGTCCTACGGTCCTACCTTTCTTTCCCCAACATTGCTTTAATAGTTGCTCTCTTTCTAGCCCTTCCTAACCTCTTACGTTTCAGCTCAAGATTTTCATTTCCTCTTGGTTATTTGACCCCTACTTTCATTCCTCCCTACTTCCTCTAATCGTTACCCTTGCACATCTCTCCTCGACCTTTCTACCTCACTAAGTTTTCTTTTTCTCATCTTACCTTCTTCCTAATTTTTCCTCAAATATAATTTCAAGTCATTTGGGTTCTATAATTTACAACCCAGCTTCTCCACAAAATCATCCATAGAATCATTCATCTAAGGTCGAGCCTCTCTCACACTGGACTCACCGGAGCCTTCCCCACGAGCAACTTTAGGCGCATCACCATTGTTTCTCACCTCCATCCCTGAGATTTTTCTGCCTCTATTTCCTTTCTCTTCAAATATTCAAAGAAACCTTCTATCATCTCCTAAATTCCCCTTCCCTTTTTCCCTTCTGTAATTACTTCCCTTCCATTATTATTCTTCCTCTTCTTGACTATTTTAAGCTTGGCTTGCAGCAAGATGGTCTCCTTGGAACTTGGAGAGAAAGCTTCAGGCACAGAGCAAAAGGTTAGAAGCCAAAAATGAATTAACAACAGTATCTGGTTTCATTGGAAGGACAGGTTCAGATGACTCAGGAAGGGTCAATGTCTTTTCCTATTCAACAATTTGGGGCTTGCTACTTTGCCCAATTGGAGCTTCTACCATTGGAACTTCCCGTATTTGTTTTAACCCCATATTTACTTCCATTGATCTGCTGCTTATGCCTTATCCCTGTCCATTGTCTCTCTGCTCAGCCTCAAATGATTCTCCACCAATCCCTTACAGACACCCTGCCGAGATTGAATATTTGGTTTTGGTAACCCCTTATTTGAACTTCAGTTTCCCACGCTAACAGCCTCATTATACTCCACGTCTCACCCTGGTTAGAACCATTACCAATTGCCACCGGTATTGAAGATAGCTATCTGCCAATTATCCGGACTCTGAATCAGAGTCGCCATTATTATCATCCAATTGGTCACAATCAACCAACTATCATCATCAGCTTCCAAGTCCTCTGATCTGTTCTTGACACATCTGGAGTTTGGTTGATGAATCGCTGCTTCAGAAGTATTGAAGATTGCCTCCAGCCTTAGGACTCACTGCAACAAAGTCTTCAAGGTCAACTAGAAACGAGCAATTCCATCGACTTGGGATGATGATAGATGAGAATTATGGTCCCTAGTTGATATCAGGTCATGCCTCATGTGATCACTTAAAAACTCACATGATCCAGCATCTTCAAACTTGGTGGAACTTATAAGTGAGTCCACTACTCAGCTCAAGAATCCTCCCAATGGATCTGAAGTAATTGGACCCAAATTTTTTCTTTACTTCTTACAATGTAGTTGGCCCCCCTTCAGGTCTGACTTGGTCCCTTCTTTGAAAATTTTCCTTTTCCAAGGCACTTCTTGGTTCAGGCCCCTTCTTACAACGTGGGTTCCAAACTGCCAGGTCAGCTGCCTCTTCAATCTTTAACTCTTCCCCCCAAAGTGATGCTTCAGGTTCCATCGCCAACCCAACTTTGCTCCAAATTCCATTGACTAAGATGTCAATTGCTTGAGGAACAGTTTCAGGCTTCACACCAACGATTATAACCCTTTCTGCTTGGAGATTAACTACACCAACGATTTTTCCATCTTTGCCTGATTTCTCATTCTTTTAGTTAAAATCTTTCATCTCTCTCTTTCATGCACTTAACATGGTATAAATCTCTACCTTTCTTTTCTATCATCTTTGCTAGTTTATTAATTCCTTTTTCCCCCTTTTTAGTGCCTAATTTATGATGGAGCTTTTTACATGCCCTTAATTTAACTTTACCTTTTCTTAGTGTCATTTCTTATGGTTTTATATTTTTCTTAGTGCTTTTTTTTTGCATTTTATTCTTTTGCCATTCTTTGTAACATGCTTGATTTTAATCTGATTATATTTTGAATTCCTTTATTCCACCAAGTTTCATCAGCACTTTACTATTTCCCTTTAGATTCTTCTAGGACATTCTTTACCACTTTCTTCATGCAGTTTTCCATTTCAATGCACATAATAGTAGTCTTTCTATCTAAATTCCATTTTCCTTTTACTATCAACTTGTCTCTTAATGAGCTAGTTTTTCTCCTTTCAGATTGTCCCACCTAATTCGTGGACACCTACTTTCTTTCCTACTTATCTTTCTTTTCCTAATGTGCACATCCATGGTATAAAATGCTCATAAATTTCTTAATATTTCCATTTCCATGTGTACCACTCCACTCAGCACTTTCTCTCTCACAAAGTGACATTCAACTCGTATATGCTTGGTTCTCTCATGAAACACCGGATTAGAAGAGATATGCACTGCTGCCTAATTGTCACAATAGAGCTTCATTGGAGTGTTAATAGAGTATCCCATCTCTTGTAGAAGATTTCTTAGCCACACTAATTCACAAGTAGTATGTGCCATAGCTCTATATTCTGCCTCTGCACTGCTTCTTGCCACAACTGTCTGTTTCTTATTTTTCCATATCACCAGATTACCCCCAAGTACAATAGCCTGTAGTGGATCTCCTATTAGATATAGAGCCAGCCCAATCAACATCAGTTAGGAGCCCCCTTTAAATACCTCACAATCCTTAGAACTGCATCCCAATGTGGAACTCGAGGTCTCTGCATGAACTAACTTACCACACTAACCGCAAATGAAATATCTGGCCGGGTAATGGTTAGGTAGTTTAGTTTACCTACCAACCGCTGGTACTTTCCAGGATCTTCAAACTCTTCACCCATATCACTGCTCAGCTTAGTATTTGCTTCCATAGGTGTTTCAGCTGGTTTGGCACCTAACAATCCTGTTTCTTCCAACAAATCAAGAATATATTTCCTTTGACACAAATTAATACCATGCTTAGACCTTGCTACTTCTATCCCCACGAAATACTTTAGTTTACCAAGGTCCTTTGTCTGAAAGTGTTCCTGCAAAAGGATCTTCAACCTATCAATTCCCAGTTTATCATTCCCAATAATAACAATATCAACTACATATACCACCAATAGGATCTTTCCAGCCTGAGAGTCATGATTGAAGACTGAGTGGTCAACCTGGCATTGTTTCATACGAAACTTCTTTACCACCTCACTGAACCTACCAAACCATGCACGAGACCGTTTAAGTCCATAAATAGCCTTCTTTAGTCGGCACACCTTACCATCCTCCCCTTGAGCAACAAACCCCGGTGGTTGCTCCATATAGACCTCCTCAAGTAGATCACCATGTAAGAAAGCATTCTTGATATCAAGGTGAAAGAGAGGCCAATCATACATAGCAACTATAGATATCACGACACGAATTGAACCAATCTTAGCAACCGGAGAAAAGGTATCCGTGTAGTTAATACCATATGTTTGGGAGTACCCTTTGTCAACCAGTCTAGCTTTCAACCACTCTACACTACCATCAGGTAAGTACTTAACAGTGTATACCCACTTACAACTGAAAGCCTGCTTACTAGGAGAAAGTGTGGTGATGTCCCATGTATGATTATGAGTTAGAGCTGAGAGTTCTTCCATTGCATGGCACCACCTTGGAGAGGCAAGAGCTTCCTGGACATCCGTACGGACAACAGCAGAGGATAACAGGGAGGTAAACTGGCGATGAAGGGTGCAATTGCGTTTACCTTTCTACAAGGCAATGGGAAGATCAAGTTCAGAAACCGGGGTTGGGGTTGGTGTGTGAACAATTGCCGGGTCTGTCGATGATGATGGAGCTGTAGGAGTCGGTACATGTTGGCGATGTGTATACACTTGGCGAAGAGGTGGCCGTTCAACAGGTGGTGGCACACTGGCATCGGAGGCAAAGATTTGGTCGTAGTTGGAACAAGGGGAATGGGATCCACAATTGGAAGTGGAAGAGGAGGAGGTGGTGGGGAGGAAGAAACATCACTTGACCCCGAGAAAAACGGAGTGGACTCAAAGAAAGTAGCATTAACACACACAAAGGAACGTCGAGAACTAGGATTATAACACTTATACCCTTTTTGGGTCTGGGAATAGCCAAGGAAGATGCACTTAATGGATTGTGCATCTAACTTGTCCCTTCCCGGTCCTAGATTATGAACAAAACAGACACACCCAAAAACCCGAGGAGAAAGGGGAAACGGAGACAAGGCAGGAAACAAAGTGGTGAAAGGAGAATGACCATCAAGGATAGACGTGGGCATCCGGTTAATCAGGAAGCAAGGAGTAAGCACAACATCACTCCAAAAAGGTTTTGGTACATTCATATGGTGCATGAGGGATTGAGTAGTTTCCAAAAGGTGACGATTCTCTCTCAGCCACCCCATTTTGTTGTGGGGTGTAGGTACATGAAGTCTGATGGATAATGCCATGTTGTTCCAAATATTCCTGAAAGGGTGTAGAAAAATATTCACAGCCATTATCTGAACGAAGAATTTTAATGTATACACCAAATTGGTTGCAAATTTCAACATAAAATTTTTGGAAAATGGTAAACAATTCACTCMTTTCTTTCATTAGATMAAGCCACGTCATCYYTGAATAATCATCAACAAAAATAACAAAGTATCTATAACCATTGTATGACATTACTTTATTAGGACCCCAAACATTTGAATGAACTAAAGAAAAATGACTCGACATACGTTTATGAACCCTAGGACTAAAGGGAACAAGATGTTGTTTCCCCAACTGACATGACTCACAATCCAAAACAGAAAGATGACTCAACGAAGGAACAAGAGACTTCAAAACTTTCAGCAACGGATGACCAAGTCGATAGTGCCACTAGAGAGGAGAAAGAGATGTCTGGAGAGCTGTTGACGTACTTCCACCACCATCAAGGTAATACAATCCACCAGCTTCATGCCCTCCACCAATCTTCATCCCCGTCTTGAGATCCTGAAAAACACATGAAGAAGGGTAAAAAGTGATAGAGCAATTAAGAGACTTGGTCAACTTACTAATAGACATAAGGTTAAAAGGAAATTTGGGGACATACAAAACTGAGGATAAAGATAAAGGGTCCATGTTAACATTACCAACACCACAAATGGAGGATGTGGAACCATTAACAAGGGTAACTAATTGTGATGTTGGGTAGTAAGAGAGGGACGACAACACACCTGGAGTTCTAGTCATGTGATCGGGGGTTCCAGAGTCAATAATCCAGGGATTCACACCTGGAGTTCCAGTCATGTGATCGGAGGCTCTAGAGTCAATAATCCAGGGATTGGGTGTGGATGCCAGACAAGCCATACCTGAGTGTGCAAGAGTGGTTGTATTTAGTTGAAATGTGGCCTGAACAAACCTCTCATACTCATCACAGGGAACACTCATCATCTCCTTCCTGGGAACATCTATGGATATAGGGGGCATCTGATTAGCTGAATGGCTCTCCTGTCTAAAACTGCTATCATTGGTCATGGCATGGTTGGCCCAAGTTGAAGGTGGACCATGCAAATCATAGCAATAATTGATGGTATGTCCATCCATACCATAGTGTGTACATCATCTCGGACCAGAACTGTGTACTCTGCCATGAACTCCCCTGAATCTCGATCACCAATACGACCACCACCACGGTTATACATAGGTCCACCACCACCACTATGGCCATATACTGGTCCACTGCTACCACTACGGCCAGATTGAGCTCCCCGAGCTCCACCTCTAATACCACAACCCCTTGATATTGCAATGGCTGATCTATCGGAAACACTAGAATTCTCGGTAGATCCAATAGAAATCCTCCTAAGTCGAGCAAACACCTCTTCTAAGGAAGGGAGAGCTGATCCTCCTAGTATTTGTGCCCGCATTGGTTCATATTCAGACTTTAGCCCCACCAAAAATTTGGCCACATCTAGTTGTTCTCTCTGTTGTTGCTGAATTTTAACATCAGAGGTTAGGGGGTGATACACATCAGCTCATTATGAAGGTTTCTCATGCTAGCATATTCCTCAAGACTTTGATTACCCTGTTGCAAATTAAAGTATTCCTGATACAGCTGATATACTCTAGTTGTGTTGTCTTGTCCCGAATACAGCTTCTTAGCATGGTCCCACACTTCCTTGGCAGTATCGAGAAACATGAAATTCATACTAATCTTGGGTTCCATACTGTTCCATAACAATGTAATAATCTGTGCATCTTCTTGTTCCCAGTCACCATACTCAGGAGATTCAGTAGAGGGTTTTTCCTCCCTTATGAACATCCGATAACATATTCACATGCTGGAGAGAAGCATTTTAGGGTTCCCTGTACATAGCAACTTTGTACACAAGAACGATGGATGGAAATCTCTTTGAGTCCCTTCAACTTTTTACAGCTACTATCTAGATATTAAATTTCTTATGCCTTGTATTTACACAACCCCCAATTGCTAAACGAAGATGGGGGCTTCTTTGTTCCCCTTCCTCCTCCGTAATTAGTAGCTCCCTATCACCATCATCATGTGCTCACTCCAATTCTTTATCTACACCACCACCACCTAAACTAATACTTACAAATTCACAGTTGAATATACGTGGATGGCATGCCCCGAAGTCAAGAAAGGTGGAAAGACCCCTGTCCTTCAGTAATAGCATACAAAATCCTCTCTCATTCTTTCCTTGGAAGAATAAGGAGGTTCAGATAATTGGCACAAGTCATCACACTAGGCAAATCTCCATCAACCCACTCGCTACAGTGCTTGCGCACGATTGTTAGTTTTGGGTTCAAAGCAGCTAAGCCCCCTGGAGGGAGACGAGGTGCCCCAGTCACAAATTGTAGGAATGCTCGTCGCTGGTCGTGTTCAAACTCTTGTATAATTTCCAGCAAATTAATCACAGGAGGACTGCTAGATGTGTAGCCATGATCAAACTTGATGTGATCCACAATCTCATTGGAGGCCCAAGCATCCTGTTCACCACAGATTTCACCCAAGGCACATAATTTTCTCCATTCAACTTGATAGAGCTCATCTGAACATTCAGGTAGTCAGTAGGAACCATCACACTAGTTTTACTGTCACTGTTGTCTCCCATGGCTGAGAAAAAAAAAAATTCTTATTTCACCTCTCACCACACTGCACACTAAACCGCACTGTTCTCAGCACCTGTAATTGCTGAATTATGCACTCTCTACACCACAACCCTACCACATGACTACTTGAAAACTCACCACACTACTCGAAGGTCACTCCCCCTTCAAACCACACTGAAATCTGCATAAACCCTAACACACTACAATCTGAATTTTCATCACACGATCTGGAACACATCCACCATTTGATTCACAATAAAAACTGCATAAAAACCACTTACCTAATCACCAGAAAATCAAACTATACTCAACGCTCCACTGCATCACTCGAATCAGCCCTCTTCTCTTCATCAATTAGGGGGGGGGGGCTTCCTACAAACCACATCAAACACCCATGAACTGCATGACTGGAGGCATAGAAACCTCCAAGGGAAGAGGGCAATCACTCCTTTTCAGGTCCTTTCCTTATCTCCAACTGATGGCGAAGAAAAATGAAGAAAGCCCTAGACTGGATGCATGAAGATCAGAATTCTGGGCAGATTCGATTTGCTTAACCTAGCTCTGATGCCATATTATAATCCAATCTGCCTTTGAATTCTGTTAGAATAGTCACTGTAGAAATAAGAGAAAGATGAGAAGAGGAAGAAGAAGAAGAGAAGAAAATAGAGGAGAGAAGTCTGGTTCGAACAAGAGAGAAAATCAGTCTCTCTAGTCGGCCAGATCAATTTATATGTTTCTATTAAATCATAAAAGTTACATTTGCCCCTACTTAAGTGAGGGACACAAGTACTAATAGAACATTACACATCAGTAACTTAAACATAAACATAAAGACTAAGATACCCCTACACTGTCGACATTAACAATAGAGAATAAATCTAGAATCACTCACAGGGTACCTAGAATCACTTTAAGGCATGGGCACACTCATCATAGGTAGCATAAGCTCTAGGAACTCAAATAAATTTCATTAATCCTTGTGTAAAACACCCAAACATATTTATAGAGTGTTGATGACTAAAATATATAAACTTGATAAATTGCTGCTGCAATCCTATTTCTGTTCAAACTTCAAAGAAGACTTAATAACACTTAAAATTCTCATATAATGACTCAAAAGCTTTAAACATCAACTAAAATATGACTAGACAAATCAAACTAATAGGCTGGGCCTCAAAGGCACATGTTAAAATGACCAAAGGTAATCTTCTGCCATCTAAGTTTCTTGACAAGGGAGAAAAGTTCATTCAATTTCTGAACCCTTCATTACCCCAATGATTGTGCCAAAACAAAATTACTTCAAATCAGTACTAAGATATGTCATATGAGTTTTGATAGGTGTGCTAAGACAATATAAAGAATTAGATATTCTATTTTCAATGTGCTTCAATTAGAAATTTGAGAATTGAACTTGTGTTTTACCTTATTTCTATTACATTGTCATTATAAATTTTTATGATGTTATTATCTTCTTAGTTTTAGTTTTCATTGCAACTTTGCACTTTCAGTTTTGCATTATTTTATTGCTATGTTTTCTTTGTTGGATATCAAGACATCAAAATTGTCTTAGTAATAACATGTACACTGTTGTTCAATGTCCAATGTTTCCATGAATCTATATAAAGTTGGCAGATGAAGGGTTCAGAGTTTCACATATAATTATGTAAGTGGAAATATATACTCTATATCTGCCATAAACAAGGCATGTACATTAGACTATGCAACCCAAGCAAGAGTGAATACACCAATGATCTGTACATTCGGTACCTCTAGTTGTATAGATCACTGGTGTGTTCACTCTTGATTGGTTACATAGTCCATTGTACATGTCTTGTTCGTGCAGATCTTTCCCTGTGGGAATATGTTTTTGTACAGAACTGAGTTTGAAGTAAGATACATAATACAAATAAAGAATTGGTACAATAAAATCAATAGTATTGAAGTTCATAGACCTAATATTTTTGTTTGTCAAATACTTCTATGAGTCTTAATACTGTTCTCTATAGGTGTGTCAAGTGATCTAAGAAGATGAAACTAGAATGGTTGGCGTTTATGGATATGCTGCTAATCTTTGTGTTAATACTGGCAATGTAAGGGTGCAGGTACCAGATATTGGCTAGCTGAATTAAAGATTAGCACTGCTAGAATCATGCTTAGTGCATAGGTTCATGAGATTGAACTTGGATGTCAAGAAAATGGAGTGCATTTTGAAGTAATGGAAATTCAATGACTCGGTTTACAAAGCAAGGTTCAAAATTGTGTATTGCATCAAAGGAGCAATACTCCTAGAATAAAAAAAAAAGTTAATTTCAAGAATTGAGCAAGACACCTCAATGAAGGGTTTTAGCCTTCGAAAGTGGCCACATGCCCTAACTCCTAACTCCCAGTATTTAGTGTATTGGTAGGCTCAAAAACCTATAGTGCGGGGTTTCTTCCCTAGTGCGGGGTCTAGAGGTGTGGGAAGTGAGAATACAAAAATGTTCTGAGATGGAATAATCTCTCAAAACTACTATTGCATTAAAGTGGTTGGAGCCCTACTAACATTTGGTTTAAGTCACAAATTTTTGTAGCAATAAGAATTTCACTTGGCAAATTTATTGCAATCAAATTGGTAGAAAACAACATGGGTAGAGGTGAGTAGGGGTGAGCAAGAAAAACCGAAAAACAAAACTGAACCAACAAGGCCGAACCGAAAATTCCTATTAATTGAACCGATCAGTTTGGTTTCGGTTCAAGATTTTAAAAAATCAAAGGTACCGGTTCGGTTTTGGTTAACCAATATAAAAAATTGGCAATTAACCGAACTGACCAGTATACATGTATTTCTATATATTATATGTATATGTATGTATACTATATATATTTTTCATATATTTTATATTACCCATATATTATAAAATAATAAATATGCATTATACATATTTATAATTAATAATATATTATTTATTATTTAAAATATAATATTTTATATGCATTTCTAGTTTCTTTATTATATATTTATATATTTATTTATAATATATATTATAAATATAAAAAACCGAAAAAACGATGAACCGAACCAACAGTTAAGGACAGGACAGGCTGATTGTTGAAGGAGGGGAGCTAGAACATGTGAGGGGTTTGGCTGTTGATCAACTAGATAGTGAAGTATACACTCGAAACGAGTTGACCGTGAGGGAGCTGGAGGGGGAAATAAGAACTGGGGAAGAAGAGAGAGGTAGAGGAAGTGTTCGGCTGAAAAGTTTAAAATAGAAAGAGAAGAGCGATTGAAACCGAAATGGATCCTGAGAATGGGAAGAAGATTGAAGTGATAAATCAGGAGGTAACTTCAAAGGAAAGAAAAGGGGGATTGGAAGAGAAGAGTGAGGCTCAGGGAGGGTTGATAACATTTGGTAATGGAGAAGTGGCAATCAAGGGGCTACTAGAGAGGGGAGGTGACAGTGGGCAAGTCTTTGGGTCTGTTATTTTGGGGAGGGGCAGATTTCGCAATAAAAGCTTTCGAGTAATTCGAGAGAGAAAGGGGGGAGGAAAAAAACAAAAGAAAGGAAAGGCGAGGGAGGATTGAGAGTGGAACGAAGGGGGGGGGGGGGAGGGAGGAGGAGGTGTTGGATGAGGATATGTGAAGGGTTAAATATCAAACTGTTGGAAGGAGTACGGGGAGAGCGGAGGGAGGAAAAAAACAAAAGAAATGAAAGGCCAGGGGAGGATTGAGAGTGGGACGAAGAAGGGGGGAGGAGGAGGTGTTGGATGAGGATATGTGAAGGGTTAAATATCAAACTGTTGGAAGGAGTACGGGGATAGCGGAGGGAGGAAAAAAAAAAAAAAGAAATGAAAGGCGAGGGGAGGATTGAGAGAGGGTCGAAGAAGGGGGGAGGAGGAGGTGTTGGATGAGGATATGTGAAGGGTTAAATATCAAACTATTGGAAGGAGTACGGGGAGAGCGGAGGGAGGAAAAAAACAATAGAAAGGAAAGGCGAGGGGAGGATTGAGAGTGGGTCGAAGAAGGGGGGAGGAGGTGTTGGATGAGAATATGTGAAGTGTTAAATATCAAACTGTTGGAAGGAGTACGGGGAGAGCGGAGGGAGGATGAAGGAATTAAGCTTGGATAGAAAGAGATCCGAAGTTCACAAAAGAGGAAAGATGAGAGCTGTGGAATGAGGATGGAGACGAGCAGGAAGAAGTGTTTGAAGGAGTCAATTAATGATTTTGGGGAGAAATGTGGAGCTACGTGCATCTATTCATGTGTTTTGTGGAGGTTTAAACATTTCTTTTCAGATGTTTGTAGCATTTGGTCTCTCATTCTCCTATGGTGATGTTTCTTTGTTGCATCAGATTTTGTTAATCAGGGTGCTGCCTCATCACCCTCTGATGTATTAAGTTCCCTATTTTTTTATTTTAATGAATATTTTTCTTTTCTACTCTTCAAGAAACATAAATAACGGAAAGGCTGAGTTTACAAAAGGAAGTTCATTTGTTGAGGCTGAAGTGGAAGATTAAGAGAGATGAAAAGATGGGGGTACCAACGGAGTGAGTGGACCTGACAAAAGAAGCAGAAGGGTAAGTGGGAGTATTTGGTAGTAGCTTTGGGAGGGTGGTGATTGGGCCTTTAAAGCATTTCATGCTGTTGGAGGCAGTCAATACGTGGCAGCAGGGAAGAGTGAGGGGTGAGGGAAGATGCAAGGGGAATTTATAGGGCGCTTAATGAAACTGACACATGACAATGGGGAAAAGAGATGGTGATATTTGTCTTTAGGGAGAGAGATAGAAGGGGATTCAAAAGAGCAAGGTTAGGTTGGTTTGCTGGCTGGATAAAGTGGGAGGGGAAAAACAAGGGAAAATAAATAAAAAAAGCGAGATTGTACATGCTAAACTTTATTTAGACATACAAACAAAATAGATCCATCACATTTTCTGGGCTACATCATTGCATGTGCTCTTTGTGCTCTATTAATGCATTTTCAGTAATGATGTTGTGGATCATGTAAAATTGGCAGTCTTGTATATTATAAATTTCTTTCCATCATTTGGTCGAAACTATCTCTCAACGGTAATAACAGTATTCCAGTATATTGGTACATTGACATTAAGGCTTTGATATTCTAATTTTGTTCATCTTCCTTCCGGACATTTAAGGAGGAGAAGCGAAAAATGGTTGCATCTGCACTTGGAGAAGATCTAACTGGTGGCTCTGCTACTCGTCTTACAGTGGATGATCTTAGATATC
The DNA here is from genome assembly GCF_000365185.1 of Nelumbo nucifera. The sequence goes on along the minus strand of NW_010729344.1, from coordinate 33,652 downwards.
TATTTATGATCTGAATGTGGCTGCTCAGATCTCTTTTTATAATACGCCGGTATTCCCTGTGCACTTTTGTTTAGCTAACAAAAGTCAATGAAGTCAAACCTAAATCCAGATGGTTAAAATGGAATGGATGCTCTGGCTGCATATCATGCCACTCAGCAAGTTGCTTAACCTGGATGAGGAAATGCTAATTATCGTGATCTACTGATAATTGGTAACTGATTGAGGCTTAAAAAGCAATTTTGTTGTTCTGAATTGAAGATATAGTGAAAGAAAAAGAAGACTGACTGTATATAGAAAATCAGTCTTTGGGTTAATTATAACCATTTACTTGTGTAATACTTTTGTAAACACCAGGTTAGGCAAAAACGAGGGAAAAATATGTAGGGAAGAAGCTTAGGACACAAATACCAAGATTAAAAATAATACTGTTACATATTAGTTTCTATGACTAGCCAGAATGAAGACCGATTAATGGCTTGTATTTATGCTACAACATTATCTACAACATCTTCATAGATAAATCTCTGAGTATATTAGAAGGCAATTTTAAGATGTGCATTGCGATATACTGTGGAAACGTATGGACATGCTGGTATAATTTGGATACAAGACATTCTCTAGATAAAGTATAGATACATAAGAAATGTAAACTTTATGTAATATGAAGTATGAACCACCAATATATTTGAAAAACATTACATTGGAAAATAGAGGAAGAATCAGTTAATTCCGTACGTGGACAAAAATATCAAACTTATATTACTATTTGCTGGGTTATGATTATTCCTACTTGTGAAGCGGGTGATTTGGGTTCAATCCCTATTAATAGTGTATTATTCGATGTTATTTGATTTCTTTGAAATTTAAAGTTGAGTTAATGTGGAGTAATGGGAAGTGAGTAGAGTTTGATTGGATTTAAAGTTTAAATTGATGAGGGTTAATATGAAAGTAGGCTGAAATTGATGTTAATAAATAATGGATGATGCTTAATGATATGTTATTTGATTCATTCGATGTATTTTTTTTTTTTTTTAATGTAGCGCTATTCCAGTAATGGATGATGCTTAACGATATGAGGCATGTCAGACCCTGTAAAGACCAATGTGTATTGTTAGTGCTTCTTCCTCCCAGTGTTTACCAAAAAAGAATTAAAAAGGATTAGAGGCAAATTAAAGCTGTTTTTTGATTGATAGAAGACAAAGAAGCAGTAAGTTAAGAACTTTCCTGCGACTCTCTGTTCTGTATAAAAATATTAATAAATATTGACAAAATTACATATGTTTTAAAGCAAATTGTAAAAGCATTAAACAGAACCAAAGTCAATTTTTTGATCGAATTGCCCTTTCATTTAACCTAAAGCCTTTCTCCTTAGGCCCTTCCTTCGACAAGTCAATCTTTAGGGTCGTTCTTTCTAGACGACTAGACTTCAGAAAGAAGCTTCCGAGGAATGTCTTAATAGGAATGAATCCTTGCAATTTTTTTTTTTTAATTTTCTTTCATCATCTTTTCTCAAAGAGAACTCGAAGTCCTCAGCTATAAAACATTCAACTGAGGGAACTGTTTGAGAGTATTAAGACCAATTTTTGCAACTGCCCAACAGGAAACATTCAACCGGACAAAGAGCTCCTTAGGTGGTGTTCAGTAGCGTTTAATCGACCTCTAAACACTGAAAATATTGCTTTTTCAGCAGTTGGGGGTCATTTGGTTGCATGTCTGTACTGATCCTCCAAGCACCGAAAATTTTCGTTAGCAATTGAGCTACCTCTGAACGCACTCGGAGGTAGTGTACAAAAATTGCTTTCTGATCGTGTCCCATTCATTTATGAAAATGTAGGGAAAGGAAGGGGAAGGTAGGGAAACTTTTACAAACCTTGTATTGATTCCCGTCTTTCCCTTCCTTTTCCTACTTTTTCCTTCAAACCAAACATATTCTAAAGGAACTAATGAAGGATTCTACAAGATAATTTTGCCTGAAACCTTTACTGAAAAAAAAGGAAATTAGATAAAACAGTTTTTAGATTCAAATCCCAAAAGAGAACGTTGGTCAAGTAAATAAAACAATCAAAAGATGCATTTGTTAACATAAATAGATCATTGTCCATAAAGAGCATGCTAGATAGAAGGAAAAATTAAAACCTTTGGTTCTCCAACCAAGAAAAAACCCTCAAAACTCAAAACTGTATCCTTCTGGTCAACAAGTTAATGAGATCTGTTTAAAGAAGCAAAACAGCAATCCAGTTATGAAATTGCAAGTACAAATTAGCTATTTTTTTTCCAGAAAGGCTGAAACTATGAAGCTTTTCAGAGTACAAATTAGCCATTTTTTTCAAGTGGTTTATAGATAAAATACCTAAAATTTAGAGGTGAATTTTGCGTTGAAGTTCTGCTAAATTTGGCGGTGCTTGCCTAGACCAGAGACAAATGATAGATGAAAATAAAGACAGGAAAACTAAAGAGATGATGACCTTTTTGTTTTTCTTTTAATAAAATGAATAATCTATAGATGAAAAGGAAGACAAAAACCAAGGAATGAGAAGCAGGAATATGAGAGAGGGAGAAAGGTTAGGTCGGGCAGGAACAGCCTTGACTAGCGGGATTGTATCAAGGAGCAATTCAGTCAACAAAAAATGACTGTTTTTGACTGTATTTACAGTTTATTTCAAAACATATCTAACCTTTTCAATATGTAGAATTTTATTAATTTTTTGGTAAATTATAACAACCCATGTACTATGGGGTCAGTGACAATTACCCCTTGAATATTCATTTGCAAATTGCAACAAATACCCCCTGAACTTTCACTTTGCACAAATACCCCTTACCCATTAAGTTAGATAATGGAGTGCACTAAATTACCAAAATATCCATTTGAATTGTCCATATTTTCTCCCACCCTTTTTCTCTTAAACCCTAATTAACCCAAAAATACTTTCATTTCCTCCAAAAAAACAACTAAAGTAACAAGAATCATTTCATTGATATAGAAAACAAGTTTTTTTTTTTTAATTTTGTTTAATTCCACTGACATGAATGCCTCTCTTCATCTTAAAATATAAAATTTATCCACTCATTTCTCCAATAAATCAAGAAAAAACAAGCAAAACCTTAAATTTATATCTACAATTACAAGTAATAAATCTCTATTATTTCATCTATAGGTGTAATGTGACTTTTGCAGGCTTCTTGCATAGTAGCAGGTCGTGCCTCCCTAGATTCCTCAAAACGGAAGCCCACCCACGACCCATATTGGGCTAGGCCATGGGTGACACAACCGTTATAAAAAAATTAAAAAAAATAATGAAAAAGATAAAATAAATTAACAAGATAGACAATAAATTACAAAAAAAGCCTTAAAATTTTATTCAATATGAAATTTGATGTATAAAATTGTTTATATAAGAAATAATAAAATTGAAAATAAAAATTTATACACAGATATCAAAAAAAAAATTTACACACACACACACACACAGATATATATATATATATATATATATATATATATATATATATATGCTTTGCAATTGTTTATGTTGTGACATGTGTTAGACAGCGTATGCCCTTAGCTCCAATCAGATTGATGTACATTAAACATTTATTGTAAATGAATAAAAGTACATAATTGATTCATGTTATACTTGATATGTTTCTGTGCAATTACCCTTAAACTTGACACTTATGAGACTCGTGTTAGTTTAGAATATTCTCAGCCGTTGGATAGACCTGGGGAGGTTTATTCTACCATGGCTGACACTAATGTGTTGACAAGTCGGTTGGGGTAGCTTGTCTCAACTACCAGGGTTAGACCCGAAGCACATGTAGTGTGTGTTTACTTGAAACATCGAACCCGGACCATTTTCTAGTTATGCCCTGGACCTTGGAGGCTAGTGGGAAAAACTGGAAAGTTACACCTGTTCCCTAGACTCGATTATGGTACTGCACTGTGTGTTGGATTAGGCTGTCTTTGATATGCCAATTAGTGAGATCCTTAGTGGGGGTCAAAATCTGGGTGATCATAGTGACAAAGTTAACCCTTTTGTCGGACAAAGTGAATGATCGGGGACTACGCTCTCTCTAATGGGAATCAAAACTGCCAACAATTAATTTCAACCGTGTTTGAGATTTGTTTTGCAAAATATATATATTTATATGAAAATATATACATTATGTTTTATGAAAAAGGTTTTAATTCTCGGGATCAATCCGAGCAGAGAGTGCAACACTGTACCTTGCAGTCGAGGGAGAGGTCATCTCTTGTTGGGTAGTGTTTGATCATTATGGACTGAGAGGTTAAGTGTAAAATCATTTAGGGCTTTAATACTTGATGGGCTAATCTCACTTAAGACCATAGTCCTTGGGCCTTCATAAGGTGGTTGGACTCAATGACCATTTCATGTAAATGTTGGGCATGTTAAGAGCCCATACTAATGGGCTCAGGGGTTCATTGTATTCAATAGTGAATTTGGCTAGGCCTTATAATAGAGGCTTGGCTGAACCCATATGGCTTTTGTGAAGATCAATGTTAGGGTCCCATGCCATACAAAGAGAGAAAAGTTAGCTAGTAGTTAAAAGGGAAGTGAGCCTACAAGCTTAATGGGCATAAAGCCCATAACGATCTGGATAAATTAAGAAGTCACATGACAGTTTAAGCAGTCACGTGACTTGGGGCGAATTTGGGTTTAGATCTGGGTTTGGATCAGCAAAAGGATAAGATAAGTCTTATCCACTTAAGAGTTCAGACCCAAATAAAGATTAGGATCGAAGAACTCCTCTTAATATGATTTGGAGAGCTGATCTTGAAGGCTTACAAATAGAGGGGGCGAACTGCTTTATTTCTCACCTTTTTTGCTCACAATTCTCTCCCTCTGTTCTTGCTACCCTACCCTATTTGATTTCAAGTTTCTTGAACCGATCAAGATTGGATTTTGATTCTGATTTTTGCTAGAAAAATTAGATTTAATTCGTGCTCACCATCCCTTGCTTGATCATTGCTGAAGGATTGTAGTTCTTGTTGAAGAACTGCACTGTTGAACCTGCTTCATCTCAGGCTGCGCCATCTTCAATGGAAGCGGGTTTTAGTATCCTATTTGGGTGTGAACACCTACATTGGGAGCTACACGTGTGGATTTCATATTAGGTATAGCCCTCCCTTCATTTTGGTTCCAGATCTGGTCCGGTTTGTTTCAAGAACGATCATTGAAAAATGCAGTTTTTCTAAAACTAGGAATACAGTTTCTAGAAGGGAGAAAATAAATTTTTGAAATTTCGCTCAACCACCTTGCATGGTTCGGCCATCCATATGATGGATCTCCCTTCCCTTCAACATGCTGGCTTGCAAGTATCAAAACCCTAGCCCAGCATGGCATAGGAGTTCATGCCAGGCCTAGCAGGACCCACTTGCTATAATGACCAGGTCAAGCTTGAGTTGTGCTGGGCCATGCTGGCCCATGGGTGGCCGAGCCTACTTTACAACTCTCATTTCATTTAAATATTTAATCCAACTAGAAATTAGCAAAGAATTATTGGAGCAACTATGGGAGTCTTTGTCATGAATGAGAATCTTAAAGTGTTAAAATAGGAAAAGGGTAATTTAGAAAACTATTTGAATCATAAATTGTTCAAATAAATAAATTTTAGAAAGCTATTTGAATCATAAATTGTTCAAATAAATAGGAAAAGGGTAATTTAGAAATTTGAATAGTTTTAAATAGCTAAATGAGAATCCTTTTAGAAGTTAACTAATGGAGCTCTAACAGAATAAGGTCTTTGTGTCGAAGTTAAAGTTCAGGGGAGTCTTTGTCACAAATGAAAGTTCAAGGAATAATTGTTGCTGAACCCATATAATTTACCCTTAGGAAAGTTGATCGTTAAAATTCCGTTGATTCCTTATTGTCATCAATATTTTGCCATAACAGCCACCCCATACTTCGTAGTCGAAGCATTATAAGTGGACAATTTTTTTGAAACTATAAGGTAGAAATTATAAATCAGACTAATCTTGCATTAAAGAAGGTAACCATGAGCATTGAGAGAAAATAGTGAGTAATAATTGGTGTGTCCGGAAGTACGTCGTTAAACACTTCAGAACACCAATTTAAACATTTATAATTTTTACTGTTTCTCAAACAACTACTAACGTAGTAAATGGGTGAGAACGGGTCGCATCCACAGGGAAGCAAGTGAAAAATTAATATATACTTAGATCCGGACAAGAGAATGCAATCGGGAGTGGTAGAAAATACGAAAATAAAATCTATTATTGCTGAAATTAAATGTTTTGAATTTAAACAAGACAATAAATAAAAATCAGAATTTAATAAAGTATGGGAATCAACAAAGGAAATAAAAGAAATAAATATAAAAAACGATCCAGAATCCGGATTCAATGGTGGTAGCTGCAGATCGGACAGATAGCTTGCAGAAAACCCTCCTGACAAGAACCGGGCATCCATCCTTTCTACAACCCTCGAACCCCTCGACACACCTTAGCCTTGAACTAAACAATGAATTCAGATATGCAAAACAAAGAAACGAACAAGAATAATATCTAAAAGATTGTAGAAATAAAAATAATAGAAAAGAAAAGAATGGTTGATCAGATCCAGTGGTGGTAGTTGCATAATGGTTGAACAACTTGCAAGAACCCCTCTTGACAAGATTTGAGCATCCTCCCCTTCTACAACCCTTGAACTCCTCAAGAAACCTTAGCCTTATTAACTGGGTGAATTGACCAACCCCTTCTCTAGGGCCCCAAGGGTCATTTTTATAGAGAATGGTGGATATAACTAGAATTAGAGACAAAGAGGGGTGTGGCAACTGGGTTTTAGCAAATATATGGGTGCCCTAGGGTTTAGAATGAAGGGATAAGTTGGTTCTAGGGTGATCCTAAGGCTAAGAAGAAAAGGAGAAGGCACCCAATATTATGTAAGGCTGAGATTTAATGGCTAAAGGTTGAATGGTGAAGATTAGACGTTAGGTGGCTCCTAGGGTTAGAATGCTAAAAAGAGAGTGCCCTAGAATGGATGGTGGAGATTAAAAGCAATGGAAGGTGAGGATTAGTAGTTAGGGGTGGCCAGGGTTTGTTAAGAGTGAAAAGAATGGGTTAAAAGGTGCCCTAGGGTTTGTTAAGGCATGGGGAGCATGCTTATACAGTAGGAGGGGCACCAAATTGGGTTTAGCAATTAAGAGGTGCCCACCTGCTTTCAGTTTTTCACAAAAACACCCCCTCTCTCAGCTGGACTTCACACTAGCTTCCCAAAATCTGCATTTCAGCCATGAAAATTTCCCAGTTTTCCCCAGAATTTGCACAGAGACCCTTAGAGGCCACAACATTGCATTTAACTGGGAAAAGGGCACATCTTGACTATTCTATGGCTGATAATACCCCTGAATTGATGTCCTTAAGACATCAATTTGCAGAGTTCTCACACCACTTAAACATTGCTAGTCCCTTATCAATGCAGCCTTAAAATTACACTGATCATAGAGATATTTCCCATTTCAAGATCCTCCCTGACAGAATTAGTCAAGCATCCTGGTTCCAACATTCTCAAACTCTGTATAGATCTGTATTGGTCTTAAGGGGTAGAACTGTCTTATTTTGAATATTACAAAAACTTGGCTTAAAAATCTTATTTACCCTTCCATTTGCAGACTGTCTTGATAAGCTGAGATTGATTTTTAAAATCAGACATGTATTCTTCTTATCATTTTTTGATAGTGGATTTCTACCCCTGAACTTGATTTGCACACTTATTTCTATTGTTATCTTTCACCGTTTGACGCGAATTTCGACACTTGCCTTAGGTAAAGAGACCCGATTACTAAGTGTTAGGTAAGTGTCTTTGGTATTCCCTTTTTTGTTTGACGTGAATCTTGACACTTGACTTAGGTGAAGAGACCCGGTTACTAAGTCTAGGGTGTCCATTGACCTTTTATTCTTTTTTTTTTGCAACACTGTTCAGGGAAGTCCACTGTTTCTAACAATTTGAAGAATTTTTGTCTAATTTTTCAATCATTCTCTTCTTATCTTGGTAGGGGAAAACTTGGGAGTATTTTCCAATTTGTAAACGGTTTCGACAATATTCAAATAAGACCAATTTTGGCTCCTATCACTTTCTACCAATTTCTACAAAATCCAATATTCCTTTATCAGTTTCCTCAACTTTTTCTGTTTGGGAATCTCTTTTAATAGAAAAAAAAAATTTAAAATTTTCAGTCAAATTTTAATTTTGCATATTTAAAGGCTTAGCTTCTCAATTTTTTTTCATTTTTCTCTCTCCCTTTCCTCACCCCCAACTTAAATGCCATTGTCCCTAATGGATGACTAGAATGATGCAAAAAGGATTTGGGCCAAAAGGAACAATCAATAGGGTTTTCCTGAGGGTTCAAGGTCTGCCACCTGGTATCGAATCAAGAGAAAAAAAACTGAAATCCTAACAGAAGAAACACTAAAAACTACATTGGGTTGCCTCCCAACCAACGCTAAGTTTAACGTCTTCAGCCAGACACTTTCATGTACTTCTTCCATCTACACTCTCTGACTCACTTTCATCTTCTTACAAATAGGGCTCAAACAGGGCTAACCAAGGGGCAGACATGGCATCTAAAAGATCATCAACTACATCTATCTTGCACTCATCTTCCCCTAGGTTTGGATACTTAGAGGCACTAAAAATGTTTAACTGGACTTTCTGCTCCCTTAATGAAATGTCCATTTCTCCTAATTTATAGTTAGTGTTTGCATTGGCCATTGCTAGAAATGAACATCTTATCGGGATGTGGTTCAGTTCTTCAATTGGGGTCATGTTTGGGACGATAAAATCCACTAGAAAATGACAACCCTCTACCTTGACAATGACATCCTTAATGACACTTCGAGGAGTCTTGACTGACCAATCAGTGAGTTGCAGAATTACTGGGGTTGGTTCTAACTCGTCGATCCTGAACCTATCATGAATGGATGGAAGCATATTCATATTGACCCCTAGGTCCAATAAGACCCGATCGAAGGTGATTCCAAAGATGACACAACTTATGAGAGGAGCACTGAGGTCTTTCATTTTTCGAGGAAAGTGGTTTAGGAGAGCCGCACTAACATCTGCCAAGAGCATTATTCTTTGTGGGGCCGATCGTGGCTCCATCATTTGAGTACAAAGTTCTTTTAAAAACTTGGCATAGGCCGAGACATGTTGGATCACGTTGAGGAGAGGGGAAGTTAATATGGACTTCCCGACTTTCCTTGTTGCGAGTCTCTTTGTTCTTTTGCACCGGCCTGATTGTGAGTGCAATTGGGAAGGGAACTACGGGTTGGTTCATTATGGTCTCTTCTTGTAAGTTTTCCTTTCCTATTTCTTCTCCCCCCAACTTAGGGTCATCCTGCTCCTTTTCTTCTTCTTCAATTTTCTTCTTCTCACACGGGCCCTCTAAAATCCTCCCACTCCCTAAGGTTGTAATAGCCTTGGTATTTTCAAGCTGAGGGTCCTTAGGAGGTTGTTGAATCTGTTGTGGAGGAAAACCCAGTGGCTGATTTCTAGGGTTCGCAACCAGTTGACTCAGTAATTGCCCTATTCCTCTCCTCTTCTTGGCTTCGGTTAGCTGTCCTATTCGGCTTTCTAATCTATCGATGGGTTGTTGCTGATTTAGGATCAACTGTTGAAGCTGCATGAATTGATCATCTACTGCACGGGTTTGAGGAGGTTGAGGGTAAGCCTGATATGGTTGGACCGGTTGGTTCCTAGGGTACACCTGCTAGAATGAACTTTGTACTTATGGTTGGACCGGTTGGTTCCTAGGGTACACCTGCTAGAATGAACTCCCGTAGTCCTGCAATGCTCCGGTACCCCACCATTTGCAATTTTGTTATGCAAAATCAAAGAGAAGTAAGAATTAAAATGAGATAACAGATCAAGTAATAAAACGAAAATAAAAAACTAATGAAACATATCCAAATAAAGCAAATAAAAAATTTCTTCGTTGCTTCCCCAACAACGGCGCCAAAAACTTGGTGTGTCCAGAAGTGCGTCGTTAAACACTCCGAAATACTAGTTTAAACATTTATAATTTTTACCATTTCTCAAACAACTACTAACATAGTAAATGGGAAAGAACGGGTCGTATCTACAGGGAATCAAGTGAAAAATTAATATATACTTAGATCCGGACAAGAGAATGCAATCAGGAGTGGCAGAAAATATGAAAATAAAATCTATTATTGCTGAAATTAAATTTTTTGAATTTAAACAAGACAATAAATAAAAATCAGAATTTAATAAAGTATGAGAATCAACAAAGAAAATAAAAGAAATAAATAGAAAAATGATCCAGAATCCGGATCTGGTGGCGGTTACTACAGATCGACTAGATAGCTTGCAGAAACCCCTCCAGACAAGAACCAGGCGTCTGCCCTTTCTACAACCCTCGAACCCCTTAAGACACCTTAGCCTTGAACCGAATGAATTCAGATCTGCAAAATAGAGAAACAAACAAGAATTAAATCTAAAAGATTGCCGAAATAAAAATAAAGAAAAGAAAAGAATGGTTGATCAGATCTAGTGGCGGTAGTTGCAAAATGGTTGAACAACTTGTAGGAACCCCTCTTGAAAAGATCTAGGCGTTCTCCGCTTCTACAACCCTTGAACTCCTCAAGAAACCTTAGCCTTGTTAACTAGGTGAATTGACCAACCCCTTCTCTAGGGCCCCTGGGGTCCTTTTTATGGAGAAGGGTGGATATAACTGGAATTAGAGAGAAAGAGGGGGGCAGCAGCTGGGTTTTAGAAAAAATATGGGTGCCCTAGGGTTTAGAATGAAGGGTTAGGATGGTTCTAGGGTGATTCTAAGGCTAAGAAGAAAAGGAAAAGGCACCCAATGTTATGTAAGGCTGAGATTTAATGGCTAAAGGCTGAATGGTGAGGATTAGAAGTTAGGTGGCTCCTAGGGTTAGAATGCTAAAAAGAGAGTGCCCTAGAATGGATGGTGGAGATTAAAAGCGATGGAAGGTGAGGATTTAGTAGTTAGGGGTGGCCAAGGTTTGTTAAGAGTGAAAAGAATGGGTTAAAAGGCGCCCTAGGGTTTATTAAGGCGTGGGGACCAAGCTAATACAGTAGGAGGGGCGCTAAATTGGGTTTAGCAGCTACGAGGCGCCCTCTTGCTTTCAGTTTTTCACAAAAACACCCTCTCTCTCAGCTGGACTTCACACCTGTTAGACAGTTATATGCCCTTAGCTCCAATCAGAATGATGTATATTATGACATTTATTGTAAATGAATAAAGTACATATTTGATTCATGTTCTTGTGGTGTGTTTCTGTGTAATACCCTTAAACTGGACACTTATGAGACTCGTGTTAGTTTAGAATGTTCACAGCCGCTGGATAAGTTTGGGGAGATGTCAGCTGAATGTCAACTGAATATCAACATGAACTACAACATGA
>NW_010729343.1:507024-526040 GCF_000365185.1 Nelumbo nucifera | reverse complement strand
CCTTTTGTTTGCCTCACATGTTCCTACAAGATTTTGGGGTGATGCTGTTCTTACTGCTACCTATCTTATAAACCGTATGCCGTCTAGGGTTTTAGGGTTTAAATCCCTCTTCAGTCTTCTTCATCCAGACAGGGATCTTTTTCCGATTCCTCTTCGTGTGTTTGGTTGTACTTGTTATGTTCACATTCTAAGTGCCCAAAGAGGAGAGTGGAAGAAGAAGGAGAACCATTATAAGACAAGAATGGGAAAAGGTGGTAAGGCATGAAGAAGTGTATTGGAGACAAAGATCAAGGATTAGATGGCTGAAAGAGGGAGATAAAAATTCTAGATTCTTTCAAATATATGCTTTTGGAAGGAGGAAAAGGAATCACATCTCAAAAATAAAAATCGAGCAAAAAGAGACGAAGGACCCTAAAGAAATCTCTGAAGCCTTTATAAGTTTTTTCAAAGATCTCTATTCAAAGACTGAAAGTAGAAACTCTCATCTAAATTCTTAGGAAGGCTAAAAAATTTTAGAGATAAATAAAATCTGGTTAGAAAGGGAATTTCAAGAATAAGAAGTGATGGGAAGTAGTCTTCAATATGGATGGTGATAGGGCACCAGGGCCAAATGGATTTCCTCTATTTTTCTATTAGACTTGTTGGAATACCATTAAACAAGATCTGCTAGATGTGTTTAAAGACTTTTACCACTCGCCATAGTAAATAAGGGGAATAACTCCAACTTCATATGCCTGATTCCAAAAAAAAAGGCACTCTTGAAGTGAAAGATTTCAGACCTATCAGTTTAGTTGGAAGTGTTTACAAAATTCTAGTAAAGGTGATGGCTTGGAAACTAAAGGAAGTCCTAGGTGAGATCATTTTGCCTAATAAATTTGCCTTTGTAAAAGGGCGGCAAATTGTTGATAGCATTCTAATAGCAAACGAATGTGTGGAAGAATAGAAAATGAATGGCAATAAGTTGGAGATAATTGTGAAGCTAGACTTGGAAAAAGCATATGACAAAGTGGATTGGGAATGTCTATTAGAAACCCTAAGGCTAATGGGGTTTGGAAGAAGATGGATTCAGTGAGTGGAGGGATGCGTTAAATCCACATGGTTCTCAGTCCTAATCAATGGGCAACCTAAAAGGCTACTTCAAGGCTAATAGGAGATTAAGGTAAGGATGTCCCCTATCCCCCTTACTCTTCACTCTTATAATGGAAATTTTTAGCCAATTGGCGAAGAAGGCAAATCTGTTAGGGTTGGTAAGGGGTTTCAAAGTTAGAAGAGATTCAATTCAGATGACGCACCTTCAATTTGCAGATGACATTATGATGTTTTTAGAGGCTGAAGAAGACAATGTTGCCAACTTGAAAAGGATCATAATCTGTTTTGAATGGATTTCTGGGCTCCGTGTTAACTTCTCTAAGAGCAGTATTGCAAGGATGAATGTAGCAAATATTTAGTCCCTAAACAATTTTAAGGAAATTCTTGGCTGCAAAGTTGAAAGCCTTCCCTTCTCCTATCTTGGAATGCCCCTTGGAGGAAACTCGAAGACTCAAAGTTTTTGGGATCCAGTAATAGAGAAATGTGAAAAAAAACTGGCCACGTGGAAAAGAGACTACTTGTCCAAAGGCGGGAGACTTACCCTAATCAAAGCTTCTTTGGCAAATTTTCCCACATACTATCTCTTGTCCTTTTGAATGCCAACCATAATTGTCAATCAACTGGAAATACTTCAAAGAAACTTTCTATGGGAGGGAAGTGGGGATAAGGGATCCCATCTCAAGAATTGGTCCCAGGTGTGCAATTCTAAAGAGGAAGGTGGTTTGGGAATATGTTATTTGAGAAAAGAAAAACACAGTTCTTCTAAGTAAATGGCTGTGGAGATTTCCTTAGGAACCGAATGCCCTTTGGATTGAGATCATCAGTAGTAAGCACAGGAAACATGCAAATGGTTGGGATTGCAGGTTGCATTTGAACCGGACCAAGGACATAAACCCTTGGAAAGGTATACTCTCAACCTACCAAAATTTCATCTCCTTTATCAGGTACAAAGTGGGAAACGGGGATAAAATATAATTCTGGACTGATGTTTGGTGGGGTGACTCCACCTTGGCTGAATCCTTTCCTTGCCTTTATAGCCTTACCCGAAACAAAGAAGCTCCTATCTCCCTTGTCCTATCCTCACATCACTCTCAGTACAACTAGAACCTAGACTTTAGAAGATCTCTGAGAGAAAATGAACTTGAGGAAATATCTAGATTCCTTTACACTCTCAAAGAAGTGTACCTTTCCCAAAACACCCCTGACACTTGACTCTGGACCCTACACCCAACAGGTAAGTTCTCAACCAAGTCCTACTTCAAGGCTCTAATCAAGAAAGATCAATTAACTGAACTTTTCTCGTTTAAGACAGTTTGGTGCACTCAGATTCCCTTAAGAGTTTTTTTTTTTTTTTTTTTTTTTGCATAGGAAGCCAGTCTAAAGAAGATCGACACTTTGGATCTTCTCCAGAAAAACAACCAATGTCCTATTTATCCCCTCATGTTTGCTATTAGTGTTTAAAAGTCGGGGAATCAGCCAATCACATTCTGATCCACTGTAAGGAAACCAAAAAATTTTGGAATTTCTTTCTCAATTATTTCAATTTTAGTTGGACATTCCTTGAACATGTGATAGACTATCTCAGACAATGGACAACAAGAAAGTTAAGAAAAAGATGAAGGACTCTATGGATTTCCGTAGCACATGCCATCTTATGGAACATCTGGGAAGAAAAAAATTACTGAATCTTCAACAATGGAGAAAGAAACTTTGAGGAGCTTTTGTCTATCATTTCTCATAGAATTTTTGTTTGGACCTCCAATTCAGAGCATTTTTAAGGAGTACCATTTTCTGACCTCCAAAGAAATGCTGTAGAATTTCTATTCTCCAAACACCAATCCTTAATCCTCCCTACCCCACATTCTCCTATGGTGGAAGGGGAGATAACCTTCTACTTTGATAGAAGTGCGTTTGGAAACCCAGGTGCAGCAGGAATCGGCAGAATTTTTAGAAGAGATGGCACAGTTATTTGGGCTTTTAGTGGACCGATAGGGATAGCCTCTTCAACAATGGCTGAAATTATGGCAGCACTAACTGGAATCAGGATTGCGAGAGATTTGGGTTTTCAAAACATCCCCATAAAAGGAGATTCAGCAAATACAATCAGGTGGCTATCTGAATCTAGTAGTGGGCCATGGGCTTTAGCTCATTTTTTGACTGAAGCAAGGGATATCCTTCTCAACCTAAATGCACAGCTGGGTTGGATCCCTAGGGAGATAAACACTGATGATGCGGATGGTCTAGCAAAAGCTGGTGCTCACAGGGATGTCTTGTTTAGTGATAGTTCTCTTCCTACTTAACTCTTGAGTTGTAATTTCTGTGTATATCTTCTTATGTACCCTCAATTTCATTAATAAAGTTAACATATTTTTTCAAAATAAAAAAGAAGGGAGAGAGAGAGAGATGGCAATTTTAGAAGCCAGCCCTGTTTCCTATTTTGTCACGATTTTAAAACATGATGGACCTTGTTTCCTATTATGTTATGATCTCCACCCATTTTTTTGGCAAAAAGGAGAAGATTGCCATGTCGATGTGGCAATTTTAGAAGCTTTGAAAGGGAATAATGAATCCCCCTCTAGAATTACGGGATTGGGATAATGGAGCAAGGAGAGACCATTTGATGTGACCAGTCTTGTTTCAATATATAGTAATAGATATACAAATCTAAGGAACCCAAATTTCCCACTCACTTTTCCTATCCACCTTGAATTGCAGCCACACATCTTTCAATTCATAATAGAGATGTGTGGCTGCAATTCACAACGGGTAGAGGGTGGGTAGGAAAAGTGAGTAGGAAATCTCATTTGAAATTTAAGAGGAAGGTGTTGCAAATTTTAAACTGCTAATAGCGCAAATATTGAAATAGTATGGGTGTATGCAAACTGTAGTTCAAATTTTGCAACTTAATTGTTTGGATTTGCACTTCAAGGCAAGAATAGTCAACACCAATATCTTTGGATTTGCACCGTGTGAGGCTCTAATAATTATACAACTTTTTTTTTCTATGAATGTCCAAGGCTTCTATTTGCAATCACCAAGTCTTGTTTGATTTAATGGTTAAGGATTTTGCTGCCATTATAACCTATAACGTCCAATCAAATAGCCTAGTCAAGATGCCAAGGTTTTGCCTTTGCGGGTCTTCTATAATCAATATGTTCTAAAACAACATGAAGTCATGAATCCCATGATCAAGCCGATTTTCTTTGTCCGATAGATATCTGATTATTTGTATGCTTCTGTTCTGTCCAGGCTAATTACAATCGAATGAATGTTAAAGCTGATTATATTGTACACAAAGAAAGCTATAAGAATATTTCTAACTATTATTTCCCCTTATTACCCAAAATACTAGTATTTCCTCCAATCGTTTCTGATGCTTCTGTTGTCTTGGTTTGAGAACTTCAGTGCAATCTAGATATTGAGACCAAAAAGAACTTTATCATTTATATCAAATATACATTTATTTATTACTAAAATGGACTCAGTTAAGAAAATTTCCATTTTAGTCGCCAAAACATATATACAGTTGCCTTTCATGATGGAATCCCATGTCTCTTATTATATATAATAACATGAAATATATATATATATATATATATATATGTATGTATGTGTTAGGTACATCCAATCACCCCATCATGCACTGCTCTGTGTTCTTCCATTATGTGGGATCCAGATTGGTAGGTTTGGGCTGGCATAGGGGACCCACTCCATGATCCACCCAGCACACTCCGAGCCTGGCTCGCGCTGATGCTCTGATGATCCTGGAGCTGTGAATAATAATTCATCATAGTTTTAAACCTCCACTCGTCACTGGGGATACTTGGATCGGATACAAACTCCATGACAGAAGCTCGGCCTTCAAGCATGCTCACCACAGCAGACATAGTAGGCCTTAGGGGCGCACATGTATTAGTGCATAACAGAGCCACATTAATCATCCTCATAGCCTCCTCTTTGTTGAATTCCAATCCCAACCTTGGATCCCACTAGATCCAACAAACTTCCTTTGTCTTTCAGGATAAGGGCCTAAACATTATTAAGAGAAAAAAAAAAGGTAAAAGAAAAGTTGAAACAAAAACCATCCAGAAGTCCTGAATAATAAAAAAGCATAGAAAAAATTTGTTTTGGATAGATCAAAAGTCAGAATTACCCAATCAAGAAGATCAATAAATTCCTCCTGTGGCTTGAAAGCAGTATTTCTCTTCCCACTGACAATTTCCAAGGTAACAACTCCAAAACTATAAACATCTGCTTTGTTTGTCAAATAACCCTTCATTGCATACTCTGGTGCCATATATCCACTGAAAATTCAGGATTATCAAATTATATTTTCCCTACATGAGATTAGAGTCACCCATGAAAAGTAGGGTAATATTTCTTATACTGCAAAAATTGTTCTCATGAAATTATACTCAACAGAGCATGCTGACATGTCAGATTTGGAGCAGGTCCATGTATATCCAGACCCAGACCCCATTACCAGAATCAGTATCAGGGTCTTGTTGGGTTAAGACCCAGATATGACATAGGTGGTTGACAACTGACCAAACGATAAGAACTACTTGGGGGTAATTGAAATTGACAAAATGCTTTTGAATCACACTAAAATATAAATTTTATTAAATGATAGTTAATTAAAGAAGTAAAACAAGTGCATTTTCTCTATTCCTTCCTTTAAACTTCAAGATTCATTTAATACACTTTCATGTTTATTGGGTATTTTAAAAGGGTCAAAATTTGGACTCAATTCCTAACAAGTCTTAGATCTATTTATCCTAGTTGGAGTCGGAATCTGCTGCATTTTGTTCCTGTACTAACTGCACCAAATAATCACTATATGAGTACAGGTGTACTTACTCGCATATGTATGTTTTTGCACACGTGAAAGGGAACACCTCTCGGGCTGTCACAAATTGATTTAGTGCAGAAATTCCTAATGGTCCAAGTTGAACATAACAGTGTGTTTCTTTAAACCCTATAATCTAACATAATAGCACTCAGTACTAAAACTTTTGGACCCAGAACACACCAATCAGTGCTGGGTATGTTGGGCATCCAGGTAATTAGACACATATTGTTGCCACCTCCAAATTTTTTTCCTAGGAAGAAGGTCTGTTAAGGGCCCGTGAATAGGATCTCGTCACGGGTCGGTCCCCGGGGAAAACCTCCTGTTTTCCCTTGTTCCTCCCTTTTCTTGAAGAACCTATTTTGCCACCCTAAAGGTGATTTGTTCAAGAGGTCACCAACTCTCATTTGCTCTCTTTCTTCACTCAAATTTTCGATGATCTTATTCAATATTCTCAGCTCCTTAAATAGGAGATTACAAGAGATAAGAGTCCTCCTTGTAGAAAGACTCCCTGCTAATCTATACCACTTACAGATAAGATAGATAAGACTCCCTAGATAAGACTCCCTACTTAAGATAGATAAAACTCCCTAAGATAGATCAGACTTCCTACTAATCCTTTCTGAAAACAGATCAGATAAGATGGACTGAAAACAGATAAGATAAGATAGACTGTAACTAGCTAGAATCCGATGAGAGCACCAAATCATTGCTGCTGCCGGCGGCGATATTTCTTCCCAATAAACGTGTCCATATCATTACTCCCCCTCTGGACTAAGAAATTGTCCTCAAGCTCGAAACTTGGATACGTGTCTTGGAACTCAGTCAAAGGGAGCCAGGTGGCCTCGGCTGATGGCAAGCCGTCCGATTCCACTAGGACTTCGAGAACACCCCGATTGATTCTGGAGCGAACAAGGGCCTGAGGTTGGGGGATGAGTTTGCCATCTTTCAAGGGTGGTAAGGGGGGAACTCGATCAAGAGGAATACCCGTAAACAGCTTGAGCAAGGAAATGTGGAAAACATCATGGATTCTGCTGTGCTCTGGCAGTTCCAGCTGGTATGCAACCGTACCGATCCGGCGCAAAACCTTGAAGGGTCCATAAAATTTAGGAGCTAGTTTAGGAGCAGCTCTGCGTCGCAAGGAGCGTTGCCGATAGGGCTGAAGCTTCAACCACACAAACTGTCCTGGGTCAAATGACAATTCCCGATGATGCTGGTCATAGGCATGCTTCATGCGTAGTTGTGCCTGTTGCAAGCAAAGAGAAACTTCAGCTATAAGGGCATCATGCTCTTGTAGGGAACGATCAATCTCCTCCAAACGAGTAGAACCGGGCTCATAGGATAACAAACGAGGAGGGTCACGGCCATAGACAACCCGGAAAGGTGTCATTCCGAGGGAAGAATGATAGGCAGTGTTATAACAATACTCGGCCCAAGGAAGCCAATCAACCCACCGTCACGGTTGATCTCCAATAAAACAATGTAGATACATTTCGATCGTACAGTTCACCACCTCCATTTAGTCGTCTGTCTAAGGATGATACGCAGAGGAAAAAGCTAATTCGGTACCATGTAACCGGGACAATTCCTTCCAGAAGGCACTAGTAAAAACTGGGTCCCTGTCGTTGACAATAGATTCCAGCAACCCATGTAAACAGAAAACATGCGTAAAGAAAACGTGGGCGACTGATGTAGCACTGTACGGATGTGACAAAGGGATGAAATGGGTGTACTTAGAGAAGCGATCCACAACCACATAAAGAACTGATTTTCTGCCAACCTTGGGTAGGCCCTCAATGAAATCCATGGAGATATCAACCCAAATTTGTGCTGGAATCGAGAGGGGCTGAAGAAGGCCAGCCGGGTGTAGATTCTCCCATTTGTGTTGTTGACACGTGGAGCAATTCTAGATAAAGTCCCGAATAGAAGTTTTCATACCTTGCCAACGGAAATTAGCTTGGACGCGATGCAGTGCCTTCTGAATGCCTTCATGGGTGGAGTTATGAATACTGGGGATGATGGAAGGAATTAAAGAGAAATCTGCTGGAAGATGTACCCGACCTTTGTATAGCACCAACCCGTCATGAAGGGACCAAGTGGAGTCAGCGGCTCCGAACTGAATTTTCTGAACAAGGGCCGTCCACTCCGGTGATTGTGGCAGCACCTTCTTGATGTCGTCTAACAAGGTGATTCGGGGATGGGAAATCTCACAAAGGAGCATAGTGTCTTCGTCACACCTAGACAAAGCATCCGCGGTGTGATTTAAGGATCCCGCCTTGTAGTCTACCCGAAAATCAAAACCAAGCAGCTTGCTAACCCAATGTTGTTGAGGAGAAGTGGTGAGTCGCTGCTCCAACAATTACTTGAGGCTATAGTGATCAGTTTTGACGACAAATAACCTTCCCCACAAGTATGGTCTCCAGTGTTGGACTGCTCTAGCTAACCCAATCAGTTCGCGTTCATAGGCGGGTAATTTTAAATGTCGGCCAACAAGTTTGCGGCTAAAGAAGACAATCGGGTGCCCTTGTTGCTATAATACGGCTCCAATACCTATTCCAGATGCATCACACTCGATTGTAAACTCGAGGTCAAAGTTTGGCAATTGTAAAACTGGGGTGGAGGATAGGGCAACCCTTAAATTTGCAAAAGCTGCATCGGCTGTGTCATCCCAATGAAAGGCATTCTTCTTTAGTAGGTTGGTTAATGGGGAAGCCAATAGGCCATAATTTTGTACAAATTTGCAGTAGTATCCTGTCAGACCTAGGAACCCGCGGAGAACCTTGGCGGATTGGGGTTTGGGCCATTCCTTGATTGTTTGGATTTTGGAACTGTCCACCATGACACCTTGCGCATTGATGACATGACCTAAGTATAGAACCTGGCGCTCCCCGAAGGAGCACTTGGACCACTTGGACCATTTAAGGAAGAGCTTGTGTTGGCACAGGAGTTAAAAAACAGTCCGTAGATGATGCACATGTTCTATCCAAGATTTACTGTAAACTAAAATGTCGTCAAAGAACACAAACAAATCTGCGAAGGTGGGACTGAAATACCTCGTTCATTAGAGACTGGAATGTGGATGGGGCGTTGGTGAGACCGAACGGCATAACTAAAAACTCAAAGTGGCCATGATGAGTTCTGAAGGCAGTTTTCTCTATGTCCTCGGAAGCAATTCGGACCTGAAAGTATCCCGACTTGAGGTCTAATTTTGAGAAGTACTGGGCACCATGAAGTTCATCCAACAACTTGTCCACAATGAGAATAGGGAATTTATCCTTGACAGTTCGGTTATTGAGCTCTCTGTAGTCCACACAAAACCTCCAAGTACCATCCCGCTTTGCTACCAACAGAACCGGCGAGGAGAAGGGAGAATGGCTAACGCGGATGATCCCCTGTTTCATCATTTCAGCACACTGCTTCTCTATCTCGTCTTTCTACAGATGTGGCTAGCGATAATGCTGGACGACTGGTTCTGAACCCATCACTAGAGGGATCCGATGATCGCACGCTCGGGAAGGAGGAAGTCCCTTGGGTTCTTGGAACACATCTGAAAAATCGGTGAGGAGCCATTCCATATTCATTGTATGCGTCGTTTCCCCCCGAAGCGTATGAACCTGTGGTTTTTTTGCTTCGACCCTGGTTCCCTGCCAAGTAACTTGTTTCCCATTCAAGCGGAATGTCATTGTTAGGGCGCTGAAATCCCATAGGATTGGGCCTAGGGTGATCAACCATTTTACTCTAAGAACTATATCAAATTCATCCAAGGATAACACAAATAAATCAGCAGAGAAGGATTCAAATTCGACCTGTATTTGGGTGTCTTTACAGATTCTGGGACAGTGAACCCTTTCACCGTTTGCTACGGCTACCTGCAGTCTTGGTCTGATTTCCATAGGTAATTTCAACTAAAGGGCAGCTTGCTCACTTACAAAATTGTGTGTTCTTCCTGAATCAACGAGAATCCATACTAGTTTGCCCGTAACTGCATAGTCTGAGAGGTCTTTATTCTGGTGATTGCGTGGAGGGTGATCTCGGGTTCGAACGTTGCGGGTTTATCTTCGTCTTCCTCTTGTTCGTCCACTAGGAGGTAGAAAAATCTCTTGCACCTGTGTCCCGCCGAATAAAGATCGTCGTAGTTGAAACACTGCCCCCTTGCCCGGCGATCTGCCATCTCAGCTCTGGACAAGCGTTTAATGGGGGGTGCCACCATGCTGCTTCCCATACTGGATGCCGACTTGGGGACGTTGCTCATATGAGGCTTCTGTTCTCAGCTAGTTGCAGAAGAAGGGGCCATTCTGGGTGTTTTTGGGGGTGCCCATGATGTCGACAGCCGCCCCATACTGAAGGTTCCGCGGCTGAGCTGCAGCTTGCATTCGAAGGCGCGAGCTAGATTCATGGTTGTAACTAGGTTGGGGGGGTGTTGCATCTCCACATCCACCCTCGAGGGTTCTGCTAACCCTGCGGTGAACATGTCTACCTGCTGGTCCGGTCGCACCGAAACTGCTCTGGCAAGGAGAGTCTAGAATTGGCGTTGGTATTCAGCCACCGTTCCCGTCTGTTTGAGGTTGATCAGTTCACCTAACGGGTTGCTCGTCAATGGGGGCCCAAACCTGAGGGGGCAGTAGGATCTGAATTGGGTCCAACTGAGCTCGGGTTCCTCCTGTTCCAATCGATAGAACCAGAGTTGCGCCTCTTCCATCAAGTGGAATGCAGCTAGGCTTACCTTGTCTCTGTCCTCCGTCCGCTGGTTGCGAAAGAACTGCTCACATCGGTATAGCCACCCCAAAGGGTCTCCGGTGCCGTTGTAAGAAGGGAACTCCAGTCTGCTGTACTTGGGAACGTCCGCGGCTGCTGGGGTGATGACCTGCTGTTCGCCGGACGACTCCGTCAAGTCTGGTTGGTGGCTATTTGTGGTTGCAGCCCCTTCTGGATTCCTTTCCTTGTTAGAGAAATACAACTCCATCAAGTTCCATAACTCTCGGACATTGTCCTTGATTTCGTGTACCTCCGTGCTGTTCTCCACGAGCCTGTGCTTGTGCTCCAGTTCGTGGACCCTAGACGTTAACTGCTCCAGATCGCCCATGACGTTTGGCTTTGATACCAAATTGTTAAGGGCCCCGCGAATAGGATCTCGTCATGGGTCGGTCCCCGGGGAAAACCTCCTGTTTTCCCTTGTTCCTCCCTTTTCTTGAAAAACCTATCTTGCCACCCTAAAGGTGATTTGTTCAAGAGATCATCAACTCTCCTTTGCTCTCTTTCTTGACTGAAATTTTCAATGGTCTTATTCAATATTCTCAGCTCCTTAAATAGGAGATTACAAGAGATAAGAGTCCTCCTTGTAAGAAGACTCCCTGCTAATCTATACCACTTACAGATAAGATAAATAAGACTCTCTACTTAAGATAGATAAGACTCCCTAAGATAGATCAGACTTCCTACTAATCCTTACTGAAAACAGATCAGATAAGATGGACTGAAAACAGATAAGATAAGATGGACTGTTATTAGCTAGAATCCGATGAGAGCACCAAATCACTACTGCTGCCGGCAGCGATATTTCTTCCCAATAAACGCATCCATATCAAAGTCACATGTAACATGAATTAGAAACTGCACTGCTCTGATTGCTGTAACTGGTAGAAATAATCCATTACAATTCAGGGAACTCGGGATTTTCATGTGGAATTTTCTATAACAAATTTGTGTTCCATACTTGAGTTTTCACTAGGGGTCCACACTCAAGAAACGAAGTCATGTCGGTGAGGACACTAATAATAAGCAGTATATGGACCACAAATGATGAACATATAAAAATTTTTCTACTTATTTAATTTTTTATTAAAATTTAAATGTTGGTAGCACATGTTATAATTTCACCAGGTGACTATTCTACTTTAAAGTCCGTTACTTTGTAAACCAATTAGTAGTAGTTGTTCATGACATTAAGCAACTGAGAAGTCTCTCTTCTTTTTCTAATTTTATCCCTCTTCCCCTACATGAAATGATTAATTTCATTGTTTTTGATAGGATTTGTAGATGGTTTCTCCCACCTTGGTCCATTGTGCTTTTGTGTCTTAGACAGCCTCTCCACCAAATGGTACCCAGAACTATGAAGACAAAGGCCACTGCCAAAACTATACTTCCAGCTATGATGCCTGCTGGTTTCTTCTTTCCACCTTGTGAAGGAGGTACAAAGTCTGCATGAAGAAGCAATATTCCACCCTTAGCATATTGGAGAAAGATGAAAAACACATAACTATCAAGTTAACAGGAACTGGAAAACCAATTTTGAAAAATTATTTCGTTGACACAAACAAACAACTCAAACAACAAAGAAAGCATCCAAAAACCAAATTAGATTTACCCTATTTTTCAATATAAATCACTAATTTTAGTAGTTCATGTTCCACTATCTTCTGTCTCACATTTGATGATGAACAGAATATTTATGGCATAAGTTACTCATGTCAGACAGTAGAGAGAAAAGTTGATTAGAACAAGATCTCTGGAAAAGTATTTAACTCACTAGGTTCCACAGAGATAGCTGATATTAGAGGACCAAAAACACCGCTAGAAGGGATTACGGTTGTCCTCTTCCCAGCCCAATAGAAGCGGATTTCTAAAGTACCAGTTGTTACATTAACTGGGCTAAATGTTTTATTGATTGCCTTGCCAATTCCACCCGCCGCATCTGCTATGTTGAAATCTTTCAGCACCAATCTTCCCTGTGGTAAACAAGTTACAATTAGATTCATATAAGATATTGAATGCACATATTAAAATGTAATTGACTAAAAACTACCTGAATATAAACATTGAAGATTCGCCTTCCCAGACTACTATAATTTCTTCCACTTGTAAATATGATCTCTGCAAAGTGGAGCCTCACAGTGTAGCTTCCGTTTAGCAAACAGTACCCATAGTATGTGAGAGAGAGTGGGGAAAGACGTGCTGACATGTACAATTCAGAGTTTTCAGGGTTGCCCAAGGGTCTTGATGTAGTTGTTTTTGTATACTCATCTGCAGTGATGCCATCATCCGGGTAGTAACCGGTGCTGCTAAATGCCCAGTCATATTTACTTTGGGAAAACGTTGCGGGACCACCTGCTTCTTGATCAGCTTGATATGTAATATCTCCTATAGTTATTTCTCTCCCACCACAATTTATATGGAGTTCATACCGATCTAGAAGAAAATCAATAACAGGTTAGTAATCATGGATATACCTTATGTTAACATGCATGAAAACTTCATAGTTGGCTAAGGGTGTGTGTTGGATAGTTAA
Source organism: Nelumbo nucifera (assembly GCF_000365185.1). Next base: position 512,817 of record NW_010729343.1, on the reverse strand, counting down.
ATTTCCAGTCCAAAATGAAAAAGAGATTAAAACACAGAAATGGTTAACATAAAACAAAAATGTATCATTAGTTAGGTCTCCTATAATGGGTCTAGTGCAGTTTAAGGTTTTATACCACAAAATGTGACTACAAAGAAGCATCTTGTTCACAAACTGAAGGTTCCCTGATTTGGGGACCTTGTTTAGTTCCTCAAATCTTCATTGAGGAACTATGGATCCTTGTTTGGTTCTTCAAACAGTGGAGCTATTGCTTTTCTCTCAAGGTTCAATGATATGGGGATTTTATTTGGTTAATGGAATTATGCATCTAGGTGAGGGCTTCCTCTAGTTTCGAGGTGATTGTCCACAACATATTTCCTACTTGTACCTCCTGGAAGACATTCATCTATTTTATTTAGGTCCTTGGATTTTTAAGATCTGAAAATCTTGTTCAAGTCAAGTCCTAGATCAGCTAATTCTATAGCTCCAGTTTTATCAAAGGGAGAGGCTAGGTTACCTACAGAAAGGTCTAAAATTGTTGGTGTCAACGAATATATCAGTGAGTGAAACATGGGAAACATGTCGGAAATGTGATGTAGCTCAAATATGAAGAAATATAATGAAATAAATTTGCTCAAAGAAATAGAAAATAAAAGAAGCAAATTGGATAGAATTTCATTAATATGAGATGGCTTATAAAATGAGGCAACAAGGTTGGAGACTCACTCACCCAAGAAGGGACTCTCTCAACTCTCAAAGAAAGCTCTAAGATTCTCAAAACAAAGGGAATAACTTGATGCCTCTAGCTTGACATTCCAGGGCTTTATATAGAAAATAAAACTAGTTGGAGCATTGAATGAAAAACTAATTGGAGCATTAAATGAAAAACTAGCTATTAGAGCATTGAATGAGAAACTAGTTGTTGGAGCTTTTAATGAAAAACTAGTTGTTAGAAGTCCGCTAAAAATTAGCCATATGATTCTATGTTTCTTAAAATATGATTGTGGACTGCATCAAAATGTATATATGGAAATAATGTAGAATTCACAGACATGGTACAAACATTGTGAAATGTTAACATATAGAATGATATTTTATGAAATGATAAAAGAAGGATAGGTACACCTTTTAAATTATTGCCTTGATCCCAACCATTAAACAAAACTATAAAACTAAGTTTAGTAGACAAAATAATACATTGTAAAGTTGTCCTGTAAACTACATGATAGAGTAAGTTCAAGCAAAATTTAAACTCATAGAAAATGCAAATGATTTGAATAGATCAACCAAATATCTATTATGCAAATAAAAACGAAGATTTACCTTCATGTTAGTTTGCCTACAAGATATAGATGTCTAGATCTCGTCATAGGCTTTGTAAGTATATTAGCAATCTGCAAATCGTAAGCTATATGTGGAAGAGAGATGGAACCAACAAGAAACAACTCCCTAATAAAGTGACAGTCCTCCTCAATGTGCTTAGATTAGATGCAATTTTGATGGCATTAGTGTTATCAACATAGAGAGGGATAGGTGTAAGGGAGGTGAACACCAAGATCAACAAGGATAGACTGAAGACAAACAATCTCATTACACATAAATAACATAGCCCTACATTCGACTTTTGTAGATTACTTAGAAATTGTTTGTTGTTTCTTGCATTTCTAGGAGATGGGGGAGTCACCCAAAAAGACACACCACCCAACTTAAATCAGTAATACTTTATAAGTAATGTTGAAGTAATATTTCAAGTAAAATGAGATTATACTATAGAAATCTCAGAACAATAGGTTTATATTGATGTCAGTCCCAAAAAGGAAAGTTTCAGGATTGTCAATTACATCATGGGATCAAAACCCTACCAAATCCAAACCATTCTTCAAAATAGATTAATAACCAGTTAAATGAGGCCTAGGTGACACAAACTCTAGAGCCTTAGGCTGATTGAATCAGCCGATTTAGAGAAAACAAGGAAAAAACTGACCTGTTGGGCGTCCTTTTCAAAACATACTTCTCAAACAACCCTCTAGCTAATCATCCAAGAAATATATATATATATATAATGAATTACAACAGGGACCATAGTACTACAGTACATCAAGTGTCTCCACATGTTCATTAGGTAGGCAATTATACCTCTACTCCACATCTACAATATTATCACCAATTTTGTTATAATACCATCTTCTATACTCCACATAGCATTGGTAGTTTTCAAAGGGGAGTATGTCAATTCCGGAATTTTTCATGTCGGTACCCATGGAAATGGAAATATTAGGAAATTTATGGAACTTTTAACCCATGGCCTAGATATAGCAAAGCCAAATCTGGAAAGCATCAACTTGATATGACACCCTTGTATAGGTACTCGGTATTATTGGAGAGAGGTCTAAATGGCCAATTTGTATAAGAGTTCAGAGGCATAATCCCTTGGGTCGAGGCTACATTGTTTTGTGTTGTTTTGTTTTGTGATTTGTCTCCTGAAGTAATAAAGAATGAGTATTTTTGCATCTTCTCTTTTTCTTAATACTTAAAAATGTTTCTCTTTTTCTTGTAGAAAAAAAAAAAGATTTTTAGGGGTGTCCTTTTTGTATTTTTCCATTGAATTGTCCTGGACTTTCTGTATTTGTCTAATGCTCAAGTTGAATTATCTTTCGACTTTGGGGGCTCAAAGAAACCTTCGTACAAAGCAACGTTTACTGTGGATGTGAATCCTCTTATTGCTACCACCATGTCCTTGGTTCCTAAGATCAAGAAAAAGATCATGAAGGAAAAAGAGATAAAGGAGCCCATGTAAACAAACTATGCTCAATTCTACCAAAAAGGCGGGTTTTAAGCCTCCAAAGGCAAAGGTAACCAAGAAGGTTGCCTCATCAACCTTGAAGATTACAAAATCAAAGGCAGTTTCCCTAGTGAAGGCTGCCAAACCAAGGGCTAGAGTTATTGTCCCAACTCAAATCATGGTAGGAACCATTTCCCATGATGGTGGCTATTTTTGAGGAAGAATCTAGTCCCCAAGCCTCTACTAAGGCTACATAAGAGAAGGCAATAGATGCTCTTTCATCTACACAATTGAAGCCCCAATTGAACTCGGAAGTTCAAGTGGAAAAGGTTATTCCTCTTGGGGGAAGGAAAATATTTAATATTTTTAATCAAAAGCCTTTTTCTACAATTGAAGGAATTTCCATTCGTAAGCTTAGGTCCAAGAGACCTCCAAAGGCTAGAAAGCCACAAAGTAGTGCTCCCATTTCCCTTATTGATTTTGCTGCCGAAAGATCAAAGAAAGTAAAATAGGACATGAAAGCTAAAAAAAATGGACTTTTATTTTTTGATGCATGTTTGTTAAACAAGTCGGTTTCTACTTTGAACTAGTGGCATATACACATACTATGACCAACAAAGAGTTCAAGGCTTATAAAGGCCCTATCAGTCAAGCGAGGGCTCAATTGTTACAAAGTTCTGAAGTTAGCTCAAGTTCAAGTTTGACTAGTGAAATTTTTAATTGCAGATTTGGCTGAAGTGAAATAAAAGGCCAAATGAAAGTGTAAATGAGTTCATTACATGCTGGAGAAACATGAATATTTAGTGTGTTAAGAAATTAAAGGAAATTTCAGTGGTACAAATGAGTGTCAACAATCTCTTGCCAAAGATTGCTGCCTTTGTAGGCACAACAGAACTATAATCATTTGATGCATTGGTTTCTAAAGCCAGTAGTGTGGAGAGACATATTTCTAGGGAAAAGGCTATGACACGTAAGCCCAATCCTCCTCCTTCAGAAATGAAAAAGGTCGACAAAAATCCTATAAGCAAAGGCGAGGGCCGCGAGGCGATGGCCACCTTTGTTAATGTTAAAAAGAAGAATGAGGCTAAAGGAAAGGACATCCCTGACTCTGTAAAAAATATGGGAAAAGAAGTATTCCTTTAAAAGCGAAGGATAAGGCTAAAGGAAAGGATGTCCCACACCTCTTCACTATGATATTCCCTGTCCCTCCCACATGAGATGGAGGACCATATTCCTTTTATTCCTCTCACCCCTTTCTTTCTTCCCTTATTGTTTTCTTTCTTTTCTTCCTTGTCTCGTACTGAAATACATGTAAGATAACCATCTACAGCCTTGTCTTTGAAACTCGGTTGATTATCTTTCCTTACTCCATCTTAACCTATAATATTCACTATTTTGCATGTAAGGAGACAACCATCTATAGATTTGTCCGTGAAACTTAGCTGATTATGGTTCCTTCATTTTGACCCCGAAAATAACCTTGTGTGAGGAAAGAAACCATCTACATCCCACTTTAGAAAACTTGGCTGATCATGGTTCCTCACACCATGATAATATGCAATCATTATTTAAAGGCCATCTATAGCCTTATTCATGAAATATGGTTGTTTGTAATCCCTATTTGCTTATTATGCATAAAATAAAATATTCATTTATTTATATGTACTGGTTTTCTCTCAAATAACTTGGAATATATACCAGAATTTTTGAAGGAAAATTCGACTTAGTTTAGTCTATTCACTCTGAATGGGACATACCCAAATATCAAAAAGCTCAGTTATTAGTTTAGTTGGGCGAATAATGTTATGTGAGAGTGATGAGAATAAAATTTGTCATATCTTTATCCCTCAATATTTAGTATTTTGCACTTAGTTGGTACCTAATTGGACTCATTACTCTTGTATTTCAATTCAGGGCAAGCAGATAGGCGAATGGAAGAAAACAAGGCTAATCGGATGTTTTTGCACAGTTTCGGCACCGATCAGTGATATAGGCATAACTCTCAATTCCGGACTCCGATTTGGAAATTTCAAGAAGCATCGAAAAGATAAAGAAAAGGCCCACAACTTTTATGTTTTGGGTCTTGGTAGAATCGATCCACATCGAAGACAAATTCGGGCCCAAAGTCGGAGAAATTTCGTAGTAAGGCCCATTTCACAAGCTGAAGCCCATTCCGCAGAAGAGTCTTGAAGCAAGCCCGAATTGCTAAAGAAGCCCAATTCGAATTCAAGATCCAAGAGTCCCATTAGAATAGAAGTTGAATGTAATCTCAATAAAAGAGTTTTATCAGATTTAAATTCTCAAATTGTAATCCTAAAAAGATAAGAGATAAGAGTTAGGTAGAATAAGTTCAAATTAGACTAGGACTTTCCAGTTTGAGGATAATCTCCTTAAGGGAGTTGGAGAGCAGCCCTCTCCCCAAATCTATATAAAGGGGGGGCGGACCAGCACCCAAGGCATCAATTTTCTCCAAGAGAGCTTCAGTCTTTAGAGAGAGAAATCAACCAAGGAGGAAGAAGCAAGAGTTTGCCCCCCTTTCTCATCTAGAAGCTGCGATTTCATCATGAGGTGTCTGTAAATTTTTATTTCTGGTTGAAGGGTTAGGGAAGCCTTGATTCTGTAAGCATTGTGAGATCTAATTGATTTTTATTTCAGTTCATTGTTTTTGGGTATTCATATATTTTCTGCGAATTAACTGTGAGGATTATTTTTGTTGATTAAGCAAGAAGGGCCCCTTGCTCATTCAATGGAAATAATCCATGGCCGATTGAACCTCCAATTTCGTATATGATTGGTGGGTTCGATCATGCTGGCAACTAACATAAATTGAATGCAAAAAAGTTTTCGATCTATGTTAGGAAAATGTATGATCTGGTTTAAACGGTCCGAGCTTGTGAGATCACTGACCAGAATTGGGTCTCTCCCCTCTTAATGCTATTAATAGGTTAAATCCTAAGAGCTTGTTTAGGACTGCCTATTAATAAGGGAAGCAATCAAAGAGCTTGTTTTGGTTGTCGAATAATAAGAGTAAA
>NW_010729343.1:427249-498632 GCF_000365185.1 Nelumbo nucifera | reverse complement strand
GGTGAGCCCGAAGCTCCCAGGCCGGTCGAGTCTGAGCCCCGTGAGGTAGCAGCCAGTGTGGCATCTCTCCTAGTTCGGCCAAGCGCAAGCTGGGATGAGGAGCCCTGGATCCTTCACGTAGATGGCTCCTCGAACCAATAGGGCAGCAAAGCCGGAATAGTTTTGCACGGCCCAAGTGGCACGAAACTGGAGTACGCGCTACGCTTCGAGTTCGCGGCATCTAACAATGAAGTGGAGTACAAAACGTTGATACCTAGACTAGCTCTAGCCAGAGAAGTAAAATCCAAGCACATCGTTATCTGCAACGACCGCTTTCCATCGGGTAATGGACTTCTCTTATGAAGTCAGGTGCGAGGAGGTTCTCGACCTCCTCGTCGACCGCTTTCCACCGCTCTGGGGCTAGGTTGCGTTTCTTCTGTCTAACGGGCCTAACTATAGGATCAGTATTCAGCTTGTGAGTTATAAGGTCAGGGTCTATATCGGGCATCTCTGCCGCGGACCATGCAAAAATATCTAAATTTTGAAGTAAGAAACTTACTAGTTCGAATCGTAGAGGTTCTTGGACGGAAGCACCGATATGAAGCGTTCGAGCTGGGTTTGCTGCTGAGGTCGGGACTTCGACTGTTTCTTCCATGGGCACGACTCGTTCTTCGCCTTGCTCCGTGGGCCGCTCCAATTCGAGGTCGTCGGCCACCTTGGTCTTTCCCTTCAAGGCAGCGACATAGCACTTGCGGGACTCAAGTTGGTCGCCCCGCACTACCCCCACACCGAAGTTTGTAGGGAACTTCATAGCCAAATGATAGGTGGAGACCACCGCCCATAGGATATGGGTGATCGGCCGACCTACTATGGCATTGTATGGGGAGGGGGTCGCGACCACCAAGAAGTCGTGGTTGAGTCTCACTACGCAGGGCCATGTGCCGACTTCCACAGGTACTGTTATTTTCCCAAGGGGGCAGACTTCTTCTCCGTTGAAGCCCACCAAAGAAGTGTCCGTGGGCTTCAAGTCACTCTTCTGCAACTGAAGCTGGTAGAACGCGGCTTTGAAGAGGATATCTGTCGAGCTGCCCGAGTCAACGAGTACGCGCCTGACCTCGAAGTCGTTGATCCTCAACTTTATCACAAGTGCATCATCGTGGGGGTAGTGGACCCCTCGCGCATCATCCTCCGTGAAGAAAATTGGCTCTTCTATCCTCGGTCGCTTCGGAGGATTCTGTTCTTTACGGGCGGCTTCACGAACTGACGTTCGAGCTGCTGTTGAAGTACATCCCACGATGATCGAACCTCCCACTATCACGTGGATGGTGCCCCGAACCAGCCTCTCTTCCGGAGGCTGCCTCTGTGACTGTTCGGTCGGCCTACTGTTGGACTCGAGAACATCCTTACCGTGCTCCCTTGCCGATCTGTTTTATTATTATTATTATTATTATTATTATTATTATTATTATTATTATTATTATTATTTGTACAAAGTTCCTTAAATATCCGCGATGGATGAGCTCTTTAATCTCATCGCGGAGGTTTTTACAATTTTCGGTACTATAACCGTGATCTCTGTTAAAACTGTAGTACAAATTCTTATTTCTCTCATTGGGATTTCCCCTCAAACGGGGTGGCCACTTGATCGCCATCAGGATTTCGGCCCACTTTGCGTTCAGTGGGGTGTAATCAGTTCGGTCTGCTACAGGAGCTCGGAACGACTGACCCGGCTTTGCCCCCCGAGCTGCATCCTTTTTCTTTCGGCTGTCCCCTTGACTGGAAGGCTCTCCTTCCCTTTTCCTCTTTTCGGGCATGCCCTTGCCCTTCTAGTTGATCTCTTCTTCGGTGGCTACCAACCTGTCCGCGAGCTTAAGAAATTCGGTTATGGTTGCCGGTTGGTTGATGACCATATGCCATTTGAACTCTTTGTGCGTCACGCCTTTCTTAGCTGCTGTGAGGCGCACGACGGGGTCCAGGCGCGGTATCTGCATGCAAGCATCGTTGAACCGCTTGATATAGCTTCGGATGGATTCTCCCTCTCTCTGCACTATGTTGAGGAGGCTTTCTTCAGTCCGTGGGCACCGCTTGCTGGTAACGAAGTGGGACGTGAAGGCTTGCATGAATTGCGCCCAACTTCTTATTGATCCGAGCGCCAGGTTCCGGTACCATGTGCGGGCTACTCCTCTGAAAGTGGTGGAGAAGGCCACGCACATGCACGACTCATTGGTTCTCGCCAGGTGCATCTGCGACTGGAAGGCATCTACGTGATCAACGACCCGTCGTACTTGTCAAGAGGGGGGAGCTTGAAATTTTTAGGCATTGGGACTGCTAGGAGCTTGGGAGATAGGGGGGATTGAACTGAAAGGAGGGGAACCTTGACTTCGCCCGAGCTTACCTCTTCTTTGCCTTCGAGCTCGGGCAGGTCGTGGGTGGCAGATCGGTGAGCTCGGCGGTGGCGTCTCTGCTTCTTGGCGGGCTCGGCGTTTGTACTGCTCACCTCTGTGCTGTTCGGAATGGTGTGTGCAGGAAGTAGCTCAGGTCGCTGGTGATGGCTACGAACAGAGGGATCTTGCTTGGAGCCTACGGCCAAGATCTCGAACCGGTTCTCTAGGAACGGGGTATCGGGCTTTGAGGGCTGAGGCGACGTGGACCTAGCGAGCTAAGGTCCTCTCGACCTGACTGCCCATGGTGAGACCGGAGTGGCCGGTCTTTCTTGCTTGCCGCGGGAGGAGGCCTGGCTCCTAGGAGGGTTCTGGGTGGCCTCTCCTTGGCGAGAAAGGTGCTCCTCTTGACGGCGAGACCTAGATCACTGTGAGGCTAGGTGCCGAGGAGGGAGCTGCGGTTGCCGAAGCTGAGGTTGAGGCAGCTGAGGGAATTGCTGCTGATACTAGTATTGGGAGACCTGGTGTAGCACCTGTTGTTGATAGAGTTGGAACTGTTGAAACTGTTGCATTTGAGCCTGCACTGCACCAAGTCCTCCAGTTGGTTCGAGTTGGCCGCTGGGGGCACAACCGAGGGTTCGGTGAAGGTTGCTTCGACTGTGGTAGGGAGTGGAGCAACGACGGGTGCCCCTGTAAGAGGCACATTCAAACTAGGGATCCCGTCCGCAGAGAGGGGGACGGTGAACTGTCCGATGCAGACAGTAGGAAGCTGGGGCTGTTCCCTGGAGTTATCCATCTCCATGCTTCGTCCGATGTTGCTAGAGGAAGCCATGAGTGTTGAGTTTTCAATGAAGAAAGAGCTGTGAAGGTTTAGGGAAAGGCTTTTCGAAGCATTTCCCACAGACGGCGCCAAATGATGTAGTGCAATCCGGTCACTCCTAGCTAGCACTTACGTGGCTCCTAGAAGATACTTGAGATGGAGAAGAAGAAGAATCCCCGGGGGGTTTGCCCGGCGGGAATACTCTGATGCTTAAGTTAATACTCTGTAGGAGAAGCAAGGAGAAGGCGAAGGCTAAGAGTGCAGATAGCGCGAGTGTAGAAGATGATAATGATCATACCTGTCCTCCTTCATATTAAACTCCTTGTAGCAGAAATCCGTTGCATCTGGCCCACTGGCCTCTGACAGGGCAGGTATAACCGCCACTGTCAGCCTACCGCAGCCGTTACTGGCAAGGGCTGAGGTGGCACGCGCAAGGCCGTCATCGCAGGGTACGTGCCTGTCAGGTGTGAGGCACCCTCCAAAGGTGGCAGGCATGACGCTGTCTGACGAGGGATATGGCTGTTGTCCCCAGATTTGTAGGGTACGGTAGTCGAGCAGGAGGTCTTCCTGCGATATGCCGAACTACCCTTAATTTTTATTACATTTTAATATTTTTTATTATTGAATAATTATTTTTATTATTTTTTGTATAATTTTGATATTATTTTGAATTTGATAAGTTATTTTATATGAAATAGTGCTAACTACATTCACAATTACAAAATAGCCTGCTATAACCTTATAGGGGTAAAACAGTAAAACAAAGCAATTTCAGATGTTATAGAATTAATCCAACACAAACAACATTATCTATTCAGATCCTCTAAAAAGTAGAAAAACATCTATACCTCTTTTAAGATTTCACACACTTTTAATATCTTTTTAACTTTTTAGACTTCAAATTTCAGATTTATCAAATGTCACCTTATTATCACCATTAGAGAGGAACCAAGAGAAAATCCAATTTCTCACACTCAAAGCATTAACACCAAGCCACCGGTGGCTAATTGGGAGCTCGAACCAAATAGCTTTAGTCCTACTTATTTTAAAACCTTTTATTTCTAATGTAGATGACTATAAACCTAATTTTGCACTTAATCTTTTGTTAGTTTTATCAATTAATATTTTTGTGTAAAAATACCATTGTATGTGCCACAGGGAACACTTTTGTCTTTTTGTTTTTTTTTTTTATTGTAAAGTTTCCCTTCTATAAATGCTAATAGAGATGTCGCCAACCACATCTTTTTGGCCCTTAATTTTTCTCCTTCCTCTCTCTTTTCTCTCTTCTTTCAATTTCTTCCTTCTTACTGTTAATATGGTATTAAAGTGGATTTTGAAGGCCTGATAATAGATTCATACTCCATATTCCTTCTTTACTTTCTTGGGTCGAAACTAAGTACAAGAAAATTGTTTTTGATTGGAGACACTTTTAGGGGTCGTCGTGCAGTTCTCTTTTTGGTCATGTGCCAAGAAAACTCAAAATCTTGGTGACAGAATGCTATAATGGAAAGTAGAACTCCTTCTATGGATCATATGATCCCGTTGCATGTAATGAGGAGTGTGTCCTCAATGGGTCAGCTATGACCTATTTGTGGAGTGGTAGTTGTGGATTTCTTCTGTATAGCAGTCGTGAGGTTTGAAAATGGGTACAGTATTACCTTTGCCTATATATGGAAGTGGTCAAATCAGCTTTCGGAAGGTGTGTGCCTCTTCCTATATGAACCCCCTACTTCTTGTGTGAACCCTATACTTCGACCCCTTAAGAAATTGCTATTGGGGTATAACAGTATTTGTTTTGTGAGGAACCTAGTGTGAACTGAGGAGGCTAGGTTGCAACAATATCTTCTGATGACACTTCTACTTATAGTGTTACTTCTGGACAAAGAGGGCTGAATAATGGCCTAGTTCATATAAAATTTACCATAACTTTTACATCTCTTGATGGTAGAAATTATTTGGCCTAGTCCAAGTTGTACATCATTTATAGGGGGAAGATAGGTTACATCAATGAAACATTGAAGAAAAACTAGTACCACTAAACATGATATGTTGAATCAAGAGAATTTCTTAATCATGTCTTGGCTTCCTACCACCAGGTCGTCATTGATTAAGCAAAATTTTATATGGGTCGATACAGACCATGAGATTTGGGAATACGCAAAATCCACGTATTCTAAATAGAGGCACTATGCTAGGATTTATTAGTTGCAAGAAGAGTCCTTTACATGCAAGTAGGGAGAACACAGTTTGTTTGCTTACTACTTTGCTCTCTCTTCCATTTTGAAGGAACTTGACCACTTTTAGAACATTGAGTGGGAGAGTGATAAGGATTCTAGTTAAGGCCTATAAGGCCCTTGTCTCTCAACAATGTGTGTTTGCATTTTTACTTAGGCTGAACCCATTAGAGTCTAAATCTTTGGTGTCAAGGATGTTCCCTCTATCAATGAAGTGTATGTGTTGATACAATTCAAGGAAAGTAGTAGTGCAATGAATACTTTTGAGGGGGAGCAAATAGCTTTGGCAACAAGGAGTGTTATGAATACCACTAAGAGGGGTGATTTTCTAAAATAAAAGGGATGATAAGGATAAGTTGTGGTGCACTCATTGTCAAAGACCTATATACACACGTGAAAATTGTTGTAGGGACCTATTTGGCAAACCAAAGTGGGCTCAAGAATTAAGTAAGAAATCAATACTAGAGTAGAACAAAAAACCAAGTCCTCAACATTAGGGCCATTCCTTAAGTTAAAAGAATTATACTTCTGTAAATATGGCTTCTCAAGAGCAAGCAATTGGTTCTTCCATGAATACATCTCAAGGGTGTCCTTCTAGTTAGGATCCCAATGAAGATATCATCAATTCCTTTTGTAACCATTTGTAGTTATATGGTAAGGCACTTTAACAAATGGATTCCACCCCTATTCCCTCGATTTCCTTTGCATCTACATTAAATAATACCACATATGCATTTCATGTATCCTTTAAGCCTTCAGAATCTCTTTGGGGTTTTGATTCCAGAGCCTCCAACCATATGACCGCTAAATCCTCTTTGTTTCAATCTTATACCCTTCTCTCTAACAGAGAAAAGGTAAGACTAGCTGATGGTTATTTCTCTTTCATAACTGGTCAAAAAGCTATCACTCTACCTTTTGAATTCTCTCCTTTAAATGTGCTTTATATTCCTAATTTACTTATTAACTTATTATCCATTAGTAGCATTTCTTGTTCTTTAAATTGTTTAGTAACATTTTTTCCTCATTCTTGTGTGTGTTTTTTAGGATTTGGCATATGGGAGGATAATTGGTAAAGGGAACTTAGTAAATGGTTTCTACATGCCGAATAATAAAGTTGGTCTTGCAGCTACAAAGTATATGAGTCAGTCTTGTGATAGTCAAGTCTATTTATGGGATAACCTTCTTGGTCACATGTCCTTTGAGTCTTTGAAATTTTTATTTTCAGAACCATTTATGTTTATGTTAATAACTACATTATAATGTTAAATGTGTTAATTGAGTAAAAATCGTAAAAGTTCTTTTCCATTAAGAAATAAAAGATCGGATTTCCCTTTCCATATTGTCTATTCTACTGTATAGAACCCTGTTACTCTCCCTCTTAATATTGGCTATAAATATTTTATCACAGTCATTGATGACTACTCCCATTACACATGGGTTTATCTAATGTGTTCTAGAGAAGTCCCAAAAATTGTGAAAGAGTTCCAACATATGTTCTTTATCCAATTTTAAATCAAAATATAAATTTTCATCAAAACTCGTGTAAAAACATCCCAACAAATGGTGTTGTTGAAAGGAAAAATCACTCTCCTTGAAGTTTCTTTGGGCCTGTTATTACATATGCATGTCCCTAAGCATTTTTTGAATTGATGATGTTTTAGTTGCCACATATGCTATCAACCATATGCCCTCTCAGTTGTTACAATACAAGATCACACACCAACTTTTGTTCCCTAAGGTTTCATTGTTTTCCATTCCAATGTGTGTTTTTGGTTGCTAGTGTTTGTTTATGATTTATCCCCCACTTGTGGTAAGTTTGATCCTAAAACAATCCCCTGTGTTTTTCTTTGATATCCTTCTATTCAAAAGGTCTATAAATGCTTTGATCCTGCTTTTCATAAAGATTATATTTCCATGGACGTGTCATTTTTTTTTTAAAAAAAAATGAACCCTGTTTTTCCTATTTCTCCATTGGGGGAGAGTAGGGTTGAGGAGAAATCCACTTAGGTTCTGCTCCTTTCTCTTCCTAACCCTCCTCACTTTCATGTCTTTCTCCACTGTTGCAAGGGTCAACAAAATTCAAGAGTCATGGAATAACCTAAAGCCATGCAAGATGCAACCAATATCATTAGACTCTTTGGAGGAAAACCCTCCCCAACTAGGTACTCTTGTTCCTATTAATATCTCTAAACCCATTAATATTAATATATCGATTGTTGGTAATCTAGACCTTCCTATTGCCAAGAGGAAGGGTGTTAGATTGTGCACCACAAAACATTCCATATCATATTATGTTTCTTATGATAATATATTGCCTTCCTTTCATGTCTTCCTTTCTACCATTGGCAGTATTCCCATTTCTATAGGTGTTGCAAAGGCTTTATTTGTTCATAAATGGATAAATGCAATGAAGAAATAAATTAATACACTACATAAGAATGGTATGTGGGAAATATAGGGTGGATGTTACTTTGGAGAGATATAAGACTCCATTAGAAGCAAAACTGTTCACATAGGTATATGGAGTAAGATATGTAGAGACCTTTGCACTTATAGCCAAAATGAATTCTATCAGTATTCTACTTTCTTATGTAGCTAATTTGGGTTGGGAGCTTCATCAATTGGACATTAAAAATGCCGTCTTGAATGATGATTTAGAGAAGGAGGTCTATATGGTTCAGCCCTTAACTTTTGTGCTCAAGGCAGTGAATGAAAGGTGTATAAGTTAAGGAAGTCTTTATATAGTTTGAAACGGTCACCAAGGGTCTAGTTCAATAGGTTCCACTTGGTTGTTTAGAAAATAGGGTTACAACAATGTCAATCAAATTATAAACTTTTTTTAAAGAGAGGGCAAGTAAAAGATTGTAGTGTTTATACTGTATGTCAATAACATAGTGATCACAGGTTGCATGTCCTAAACTTGGGCCAATGTAGGAGAAGGCAAAGCTCATTATGGAGTTTGCATGTCCTAAGACTTTATTGCCCAAGGAGGCCTCTGCCCAATTTCCCTCTTGAGCACTTAGTTTAGTTTTTTGCTCATTAACACTAAGGCTGTATTTGGTTTGAAGGAAAAAGTAGGGAAAGGTAAAGAAACCTATAAAAAGGTCTGTAAAAACAAACAAAAAGCAAATAAATGTAAGACGAAAAAGATGAAAGATTATGTGGTTAAGCCACACATGGTGCACCGATTTTCTGCCATTTTTTGGATTTACTAGTTTAGGATTGGCTTTAAATTCCTTTCAAGGAATTATCAATTCATTCGAACTTCACATTGAAATGGTGATATGGATTCTTTTTTATTATACATGGCTTCGAAATTTAGTTTTTTCATTGGTTCCAAGACTGACAAGATTGCGGTTTTGTATGTTGGAAGAAGTCCCCCATTTGCAGGGTGATGTCTCAAAGTAGAAGACAACCATGCATGCTTCACATGCATTTTAATAAAGGGGAGAACTGTCCATTCATTTAAACCATCAAAGATAATGGTAAAAGGGTATATTTAATCTAATTGAAAAACTGAAAATATATTTAAATTAATTTATGAAAACTCAGGATATACTTAAGTCTTCTATCCAAAAATTAAAACATTTCTAAGAAAACAAGAGTACCAATTTTTTGATAAACAATTCATTAATTATCTAAACCTAACTGACCCAATTCCAATTATAATTGGGTCAGGATCGTTGCTGGTTTAATGTTACAACAAGATAACAGAGAAACTACTTAAAGAAAAAATAAATACACAAACACACAAAATGATTTTATGTGGTTGGCAGGGAAGACAAAATGCATAATAATTAATCCCCAAAAACATGTCAACGACAATTCTCTTATAAAAGCGATACTTCAGATTCAAAGTTAAACCAAGCCTTAGGCTCAGTTTGGAAGGAATATAAATACAAATATCTAGAGAGCAAATGGCTCAATTTGAAAAGAGTTATAATATAAATATGCATTTATGCTCTTTCTAAGTCTTCTCCAAGAAAATTACCACCCACTTTAATTCTCTCAAGTTAGTAATGGATTGCTAGTTGAAGGGAAAGACTACTTTCGGTTAGTTGGAAAATACAGCCCAGGATAAGGGGATTTTTCCAACATCACAAGTGCTCATGGGTGTGGGGTAAAAGAATATCTGCTTTTAATCAAAAAAAGACAAATAAGGGATTGGGTGGGATCATGTGTGATATGAAGGGTGCTCTCAAACATTTTCGTAAATGATATGGTTACTCAATGACTGACTGATGGTGACTTAGTTGTGGCGGAGACAAGGGAAAAGGAAAAACAACATAAACCCTTCTATGCTTATTTTTGCATACCTTTCTCATGACCCAACAAGATAATTTACAACTCAATCGTTGCTCTTGATCCACTTTTTGCTCTTATCAAATGTGTTTATGCTTTAATATATGTTTGGGATCACTTCATTGAGTGTATTATGCTTTAATAAACATGAATCCAATATCGCTTTTGTAGGATCCTATTGATTCTAGATCTCCTGTCTACAATAACTTTACTCACAATACACCATTTTCGTGTATGGGGAACATCTTTTCATGCATAATAATACTATGTATGAGGATGAGATATTTCCTATGTGTAGCTGCGATGTCATGTGTGGATAGTCGGATTCTTATCTATTAGACTTAGCCCAAACAGTATATATGCTTACATAAATAACAAATATAATTTTTTAATTACCATAAAATCATTGAATCATTATAATTATAATTGATACGCTAAATAAGCATCAAATTTGGTTAGGATGATATATTTTTAGGACCCTAAGGTCAATTACATTAATCATCCAAAAGACTTAGTTTGATTTAGACTATTCAAATATTGAGTTGAGAGAGAGAGAGTTAAGACTTGAGTTAGAGAGAATGAGGAGTTTAAAAATATTTTTAATTTAAGGTTTGCTTTGATTTGATTTTTAAAATTCAAGAAACTGACCCAAAAGTACAAACTGAAATCTAAAAGAATCCCAAATGAACTAAACCGTTTCTGAGTCCAAAACAAGCCAAACCGTTTGGTTCAGTTTGACAGGACCAGATAAACACCCCTAATGCCTGTTTCAACCATCAGATTAAAGTAACAGTTGTATGCCAACCATTGATCAACCCCCAGGTAGAAAATACAACTGCAAGCGTTTATGATAATTCTCCATGTGTGAATGCTTCTTCCGTTTTCTAAGATGCACACGGCACTCTCTAGTGGAAAGGAAAACGCGACAAAAATATGCTTCCTAGTTCCTATCATGTGTGTTATGTTTCACATGAATTATTTTGTAATAATTTTATCATGTAGCGTAGGGGTGATCATGGGCCGGGCTTTGTAATTATGATAAGGGTTATAGTTTAAGCCTGATCCCAGTCCAATTTGGGGTTTTGGGCTTGAAATATAAGTCCTAGCTCAAATCTATATTGGTTCGGGTTTGATTTCGGGCCAATGTCATTCATATATAAAACATTAAATGTTTATATATTAAATAATATAACATGCATATAAATTTATTTTATACATTATATAATATAAAATATCACACATAATATAAATTATACATGTCATGTTATAATATTTATATATAAAATATATAATATAATGTAAAATAATATGTATACATATGTATACATTATACACAAAATGTATAAGTTTAAATATATATGGGCCAGGCCCGAACTGGGCTTGAAGTATTAAGCCCAAACCCAACCCTAAAATTTACAAGCCTGATGTAGGCCTGGGCCTGGGCCTGAACACAAAACCCAGGCCCAAGCCCAGAATTTCCGGGCTGGGCTTGTACGGGCCGGACTGAAATGATCATCCCATATCCAAACCATTAGACATTAGCAAGTTTTCTTACAAGTGCATCTTACACCACAAATTAGGAATATTGCTTGGGTCCCGTGAGACATATAAAAAATATTCCAGATGCCTGGTGTAGGATGCACTCTTAAATTAACCGGTATGGCAGCTCAGTATCAAGAGGGGCAATACCAAATACTGGTTTCGATCGTACCAATAAAGACAAAGCAGGCAACTTATAGAAGAGCTGCATTCAAACCGACTCGGAAATAGAATCACGTTGACCACCGGTTTTTGGGTCAAATGATCCGATCATCTGGTCCAAACCCTGGTCAAATGGTTTTGAATCCAAAACCAGATTCAGAGTTATGATCAGTTCCCCAGGTCAAATAGTCTGACCATCTGATCTGGTCCAATTTTCAAAATCATGAACAATACTCTTCCTCGAGGAAAAATCTACTGCAACCGTGGTCATATATGGTCTCTAACATGGTTTTCAAAACCGGACTAAAAAAACAGGGACCAGTCAGGTAATTGATTCGGTTTTACCCCAGAATTGTTATTTTATCAAAAATCGTTGATTTAGTCAACAAACTACTAATCTGGGCGATCAAACCATTTGAACCATCCAATAGATTAGCCGTTTTATTTTCAATTTTTAATTTTTTTGTTAAAACGGACCATCCGTTTAATTAAACTGTTGGATCATTCAACTCAGGAACCGGACCCTGACCAATTCGTTGTCTGATCGGTTTTAAAAACTTTAGTCTCCGATCACTGATGAACACCATATGTTGATCACATCAATTGATTTGATTTGGGTCAAAGCCTTTTGGTTGTGTTATGGATTTTTTATTTTATTTTATTTCTGTTTTTTTTTTTTTTCTTTATTTCAAACGCAATACAATACTGATAGCCATTCACTGGGGAGTCACATTTAGGGGGTGATCATGGGCTGGGCTTGCACATATGAGATGTAGCCCGGGCTTGAGCTCAACCTGGCCCAGGTTCCAGAACTAAAACATAAGCCTGGGTCGGGCTTTAAGCCCAGGCCTGGCCCTGAAATTTGTGGGCCTAATGCATGTTGAAGCCCAGGCTGAAAGTGATCACCCCTAGGCCCTAGTGGCCTATAACCATGGTGGCAGGCTGGCAGCAGATTTTTTCTTCCTTCCGTTTGTCTTCTTAATGGTATGTCTGTGCAACCCTCCTGACCTTTTCTTTTTTATGGATATGCAAGTATGCAACTCTCTTGGGTCTTGATCATTGGGGGCACTTTGCTACTCGCTAGTAAGGCAATACGTACATGGTGGTGATGTGGCAGGTGGCGTTGCATTCACATTTGATGACGTTCCGAGGTTCATTTGGTGCATCAACATTCCATCCCGATTGGCCGCTGCACGGATCCACGGTGAAGTCCCAGTCTGTCTTCCCCAATTTGATTGCTATCTGACGCAGAGCTTCCACTGACATCACAAGACTCAAAACAGTTAACATGATTCTTTACTCTTTAGAGAGATTATATTAAAAGAGACCCAACAGCCGTAGGAATCAGTCTCAGTTCACAAGCTGATCAGTGATTTGTTCCATCTTTTTATCAAGATTAATTGGACCATCTTCTTCCGATGTTACCCAAAATCAGTTTCGTGTTTTAGGCTTTTGGTTGTATAAATTTGGACTGCAGAGACTTCAGTTGAAAGCTCTCTGAAGCAATAGGAAAGAAAAAGGAAGCAAGATCAAATGGTGTTTCTACCTCAATCATTTTAGGCTGACCTAATTTAACAAATGGTGAGAAATATGTATTATACTGTTATCACAACACACATCATAATCACTTCAGCTCACCTAGAAAAATGCATGAGTGGGACTATGGATCAATCCAAAAGTGTTTCAGGTAAAAACAGCAATGAAACCAAACACAACCCAGATAAGCGGAACAACTGAAAAGCAAAAAAGGGTGGTGCGATATTTTATGGGTTATTATTTTGGTCCCAATTAAAATCAAAATGATAAATATTTCATCAACTGAAATAAAAGTCAGGTTGTTTATAGAATCATTCCTGAGGAAGAAGAAGAGGAGGAGGAGGAGGAGGTGTATAGTTCAAAAGCAAGTTTCATCTCTATCATGGGGTTGTGTTAAAAGTTGGTGGGTTCAACAAAAAGAAAAATTCGAATTTATATTTCCATATTAATAAGCCCCACAAAAAAAAAATGATTTCTGAATGGTTCATTTACCTAAGTCACCTTTTTGTTTTTTTATTTTTTGATAAAACGGTCATTATACAACATTCTCATTTGGATTTACAATTACGTGATAAAACAGTTAAAAGCGCTTTAAGTCACTTCCCATGATTCATTTACCCAAGTCATCGAAAGTTCATTTACTACAGAAGGTACAGAATCTCTGTTGAAAAAAAAAACAAAAAAGAAAGAAAGAAAGCTTGTTAATGATTGAGGCAGCTGATCTATAAAAACTCTCTATCCAGATTTAACACAGTATGATGCTTTTCTTGACTGGGGGAGAGATCACAAACTCCACGTTATTTGTGGGCCTGTTTATCTCTTACGAGAAATCTTTTAACTTTAAAAAAAATGGTTGTTAGTTTCCTGTTATCTATTATCTCTTAAAATTCAGTCGTACAACTTTTTTATTTCCAATGATACCCCCAAAAAAGACAAACAAAAATTATCATATATGGGGTCAAAATGGATATTTGATAATTTTTAGAATTCAAAACAACATTCTCTGCATTCAAAGTTTAGAGGAAAAAAAAGTTCGCCAATACCAATATACCTATTAATGTAATTATTGCACTTTCAGATGTTAGACTTTAGAGCAAATTAACGATCAGGCCCTTAGAGTTAACGGGCATCTAGACTCAAAAAAAAAAAATTAAGTACCCACCTTGCTCTGTCGAATCTTGACCTCTCTTTCTCTCTGCTTGGATTCTTCTTCAACCTCATCCACTTTCATTGTCACCGGACCACCAGCTATTCCACTGCAAGATCATTCCCTTATTTTTCTCCTCTCTCTCTCTCTCTCTCTCTCTCTCTCTCTTCCCTCCTCCAGTCCTTTATTATTATTCTTTCTCCCTCTGAATATGCAGTCCATCCCTTCCACCGGTAGACCTGTTCATGGGCTGGGCTTTGGGCTTGACTTACACTATGTCGGACTCGGGTTTTGGGCTGGGCCTCATTCAAAATTTGACAAAATTCAAGCCCGAGCCTGACCTATGAACAGGTCTATCCACCGGCACCGCTGCTGCTACCGCCTTCCATTGCAACCTTCTCCAGCCTATCTCTTTTTTTTTTTTTTTTTTTTGTGATACATCTGAAGCTTAAAACTGTTGGGACTTCCAATTACAGCCCACCCTATTTCTTGTTTCATTCAAAGTGATTCTATTCTAGACCTTGTTCGCAAGCAACAATGGCTATTATAGTGGTTGAAATGGATCCATGCCTGTAGACTGCAAAGGTTTAAGACCATAACATATTATTGAATGAGACAATCTATTTAAAAATTAAGATCATATTCTCTATATATCCTATCACTTTTTCATTAAACCACAATACAGAGGATTTTTGATAATTCTAATCTCTAAAAACAAGCAAACTAAACTTCCCTTATCATAAAATATATGATTGTAACCATCGCCTCAAATTTAATTTTCTGCAATCCTTCGTCTATATGGCAACCAGCATGAGTTTCAAACCATAGCAGAACTCAAATTTACACATGAAGGTAGCTCCATCATCATAAGATCTTCTTGTAGCGGCATTCGGAGGTTGCAGCTGTGCCGGTGGGAGGGTTGGATTGCAGATTCGGAAGGAGAGATTGGATTACAAATTCGGAGGGAGAGAGAAAAAAATAATTAAAAAGAAGAAAGAGAGAAAAAAACAAGAGAGAGAACTTGTAATGGCGACAAATTCGGAGGGAGAGAGAAAAAAATAATTGAAAAGGAGAAACAGAGAAAAAAACAAGGGAGAGAACTTGTAATGGCGAGGCTGGTGGTCCGGTGAGGTGGAAGTAGGTGAGATTGAAAAAGAACAGAAGATGAGAAAATTCACATTGAAATTCAAGAGAACAGGGCAAGTTATAATAAAAATTAAGTTTTTTGGAGTCAAGACGTCCCTTAAATTTGGGCTCCCAATCCACTCCTAGGGTAGAGCTAAGATTTTTAATAGATTAAGAGGAGGCTGCAATGGTGGATTGCAGTCCACTTATCCCTTAACTTTAATACATTTAATGAACTGACGATGTGGAATTATATACTTCGAGGATGATGAAGACGATGCGAGCACATTGGGAAATGGATTAATCCAGTTGTGTAAGCCCTAAAAAACCCTAAAAAGAAAAAAGAAGTAACAAAAGTTGAAGATAAACCATGTTTCGTAAGAAAACCAGAAAGCCAAACTAGCTTTACATGAGCTGAAAATTTGACTTTGTAGTAAAATTATCTGTGAACACATCTCAATCAATGCATAATCACATAGACTAGGAGATGCTCCTTGCTCATCATGTGATAATGTGAGATATGATATATTTTTCAATACCCAAATTGCCCTTTTTTTTCCAAAGGACAAGAAGAGCCCCCTGTTTCAAAGGACACTCGCCTCAAAAAATGAAGGAGCGGAGTTTGTTTTCGTGGAAGCACATGACATAATTTAATCCAAGAGTTAAGAATTGTTTCTTAGAAGATTTTTAGGCCGCTATTAATCACATTTACGGTTCTTTCCTGCACAAGAGATAACTTACAAAAGAGTACTAAAACTAGGGAGGCCTTGAACGGGCAGGTTTTTTCCGACCCTAAATGGGGATGGGGAAAATATTTTTTGCTCAAACTGAGGACGGGGTGGGGACTGGTTTTGTATATAAATCCCTGAACCCGAAGGTAAAATTAGTAAATTATCTCTAGGTTTAATATTAATATTTAAAATATCTCTAAATTTTTCCTAAATTCTTAAAATCCTAAAATCCCATAATTCCATTTTTGAAGTACTCCCAAAGTATTATAATTCAATTCGAAAAATACCTCCAAATTCCTATATTATATGTATAAATTGTCTGTAAAATAAATAATTCTTAAATAATTGCTTTGATGCAGGGAAAATTTAAAAATTACCCGTCTCCAACGGAGAGTGGATGCCCTGCCCTTAACCCACCCCACCACCAGAGACAGAGCAAAGTATTTTGACTACGGGGTGGGGGCAGGGAGGGGGTGCCCCGCCCAAACCCGACCCGTTGCCATGCCTCATGCATCATTTCAGAAACTTTACTCATGATTGCGTTTAGGGCGGGTGAATCATCACTTAAAAATCCTATGAAAATTTCAATTGCAGTGTTGTTTGGCATTAATGATGATTTTTCTTTGTTGATTATCCAGAAATCAGTGATTTTTGAAAAATCACAAAAAGTTGTTGTTTGGTATCATTTATGCCATGTAAGTTAATTTTTGAGTCTGTTTAGTACTCATTTTTAAGGGACAATTATTTTTAATTAGATTTATTATTCAATGCCATATTGGATACCATATTATCCTAAAAAAAAATTAGAATCAGCTAGAAATCAGAAAATCACCAAAAAAATAGGTGATCCCTGAAAAGGATTGATTTCAATAATTAATTTTTGGTTATTTTTTGAAAATCACCACAATCAACCAACCAAACAGAAATCATAACACAAATTCTTCTAATACTAACGTGGCTCTGACATAACAGTGATTTTCAAAAAATCGCCATCGATACCAAACATCACCTTAGTGTAAGCTTGGAAAACGGTGTCAGCTCAGTGACGTATCACAATCATGGTTTTCAAAACCAGACTGAACCGGATGGTCGGACCAGAAAAAACCAAGAACCAGTCAGGTGACCGGTTTTGGTTTTCCCCAACATCGGGCTTTCTTCAAAAACTATTGATTTTGGTCAACAAACCGCTAACCCAGGCGATTAACTGTTCGAATGGTTTTGACCATTTTTTATTTTTTTTTTATTTTTTTGTCAGAACAAGCCAATCATTCAATCCGAACGATCAGACCGTTTGACCCAATAACCGGGCCTTTGATCGATTTGGCCTCCGAGTCGATTTTAAAAACCATGATCACAATAATGGGTTTTCTATTTTCTGAGGGTGTAACGAGGTCAATATGGTCATTTTACTCTTTCAGGAACATTTAAATTTTTTCCGAGCTTAGGTATAAAGTGATACACCCTATTGTTCGGGAG
Organism: Nelumbo nucifera; assembly: GCF_000365185.1. The sequence goes on along the minus strand of NW_010729343.1, from coordinate 481,200 downwards.
AGGGAATTTTGGACTTTATCCTTATAATTGGACTATGTAAAGTTTGAAGTGTAATCATTAAGCATAAGTAGAGTCAAAATCTCCCTTTTCATTCATGGGAGATGTTTGCTTGTACATAATCCTCAACTCTGAGTGGGGGGTGTTGAAATGTTTATTTCCCAATTCAACCACCAATCAATTGATCACTCCATATCTCCTACCCACAAATTGTCTCCACATCCATACCTACGGAGCATTTGTATTGGGCAATTAATCCTAATGTCCTACCAATGGTGTGGGTATGGATGTGGGAATGGTTTGTGTAATGGTGAGTAGGAGATTGGAGATCCCAATTGACAGGCATAAAGTTTTTCAAAGTTTTCATTATTAAATGGATAAAAGAGTTAAACCTCCTTAATAGTTCTTCAAAACACTGAAACCTTCCCCTTTTCAAATTGGGCCAAGACCTCCCCTCTTAAAGTACATCTAACTGAATTATTAAAAATCTCTTTTACCCTTGCTAATTCTTCAAATTTTCAGAATAATAAAATCCAAGAGGGTGTGAAGAAAGGCTTGTGATTTGTTAATTCATCAAATTCTTCAAACCATGATTTTTAAAACCAGACTGGACCGGATGATCGGATCGGAAAAATTGGGAACCGGTTCCTTCTTGTCTTGAAGAAATAATAATAATAATAGTAATAATAATAATAATAATAATAATAATAATAATAATAATAATAATAATAATAATAATAATAATAATAATTGTTGCCACACAGATTGGTCAGGGGCAACAAAGTAAATTCACATTTCAGGTTCCGAGTGTTGGCCGAGGACCCCGGTTCCTTCTTGGCTTGAAGAAATAATAATAATAATAATAATAATAATAATAATAATAATAATAATTGTTGCCACACAGATTGGTCAGGGGCAACAAAGTAAATTCACTTTTCAGGTTCCGAGTGTTGGCCGAGGACCCCGGGGCCTTGGAAAAGATTGACTGAAGCCAAGGACCACAAGCCGAGGCGAAATATTCCTTCCGAGGACTATGGTAGCTGAGGACTACAAGTCAAGGTGAAGTCCCTGGTGACCAAAGATACTACAAGACAGGGAGTGTCAGAGGCCTCGGGGTGGATACCCGAGGCAGAGGCTTCGACACTCAAGTTAGTACGACGTGTAGAGTAAGGGAGGGTGCAGGAGAGCACTTGGAGAGAGTCCTCGAATGCACTAGATCTCCCTGAATTAATGCTAAGAAGACAAGGTTGGTGCAGGGAGTAAATGAGTGAGTGGTGTTGAAGTTTCTCTACTCCGGCCCCCTTTAAAGGGCAGTTACCTCTTATTTATACTTGAGCGTGTTGGGGGTGGGTGAAGATGAATGCCCCAGATAAGAGCCATACAAGGTCAGGCTGCAGGCCCTGGTGGGTACGTCTGACGGTTTGTGGTTGGCTCCATACAGAGGCAGTAGGGCTCCCTCCTACTATGGCTGACGTTGTCAGGTGTCAGTGGGCTGGGCCAAGCTAACCCTCATCAATAATAATAATAATAATAATAATAATAATAATAATAATATGATCAAGTTTCTCATTGTATTTTCACAAAAAGTGAGATTGGGGCACAATTTTTCATCTTGCACAAGAGTTCTCTCACATTGAACCAGTCTTTGATTGATTTATCCTTCTTGGAGTCGTCATAGAAGCTTTAGGTGCTCGATTGAGCACCTTCATTGGTTGCTATCCTAGTTCACAATGCAAATTAATCTTGCCTCTGACCTACACTTGCAACAACACCACATTCTTATTACTTTCGTCGAATTGCTCTGCAACTAGAGCCATCAAGGCCTCAACCCTGTCAAAGTCAGCATTTTTGCTGATTATAACAGTCCACTTGCTTTCATTGACGTATCCCATATCATAGGGGCAATCGTTTATTTAGATTTTGAGAGGTGAAAAATTGGTCAATGGGATTTAGTTTTCATTGATCAAGAAATTCATGTTTTATTTTTTTTTTTAGATTTTATGTGGGGATCAAGGAAAATTTACTTTCATCAGTATCACTTACCCTCATCTCCTAAGTGGATAAATAACTTTTCTCATCTGGGAGAAAGTTGCCAACACTTTGATGGGATAAAAATGCTCCTTTTAATTAATAATGAATTTTTATGGCTGAAATGGCCATTACATTTATTTATGTACCTAGGAAGTAAAAGAACATATGGATAAATACACTTACGTAAATGTTTCTAGTCTAAAATATCTGATGGTATTCAACGGTGTCAATTGTTAGATGCGTGGACATTGTGAAGAAAGAGGTTCGCAAGCGGCACCCTGCTTAGCCTTCTGCTGGTTATGGAACCAAAATATCCACCTGATCTCCAACAGATGCTTCTGCTTCATCTCTGGTTCTGTCGATTTACACCCTCTCTTGAATTAGCTTCAACTGAAGTTGAATGTTCACCAGTATCACTCATCAAGATCAATGTATCAAATATGTTTAAATCCAGCCAACAACATTGAAGACCATATCTAATTCGTTGCAGGAACTAATAAAAAAGAAAAAATAAGCTTAAAACATAAAGAAATTATATAATTAAAAGAGAAAATTTGATTTAAAAGAAACAAATCATGAATAAGATGATATAGAAGAAGGAAAGTAATGGAATGGGGTTTGACCCATATATTGACAGAAGACGTAATTAATAGCAAAAGGAACATAATGGGGCAAAACCAATTTACCGTGTTGTCCTCAGCCCATTCTGAGTATCAACAATTAGCGTCAAGCGTCGTCTGTGGGAACGATTGCTAAGACTTCTCCTAATCTACAGCTAAGCTTCCAACGAGATGGCTAGAAACAAGAGAACTACACAAAACTTGGTCACAAAGGACAAACTCCAAGCAGTCCTCGATTGGCATGACAACCTCTTGCAAAAGCTAGATGAGGTGGGGCGATCGGCAGGAGGCCGCCTACAGAGTGGCCACCCCGTTGGAAACCTAGGGTATCGCCGTGGACGCTCTTCGCAGGGTTTCTCCGGCTAAGCGCCCTGTTGAACCTCCTCGGGCCGACCCCTCAACGTCCAACAGAAGCGGCCGAAGTGTGAGTCATTCGCTAAGGACCCTCCAACCTCCCGGCCAAAGGGAGAACGATTCAACACGGACTCGCGACCAAAGCCGAAGCCAAGGACACTGCCATTGTCAAGACACACCACCTCCATCTCGCACCTCAGACCTCCGAGACTACCTCGACAACTGATGGGCCAAAAGGAACCAAGACGCAGCTGGTCCGTCCCACTACCGAAGAGACCAGGATGAAGCCGAGGTACCCATCCGCCAGTAAATCGCTGATCTACAGGCGCAGCTCGATGGGTGTAAGATGAAATTCGGGAAGTAAAGGAGAGCCGAGGTGATACCTTGGAAAATCAACACCCCTCCACCCGGATGAACACCTTCACTGTCGCCATCACCTTGAAACCTCTTCCACATCACTTCAAGGCTCCACACTGGAGACTTACGATGGCACCTCGGATCTAGACGAACATTTGGAAAGCTTCCGGGCACTCTTGCTCCTTTACAGGTATTCTGATGCCTTAATGTGCTGAGCTTTCTAGTCAACCTTCAAGGGGGCAGCTCGGCGCTGGTTCTCCGGGTTCCCACCTTGCTCCATCAGCTCCTGGGAGCAGTTCGCTACCATTTTCCTCGCCCACTTCATCAGCAGTTGACGATGCAAGAAGAGTGTCGTCTCGCTAATGGTCATCCAATAGCGACACGGTGAGAGCCTGCGATCCTACATCGACCGCTTCAAGAAAGAAGAACTCAAGGTCTACAACCTCAACCCCATGGTCTCCATGCACGCAGCAATCCAAGGCCTCCTCCCCTACTCAGCCCTTAAGTGCTCTGCCGCCAAGACGCTGCCTAGAACTAAGGCAAAATTTTTGAAAAAGGCGCAGGAGTACATCATCGTCGATGAAGCGTCGACTAGTGAGCCCCGAGGTGGGGAGGCCGACCTCAACTATGGCGACCACCGACACGGAAATAGCCATGGCGACGACGACAACAATAGGAAGCCGCCGGCTTCATCCTACAACCAATTCACACCACTCAACTCCACCTAAGCACACATCCTCATGCAACTAGGAGAGGAGGAGTATATGAAGTGGCCTGGAAAGAGAAAGAGGAACCCCAAGAGGGGTGACCCAGCAAAATACTGCACGTATCATTGTGGCATCATCCACATCTGAAGCAGTATGTCGGCAGCGACCTCATCACCTCACCCAACAGCGATTGTAATCAGTCATCATCAAGAGCTCGGCCTCGGACGTACCCGTAGGACCGACCATAAGAGCTCAACCTCGGGTGTACTTGCAGGCCCGACTATGTAAACAAAATTTTGGAATTAAAGCAAGTTCTCTCACCTCACCTCAAACCCTCAATGTTTACGTTCTCGTCTCGATCGAGCAACCTTCCACAGCATACAACCTTGCCAAGGTTACACACTTGGACTGGACCTCAGTCCAAGGCACACGACCCTCGGAGGTGATACGCCTAGTCGCCAGGTCCCTCACCTCGACTGATCTGCTGGTCGCGGCATACAACCTTCACCAAGGTTACATGTGTTAGACAATGTACGCCCTTAGCTCCAATCAGATTTATTGTAAATGAATAAAAGTACATAATTGTTTCATGTTATCATTGGTGTGTTTCTGTGTAATTACCCCTTAAACTAGACACTTATGAGACTCATGTTAGTTTAGAATGTTCTCAGCCATTGGATAGACTTGGGGAGTTTATCCTACCAAGGTTGACACTAATGTGCTGCTAAAGAGGTTGGAGCAACCTGTCACGGCTGCTAGGGTTAGACCCAAAGCATATGTAGTGTGTGCTTGTTTGAAGCACTAAACCTGAACCATTTTCCAGTTATGCCCTGGACCTTGGAGACTAATGGGCAAAACTAGAAAGTTACACATAACCCCTAGACATGATTATGGTACTGCACTGAGTATCGGATCGGGCTGTCTTTGAGATGCCAATCAGTGGGATCTTTTGGGGATCAAAACCTAGGTATGTTGGGGAAGTTTAAGAATTCACTTTAGTGAGTGATCATAGTGACAGGATCATCCCCTTTGTCGGACAAAGTGAATGATCAGGACTGCACTCTCTCTGATGGAAACCAAAACTATCGACAATCAATTTCAACTGTGTTTAAAATTTGTTTTACAAAATATATTTATATGATATATATATATACATATTATGTTTCAAGAAAAATGTTTGCAAAAGGTTTTTAATTCTCGGGACCATCCAAGTAGAGAGTGCAACACTACACCATACAGTCAGGGGAGAGGTCCTTCCCTGTCGAGCAGTGTTTAATCATTGTGGGCTGAGAGGTTGAGTGTAAGAGACCATTAAGGGATATTTACCTGATGGGCTATATCTTGCTTAAGTCCATTATCCTTGGGCCTTCATAAGATGACTGGACTCGGGGATCATTTAACTATAAATATTGGGCCCATTTGAGCCCATAGTGATGGACTTAGGGGTTCACTGTATTTAGTAGTGAATTCGGCCAAGCCTTTTCTCAGAGGCTGAGCCGAATCCATGTGGGCTTAAGTAAGGTCATTGTTAGGGTCTCATGCCATACAAATTGAGCCTAAATAGACCAACAACTAACTAGGGACGTAAGCCGCTTGCTTAATGGGCCTAAGGCCCATGATTAATAAGATTAATCAAGATGTCGCATGACAGCTTAAGCAGTCATGTGATATGGGTGAATATGGGTTTGGAGCACCCATTCTCATAAGAGGATAAGGCCTATATGATGATAGAGTTCAGATCCAAATAAAGATTTAGATTACAAATCTCCTAATTAGATTAGGAGAGGTGCTCTTTTAAGGCTTATAAAAAGGGAGGGGGTGAACTACTCCAAATCATCTTCTGCTTTCAGTTCTCTCCCTCTGCTCTTGCCGTCTAGACACCTAGTTCGACCACAAATTTCTTGTACTGATTTAGATCAATTCCTTCTCTAATTTCTGCAAGAAAATATCAGAGAAATTTCATGCTCATCTCCCTTGTTCAATCCACCTAGTTGGATTGCATTTTTGCTGAAAACTGCATTGCTGAACTGGCTTCATCTCAAGCTACGCCATCTTCAATGGAGGTTGGTTTTGGGATTCGATTTGGGTGTGAACTACCACTTTGGGAAGCTACATCTGTGGATTTTGTATCAGGTATTCTTCTCCCTTCTTTTGGTTTCAAATTTGATCCAGTTTCAATGCAAGAATGATCATTGAAAAATGCAATTTTTCTAAAATTAGGAATTTCATTCCAGGAAGGTGAAAGGAAACTTTGATATTTCACCCAACCATCTAGCATGGTTCGGCCATCCATATGATGGATTACACCTTCCTTTAACACGCCCAAACCGGATGTCAGCCAAAGGCATACGGCTCCCTGGAGGTCACACGCCTACTCACCCCTTTTGACAGGGGACCTAATGAACCTCGACTGTAGCTGACGAGACGGCCCTTGATTTTGGCCTCGGCCTCGCTCAAAGAGACCCTCCAAGCGAGCGGGTTCCCATTTAGGCTCAAGAGCTAGCATCAGCCCTCTGCTTGGCACAATTCATGGCAGAACATACATGCTGAAGGGAACAATGCCACCTCGCTAAGACCAGGGCGGTCCGTGACGCCGGCCGAGCTCCACGCAGCCTCGGCCCTACATAGGTTCACGCTTTCTGTCCCCCATGGGAAGGGTAGCTAGGAGAGCTATGGCGTATGCCTCCCTTTTCTTCTCGCTAAGGAAGGGGGCCCCGTGTTTTCGGTGGCGAAGCTCGACCTCAGCCTTACGCACTTGGGTGCTTGAGAAGATGGGTTATTGAGCGATGGAATCTTTAGAACTTGCGAACTCTCGACAGGGGGGCACCGAGCCCTACATAGAAAAAACGCAACCACAACAAAGGCACAAGATAAAAATTCCATGCTGGGCAGCTTAGAATGGGCTTTAAACCCCAACGACCTCTTCGGCCTCCGACGCAGGCACTTGAGACCTCGGATGTGTCTCCTCCTCGGCCACTCACCGATGGTTCTCTAGGCTCACCTTGCCCCATCACCACAATGCCGGCTACACCCTAGTGGCCCTCTCTACCCGCCTCTCGCCGGTCAAGCGCCACTCCTCATCGATGACCTCACCACCTCGGCTTGGGGCAAATTCACCTCAGCCGATGCATGCCCCTCCTCGTTGAGATTTCACCTCCTTGGCTTGGGGCATTGTCCCCTCGGCCACCCATACGGCCGACTTGGCCGAGGCACCCTCCTAGCCAACCTGGACAAGATGCCCTCTCGGCTGAGGTGCCCTCTTGGCCAAGGTGCCCTACTAACCAACCCGACTGTGGTGCCCTCTTGACACCTGTCTGCCGAACGGGCCCTCGCCCAGCGTCCTCTCCAACAACTTGACCTAATCAAGAAGTAAGTCCTTGGCATTCAGTGATATCCTTACACAAGCACAAGCTAACCGATACTTATCAATGGGAAAGTGAGTCAACGTGTCAGGCCGACAATAGAAATCCTCCTACCTAGGCGAGTAAAGCCGAGGCCAGCCCGCGTCAAAGCTTCCTCTGCCACTAGGGGCTCAGCACGGCTCCTCACCAAATTAACCTGAATGACCAGCCCTTTGCACTAGATGCAAAGGAACACCACCACCATCTTGTGTACGATTACGGCTCGATGCCCACCTCGAGAACAGTCCAGACCTTCAATGCTGAGACCCGTCATGTGCGCGGACAACACCCGACGCCAGAACTCATCACGTGCGCGGCCATGACACACCCTCCCATCATCTGCACCTCACACAATGGTGACTGAACAGAAGCTGATGTCTGGCCTGTGCACGGACTCATCAGCTCATCTGAAGCACATGACAGGGGGGGCACGTACACCTCGTACCCGTGCAAGACACGGTACCGAGCTCTCTGAAGCCGAGGCCAACACCTCGATGTTCTTCGGCACAACAACTAATGGAAGCCCCTTGAAGCCGAGGACAACGTCTACATGCTCATAGACCAGACTACCTCTAATGAGGCCCTGGCCATAGCCGTTGTCTACATGCTCCCAAGCCAGGCTATCCTAAACAACTCCAAAATTGGGACCAACACCTCCACGCCCAAAGACCACTCTCTCCAACCTAGCTACAATCGAGGTCCTTGCCATAGAAGGCCACTCAGCGCCTTTCAGTGCCTCCCAGCAAGGATGACACTCTCTTCGGCTAAAGCCGAGGTTCTCAGCTAAGACCTCCATCACGCCCTCGAGAGTGGGGGGCAAATGGTGTAGCCATTTTAGGCAAGCCATTGGCACGTCGACACGTGGCCAAGGGTGGAGCCAATCGGCAAGTCTGGTAGGGCAGAGGTCGGCACCCAACACGGGACCAATGGCGCGACCACACGCAGCGGGCTCGGATGACCGCCCACCCAGGGCCAGATCGCATCCTGACCGTCTGGATCCGCCCACCTTCAAGCGACCTCAAGTATAAATAAGGCGTGACTCCCCCAAGGTAAGGGGCCAGACTCTCATCTCTCCAAGCTCCCTAGCTCTCTAGTTTTCTGGCGACTTCGTCCAAACTCCTTAAACCTCATCCACCTTTTCTACTACGCCTTCACTAATTTGATCATCGGAGTCCCCACCTCGGGTTATCACCCAGGGCCTCTATCGTTCCCTTTGTTGCAGAATTGACCTTGGTCGGCCTCGGGCTTCTACAGGAGCACAGCCTCACCTAACCTTTGACACATGCAGGCCCTCGGCCACAACGCACCTCGGGCCCCTCTAGCCCTCAGCCTCGGCAGCCCTCGGATCCATCCACTAGCTAGCTCATCCAAGAAGCAAAACAAATTTACCTTGTTGTCCTCAGCCCATTCTGAGCATCAACACCTTATATTCGGTATTTTTAAACCTTTGTGCTTGCATTGTACATATTTTTATTTGCATTATTCCCAAATTGAGCCAAATAAACAAGTATGAGATTGATGCGGATGCAAAATTTGAATTCCGTACATAGTATAAGAGATATATCGTATACAATTCAAATATGCATGGATATAGTAGAAAATTATAAACATAAATTTGTTGGGTATTTTAAAAGTTAACTTGAAGGCAGAATTGTTTTCTCTTTGGGTCGCAGGTCACTGGTTCAACTACCTGAGTTGAATGTGTGTGTAATATTAATTATACATAACTAAAGTGGTTGGTTGTGTGCTATGCATGTGACCAAACCATCTTAATCTTCTCTCTCTCTCTCTTTCTCTCTCTCTCATTTCATCACCTCTTGAAGCTAGCCCTAGGTTCCTTGGAATGACTTCATTTTTTATCCTAACCATTTTAGCTTTTTCACTCATCCATTTTAGGATCACATTTCTACTACACTAATATGTAATAGTAAAAAATGATTTAAGCATTAATAACTTATATATATATATATATGTAATAGTAAATAATTTTTATAACTCTTAATTTTTTGTCTAAAAAATAAAAAAAAATAATTTTATACATATAATTTTTATTTTTCAAAAAAACTTGGCTTTTAGTCAAGCTCAAGCCACGAGTCGAGCTCGAACTTGTGAGCTATGAACCGAGCCAAGCTCGAAATCAAGCCTGATACTATTCCTACAAGCCGAGCTCGAATAGCCAAATATTCAGCTCGGCTTGGCTCGAATGCACCCCTACTTCAACAACTTGGAACACATAAATTGAAAAAACGTTACCAAATTGAAAAAAAAAATCACCCAATCCATTGAGTACAAAGTTATGGCCTTCAAAACTTTTCATATGAATTGTAATTTGTAACATGTGCTCCAATGACTAGATCAAATAGGTCAACAATTCAACCGCATAGGTCAAACATGTTTTGGCCAAGTCCATGATTGCTAACCAAATCTTGGTCCACCCTTCGCGAGCCACGCGGGTGCGAGCAAAATGCACCTCTAAAGCGCCATACTCTCTTCTACTATTTCTCAGGAATGTAAATCAACTCCTATTAAAATACCGAAAACAAAGCTTATAATTTTCCAATGTGGGACAAATTCAAAACTGGGTTTTGTAAGAGAAAAACTAATTTTTCGATCAAGTGTGTAGGTGCAATTTCTCATGTAATTGACCAATCAAACCCATTGGATTTAATCTCTTATGAGATTAAAATTCAACACTCTACACATGAGGTTAATAGGCCTTGCTAGCCTAGGTTTAGAGTTTCAATGTTATATAGTTTGTCTTTGTCTAGGGAGCACAATCTATTTTTGACTTCTCGTGGAGAACACCGTAAGTCATGGACAAATAGAAATAATGTACTCCATCTTTGCACAATTATGTCTTTTCCAAGAAGTGTTCATTCCTCTACACATATGTGAAAATGTCATGGAATTTGGTTTGATCACTGTTTTTGTTTTCATTTGTTTTTCAAAATTGTTAGAGCCAAAAAAAGCAACTATATTTCTGTTTTGAGAAGTAAAAATAAGTTGGCCTTATTTAAAAGAAAACAATTCATGTCTTCAAAACCATCAAAATAATGGTTACTAAAACAAAAAACAAATTTCTATGATTTATGAAACATTATTTCTATCACCATATGAAGACATGCTTTTCGAATAAAAAATTCAAGAATTTGTTTCTTTTTTCAGTTTTATAAATAAAAATACATGTACAATGACATGATTTCTGAATCTATTTGATTTGTTTATGGAACTAAACAATTTACAATGGAGAACACCCCATTTTTGTGTTGAAAAGAACAATCATGCACATTTTGGTTGTTTTTGGTTTAGACTAAGGTTTTGGCTTATAATTCATCAACATATGAGGGATTGAAATGGAATCTCACTAGTTTTAGAAAGAAATGAAGGAATTTAGGACTGGGTTGGATGGGTAGGAAATTTTGAGGTTTTTCAACTCAAATGAGGGGCTTGATTATTTGGCCTATAAAGGTATGATTTAGTCATGAACATAGAATTGAAATCCTTGATGATCAAATAGTTAAACAAAGAAATTTTGAGTTGAAATTTGGCATGTATATATTAAAATGTTGAATCATGTGAAAGGCTTTGACCTAGTGGAAAATGTATTGATCTTGGTCATTCTAGTTTTATTCATCTAAGGTCGTTAAAATGTAATCTTGGCAAAAATGGGGTGTTTTCCAATATAAACAAATACAACCAATATGTGCATGATTTCTAGACATTCCGGAATGATTATCCATCAAATTTCATCCCAGGACTCTATCATTTGACCCACCATCAAATTAAAATTCTATTTTATTAAATCTCATTGATAAAAATTTACTAGCCATAGGTCTTCATCATCCAAGCCTCATTTGACTAGTCAGACCTCACCACTAGGATTAGAGATTCAACAAATCCTAGTATATCAAATTTCATAACCTAACTCTATTCTTTGACCATTAAATTAGGAAGATTTTGTTTTTATACATTGGATTAGATTACTCTTTCATTTGTCCCAATCTAAGACTTCAAAATGGTGGGTTTTGATGTCAACCCTCCATTAGATTCTCCAAACCACTTAGACCAATAAATTTATGCCTATTAGACTTAAAAAGCCCCAAAACCCCAAGATACCCCCACTTAAAGCTTAAAAAAGATTATACGGCCTTTATGGATAACTCCAATTTATGTTTTGTATTATTGGAAGCCTTAAATTTGATCCAACTTTGTTAGGCATGCCTAGGCCTCACATTAGATGCATGAAACCACATCAAATCAAACCCAGATTAAGGCAAATGATTGCCTCTACAAAGAACAATGGGTTACAAGCAATCTCCACGCACAAATCATTAGTTTCTTACATGTTAACCTCCTCCTAAAATCCTAGACACATGGAGAACGATTTTCATACTTGTTTCTTCCATTTTCTCTATAAAGATGAGTTCAAATCGATCCAAGAGGAAGAGAAGAACATCTCAGAATTGTGTTGTCATTATAGTTTGGAGAAAGAGGTGTCTAACACTTCACCTTTCCCAATCCATTCGTATCAATAATCTTTTCGTTGAATGTTTCTTTGGTGGAAAAATGGAGTCACTATATTAGGAAAAAATAATTTGTCAAAACTGAAATGAGGGCTTATTTCCTCTAAAAAAAATGGGTGGCAAATTCCAGGCTCCAATTTCTACACACAAGTCCCTTCTCATTCATGGGGAGATATTCCCAATACACAACAATGGTGTTTTGTGGGCAGGGATGTAGTAACAATTTGTGGGTAGTAGATTGAGAGTGGGCTACTCCTTGTCTTGAACCAGCCATGATCTTTCCAGATCTTACAATAGGCAAACTAAACTAATTCATAACCAAGTTTAAAATTGTATGAATGTAGAGAATGCTTCACTTTTATCATGAAGAGAAAACCAAATATAATGTGAAAAACAATCAATTGAAACCATGTAGTATTTGAAGACATGAACAGATGGAACTAGGGAGGAACCCCATAAATCCAATACTATTAACTCAAGAGGTGAAGATACATGTGTAGTAGTAGAAAAGAAAGGCAAACAATGAGTTTTACCTAACACACATGATTGATAGAATGAAGAAATAGTGTTACTAACAGGAAGACTATATTTAAGAACAATGGAAGAAAAAGTAGAGCTAAATGGGCGACTGTGCCACTGTTGCCAAATGTCCAAAGAAACCCTAATGTTGACCATATAGAAGATGTCATTGGCAGAGATAATTGATATAGACCTTGCTATTCGCACTGCAAAGTAGTATTTGCCTTGCTTGCTGATCTTTCACAATAAAGAAAGAAGGATGAAATTTAAATATCACATTGTAGTCACGAATGAAATTAGGGTTGGACACAGATTGGTTCAATTCACTTATATTTAATTTTGTCAACCAAACCGAATATCTCAGATTAACTAGTTTGCCAACCGAAACTGACGGGAAGAGACATAAAACCGACTTGTAGTAAGGATTATTGGATGGTCGGTTTGTTCATTTTCAACAACTGAGACCAATTGGGGTTTGGGCCCATGACCCAAAGGAACTTTTATCTATTCTGTCATAATTGTATCTCAAAGGTTGAAACCTCACTGTTGGCATAAGTAATTGCTAGTATAGTTGCCTAAAAACATTCTTTTTAAGTTACAATTGTACAAGCATTTAGATTACTCATTTAATAAATGCATTCTAAAATAATAATAATAATAATAATAATAATAATAATGGAAGAATGACCAATCAGTCCAGATCAGAATTTTACAGCCCTATAGTACAGGGTAATGCATCCTGATCATGAATTGATGTCAAATTTATGGGCAGGATGTGGATTGCAATTCTGCTCATAAATCTGATTTCTAACTCCCCTAAATATAAATCAACCTACTAATTTGTTATTATCTCGTCAGTATACTACACATCCTACCATGCCTAAGGGTCAAGCTAGGTTTTAGACTTAAATTGCTCACTTTCATAAAATAAAAAATAATACTACGGATAAATAGGCTGCAATCCATCTCAGAAATCTGAAATTATAGTCCCCTCCTAGTCTACTGATAGCCCCCCTATAAACCACATCCTGCCCGTGGATTTGGCATCGATGAATGATCAGGATTCATTCTACCTTTATGGTGGAGTTAAGATTTCTAGGGGTGGACTGAATAGTAAAAACCAAGGTTTTTAAAACCAACGCAGACAATGAACTAGTCAGGGGTCCGGTTCCCAAGTCAAACAATCCGACTATTTGAACCGAATGGTCAGCCTATTTTGACAAAAAAAATAAAAATAAAATAAAAAACGATCAAAACCATCGAACGGTTCGAATGGTTAACCACTCGGGTCAATAGTTTGCTAACCAAAATCAACGATTTTTAGCAAAAATCCGGTTTTGGGGAAAAATGAACCGGTTCCCAATTTTTCCAGTCCAACCATCCAATCTAGTCTGGTTTTGAAAATCATGGTAAAAACCCCCTGATGTAAGCGCTTTAGGTAGGCTAGTAGCACACCGACACGAGGTTGAGTGCGGTGCGCAACGCGGGACCAATGGCATGGCCATACACAGCGACCTTGGATGGCAATCTCAAGTATAAATAGGCGCTACCCCCCTCAAGGTAACCATCAAAAAAACCTAGGTTGGAAACCCGCTACTCCAAGCTCTCTATGTCCTAGGCAACCTCGTCTGAGCTACTCTACTCAAGCCTCATCTGCCCTCTTTGCTACGCACTCACTACCTTGACTGCCAGAGTCCCCACCCCCTTCTTCGTAGGTCCTCGGCCTCGACACTCCTCGGATTCCACTAGTCCTCGACCTCGACACTTCTCGGATTCCACTGGTCCTCGGCCTAGGCCCTCCTCAGACCCCATTGGTCCTCGGCCTCGGTCCTCCTTGAACTGAGCTGACCTCGGCCACAACGAACTCTTCCATCTACCACCTCGTCTGGGAAACAAAGCTACAGAGTTGCCCTCAACCCATTCTGAGCATCAACACCCCCATTGACCAAACCTTAGATAAGCATGTGCTCAGGTTAGACCGGGTCGGTTTCAGTTTAAGAATCAAAACGGACCAATACCTTTGAAAAACTGACGAAATCGAATTGGGTTCGTCCTATTTGCTCGGTTTGGTTCTCCTTGTGAACAGCTCTAAATGAAATGATAAAATACTAATAATAAGTTAGTGATGTCAGGCACATAAAAAACATTTTTAAGAATTAATGGGTTGGAGTCAAAGTGAACAAAGAGTATTGCTGGTATTTTTTATTCTCAAACCTGAATCGTCACCAACATTGATGCAATCATTGCCATTATATTCATCACTATGTACCTAAAGTTTGATTTTTTGTAGATTACAATTTTCATTCCAAATGCTATGGCTACCTTCATTCCAGTTCAGAATGCAATTCCAGCTCCATCCCCAACCCCACGAAGGCCCAAAGGAAAAGACAATACACACAAAGAAAGACTAGTCATCGGCCCGACTCGACAACGGATGGTGGTCATATCCCACCCATACAAAGAGACAGACATTTGGAAAGAAATATAGGGTGATACACGACAAGGCAAGGCAGAATCAACCCCTCCAATCTCTCCAATAATCGCGATCCGAAGACCTCAAAATCCCCTTAGATGTCAAGGAAATAATAACAATGTTTTATTCAGAAGAACCCAGAAGGGTTTCAGCCATTTACAACCAATTCCATCAATAAATCGTTCCAGGAGTCTATGGACCCAGAAAAACACCATTGAAGGCAGTCATATTGAACTTCTGCATTTTTATCCACTGCAAATGGCTGGAAATGTCGGTATGGACCTTGGTGCCCATCAGGCCTTAATAAACAAAGCTGGGTTATGTCAAAAAGTTTCAGTTTCACCCCATTTTCAGATGCTATGCTCTCTGCTTTTGCAAATTCATCTAACTCAATCTCTTCTGCCAATTTTGCTTCAATCTCCCCTTTTTTAAATGGTCTCTTCCTATCGCAAGTCCCACCATTGTGCCATTCTCCATTCTCAAAATTAAATGATCTTGTGTTGAAGTCCTGAACAAAATCAGCCCCTTGTGATTGGATGTTGCAATTAATATGGTTAAGTAGGTACCAGATGAAGGGCTTTGCGATAAGCATAGCCGAATCCAAGCTCAGTTAAGCTCTTGTCTGAGCAGTAGTGGCAACCCACAATAGTGTTATTCTCATGGTTGACCGCAGACTTGAGGAACCATTGTCCTCCAGAAATTATCATGTGATCTAGACTTTGGTATTGGTCTGTCCAATTCTTTCCAAGTTTGTCGAGATAAAGCTGTACTTCAGATGTTGAGATTCCGTTAATGTCTTCAGAAATGGCATCTTTTACAAGGAAAGGTGACCAAATCACTGAGAGAGTGAGGTTGTAGGAAGGGAAGTGCCATGTTCTGGATCTGTATTCTTCATCATGATAGACTTGTACAGCTTTTTCTACCTTGGAGAGAACGCAAAGCAGTGACTGCACATGGTTGCGGGACCCGTATAATGTATGCAAAGTTAAAATAGAAAGAGCCTCATGACATTTATAATTGATGAGCCAATTTAATCCAAACCAATGACTCATGTATTATATTTTTGAGTTATGTTTAGTTGTTCTGACTACAATCCAAAATGAAGCCGTAGTGAGAGTGGCTAATCTCTTATAGGGATGTCAAGGGGTCAAGTTAAATGATAAATTCAACTTGACTCACCCCTACATGATCAATTTAGGGTCAGACTTATTAGGGTTTATTAGGGTGTAGGGTGAGGTTAGAGTTTTGATTATTTAACCCAAATCGTGTGCAATTTTAACTAACATGGTTTATTGGGTCATAATATCTCTACACATATAAAGGGTATTCTTATAATTTGGTCTAAATTCTAACCCCCAACCTTAAAGTTTATGATTTCTTTCAATGATTGTTTTAACTTAAAACGGGCGTTGGGTTAGATTTAGGGGTGTCTACGGTTCGGTTAATCAAACTATGGCACTTTTTTTTAAACCGAACTGGTGATACTGGTATTTCCAATTCTCCAAACTGAAACCGAACCGATACCACCGGTTTCGGTTTTTGACCGATTCGGTTATTCGGTTTTTTATATTTATAATATATATTATACAAATATATGTATAATATTATATAATAAATGATATATAATATATTATAAATATTTGAAAAATATATAATATATATAATATATTTATAAATAGGTCATTATAAATATAATATAAGTATATATTTATATATATAATGAATATATATATATATATATATTTATATAAATTACATAGAAAATATGTGACATATATTAAAAATATATACCAATTGGTTCGGTTAATTGTCGATTTTTTGTAGGTTAACCGAAAACCGAACCGCTCCTTTGGTTTTTCAAAAATCTCGAACCAAAACTGAACCGATCGATTCGGTTAACCGCATTTTGCGGTTCAGTTTTTCGGTTTTTTATGAACACCCCTAGTTAGATTAGAGTTTTGATTATTTAACCCAAATCGGATTCAGGTTTGCCTCCTCCGCCCATCAGGTCATAATACCCCTACGCATATAAAGGGTATTCTTATAATTTGATCTAACTTCTAACCTCTAACCTTAAAGTATATGATATTTTTCACTTTTTTCTTTCACTTTGGAGAAGTGATACCTTAGAACCTATAAACCAATTTCCAACTTAAATTAATGGCTCTTGAGTTTTCAAAAAGTATCACAAGAATACAATTGAAAGACAATGGGACGGGTTGAGTTGATACCGAGTTGAATCCTACAGGCCGAGTGAGGCAGGTTTAGAAACTGTATAATATTGAGTCGGGATGGGTTGGGTTTGAGTGGAAGCATGGGAGGGTTGGGTAGGTTGAGTCAAACCCGTGTCAACCTACCCAACCCTATAGGGTTCAACTTGATACCAACCCAACACGTATCGTAGTCTTTCAATTGTATTATTTGTGACACATTTTGAAAACTCAAGAGCTATTAATTTAAGTTTGAAATTGGTTTATGGGTTATTGGGTTGACATTTTTTTCTTTTATATTTATTATGTATAGACCATTTTGAGAGAAAATGAGGTAAAAGGAGCCCTATGATATTCTTAATTAGATGTGGTCATGGGTCAGGTTAGGCTATGGGCTTACTTTAAAGCTTTATTAATGTAATTATTTTAAACATAATCTATATTAATAAAAATTAGTTTTAAAATTAATAAATTTTTCATAGTAAAATTAATTTTATAAGATTAATATTTTTAATTAACTTTATTTATAAAACTAATTTTATTACAACTTAATTCTATTTATAATATTAGTACTTTAATTGGACTTTTAATTAATAAAAATTATCATTATTATTATTATAAACAAATTTAATTTGATTTTTATAATTTTAAATATGACTTAAATGTATTAAAATTATTACTTTTATAGCTTTATTAGTAATAACTAGGGCTGTTCATAAGAATGCCCAACCCGACCAAACCGACCAACCCGGACCGACCCAATCCGAGTCGGCCGGGTTTTCATTCGTACTGGTCGGTTTCAGGTTGGGCACATACAAAAACCGATATTTTGGGTCGGTTTCGGTTTTGACATAAGAAAACTGAAACCGACCCAACCCGAACCGAACTAGTCTTTCTTCTACTAGTTTGGTAGTTCCTACTTCCTAGTTTGAGTAGTTTCCTTAGTCCTACTAGTCTTCTAGACTTCTATTAGAAATAGAAGGCCCATTAGGCAATTACAATTAGAATTCAATTAATTAGATATCATTTTTTAGTTTTTTACCTAGATTAGGCAATTACAATTAGAATTCAATTAATTAGGTGTCTTTTTTTAGTTTTTTACCTAGATTAGGCAATTACAATTAGAATTCAATTAATTAGGTGTCCTTTTTTAGTTTTTTACCTAGATTAGGCAATTACAATTAGAATTCAATTAATTAGGTGTCCTTTTTTAGTTTTTTACCTAGATTAGGCAATTACAATTAGAATTCAATTAATTAGGTGTCCTTTTTTAGTTTTTTACCTAGATTAGGCAATTACAATTAGAATTCCTAGTTTCCTACTAGTCTTCTAATTCCACTTTTGTCTTCTCTTAAAATCTTCTATTCTCTAACTTAACTTGGTTGGTCCGCCCCCCTCAACTCAAGTCCTCAACTAATTCAGAGTTTATTCGGCTTTGTACAGGAGCAAAACCGAAACCGGCCCAAACCGACCCAACCCGACTCAAACCGACCAGATCGATTTGGCCTATCAGTGGGTCGGTTTCAGTTCCCACCTCTGGTAACCCGACTAGGTCGGGTCGGTTGGGAAAATCCCATGAAACCAACCCGACCCGACCCGTGAACACCCCTAGTAATAACAATTAATAATTATGCTACCTAATTAAGTTAATTAGGATTTTTTAACTACATAAATAAGTTACCTAATTAAATGGGTAACATAAAGCACTGGCTTGTTAAATAATTTACACTTACAACTGTTGTATAACATATGGATCCATATTGGAATCAAACTAATGGACTCATATTTAGTAGGTGTCTACACTAAAAGAGGATCTATATCCAAGGGTGCAATTTGAGCAAGCCCAGCCCGAGTCTGAACCAACCCAGCCTACAAATTTACATGGGTTGGGCTTGGATTTTCAGTCATTGGGTGGAGCCCAGGCCTAAATGTTTAGGCTTTCTTAATTTTTGAGGTCAGGCCTAGGCCTAGCCCTTAGGCAATGTGAGCCCAGCCCAACCTTATCCCACTCAAGCTCAAAAAACTATATACATACATACATACATGCCTTCTGCCGTCTTTCACACAGACCACTTTAGTGCTTGACTCCAGTCTCCTACAACAAGGAAGTTTGGAGGGCTACTGTCACCATAGGAAAACCATAGGCATGCTTGAAAACCCAAAAGACCAGTTTTTCTAACTAATTTGTCCCCTTGTTACCCGAAAGACTAGTATTTCCTCCAATTGCTTCTGATGCTTCTATGTGGTTGGTTTGAGAACACTAGTACAATCTAAATAGAGACAAAAAAGACCTTTATTATTTATATCAAATATACATTTGTTTATTGGTAAAATGGACCGAGTCTAAAGACGATTTTCATTTAGTAGCCAAAACTTGAATACGGTTGTTTTTCATGATGGAATTCCATGTATCTAATTAGCATATAAAAAATGAGGAAAATATACACCATATATATACATGTCAGGTACATCCAATCACCCATCATGCACTGCTCTCTGTTCTTCCAATATTTGGGATCCATATTGGTAGGCTTGAGCTGACATAGAGGACCCACTCCATGATCCGCCCAACATACTCTGAGTCTGGCTCACGCTGATGCTCGGATGATCCTGAACCTGTGAATAATGGTTCATCATAGTTTTAAACCTCCACTCCACACTGGAGATACTTGTATCTGATACAAACTCTGTGACAGAGGCTTGGCCTTCAAGCATGCCCACCACAGCAGACATAGTAGGCCTTAGTGGCGCACATGTATTAGTGCATAACAGAGCCACATTAATCATCTTCATAGCCTCATCCTTGTTGAATTCCAATCCCAACCTTGGATCCACTAGATCCAACAAACTTCCTTGGTCTTTCAGGATAAGGGCCTAGACATTATTAAGAAAAAAAAGTAAAAAAAAAAAAAAGGATGAAACAAAAACATCTAGATGTCCTGAATGATGAAAAAGAAACATAGAAATATTTTTTTTTGGATAAATCAAAAATCACAATTACCCAATCAAGAAGATCAATAAATTCCTCCTGTGGCTTGAAAGAAGTATTTCTCTTCCCACTGACAATTTCCAAGGCAACAACTCCAAAACTGTAAACATCTGCTTTGTTTGTCAAGTAACCCTTCATTGCATACTCTGGTGCCATATATCCACTGAAAATTCAGGATTAACACATTATATTTCCCCTACAGAGATTAGAGTAACCCATGAAAAGTAGGGTAATATTGCTTATACTGCAAAAATTGTTCTCATGAAATTCTACTTAACAGGGCATGCTGACATGTCAGATTTGGGGCAGGTCCATATACATCCAGACCCAGACCCCACTACCTGCATCAGTATCAGGCCCTAGGGTCTGGTTGGGTTAAGGCCCAGATATGAAATAGGTGGCTTCAGATCTGGACTGATCAAATAATAATAACTAATTGGGTATTATTGAAATTGACAAAATGCTTTTGAATCACACTAAAATATAAATTTTATTAAATGATATTAATTATAAAAGGAAAAGGTGCAGTTTCTCTATTCCCTCCTATAAACTTCAAGATACATTTCATATACTTACATGTTCCCTGCACTAAATGCACTAAGCAATCACTATATGGCAGGTGTACTTACTCTCATATAAATGTCTTCGCACACATGAAATGGAACACTTGTCAGGCCATTACAAATTGGTTTAGTGCAATAAGTGCAGAAAATCGCCATGGTCCAAGTTGAAAAAATAATAATGTGTCTTTTAAATCCCAAAATCTAACATAATAGCACTCAGTTCTAAAATGTAACAAGAATTAGAAACTGAACTGCTCTGGTTGCTGTAACTGGTAGCCATTCAGGGAAATTCAGGAATTTCATGTTGTGGATTTTTCCACTTCCTAATTTTTTTTCTCAGACATAGAAAATGCCCACAGACATCAATTATGACTTATAGGCAGAGTAGAGTATATGAACTCACAAGGTTCCAGCAACTCGAGTACTTATGTGAGTATTCTCCTCTTCATAAAGCTTGGCCAAGCCAAAATCAGCTATCTTAGGGTTAAGATCCTTGTCAAGAAGTATATTAGTAGCTTTGATATCTCGGTGAACAATCTTCAATCTTGATTCTTCATGGAGAAAAGCCAAACCTCTTGCTATCCCAATACAGATTTTCTGCCTAGTTCGCCAGTCCAATTTTAGTTGGCATTTTTCTGGATCTTCATATCATCAAATTAACCCAAATCAGAAAGTAAAATGTTAGATTTTAGATACAATATTGGTCCCTAAGAAAAAAAAAAAAAAGTAAATGAAAGAGGAGAGCAAAGGAAAAGAAATCAGAGGAACACAAAATCATTGATCTTACCAAACAAGGCATGAGAAAGGCTGTTATTTTCCATGAATTCATATACTAGTAACAACTGATTTCCTTCAATACAGCATCCATAAAGCTTTACAAGATGTGGATGTTGCAGAGCAGAAATCATGCCTATCTCATTGACAAATTCCCGATTTCCTTGCTTTGATTTTGAAGAAAGCTGCTTAACTGCTATTATGGTTCCATCTGATAAATGACCCTGCAATTGAGTAACAAGTAAACAACATACAGTTTCTTCTATCTGACATTTACAAGGAAGAGATGTATGCTGAAAGAGTGATCAACCAAGATTGTGGGTTCTTATGTAGATTGTAAAATATACCTTGTACACAGACCCAAAACCACCTTCTCCTATCTTGTTTGTGGAATCAAAGTTGTTTGTGGCAGCTTTTATTTGCCTCAATGTAAAGGAGCCAGTTTGCATGTCTAGACCTCTCAAGTCTGTCAAAGCAGCTAAGCCGGATAAGAAATATGGCTTAGAATACAATAGATTTTTGTAACTAACTTGCATTCTATGCTTGAGTTTTCACTAGGGATCCACATTCACAAGGAACAACATCATGTCAGTGGGATATTAATGATAAGCAGAGTATGAACCACAAATGATGAACATATAAAGCCAACTTTTCTAATCATTTAATTTTTAATTAAATTTTATATGTCAGTAGTTCATGTGTGTACAATATGTATAATTTCATCAGGTGATTATTCTATTTTAAAGTTCACTACTTTGTAAATAAGTTATTAGTTGTTTATGACATTAAGCAAGAGAAGTCTCCTTTTTTTTTATTAAGTATATCCCTCTCCCCCTTCATGAAATGATTAATTTCATTCTTTTGATAGGATTTGTATATGGGTTCTCCCACCTTGGTCCATTGTGCTTTTGTGTCTTTGACAGCCTCTCCACCAAATGGTACCCAGAACCATAAAGACAAGGGCCACGACTGAAACTATGATTCCAGCTATGACACCTGCTGATTTCTTCTTCCCACCTTCTGAAGGAGGTACAAAGTCTGCATGAAGAAACAATATTCCACGCTTAACATATTGGAGATAGATGAAAAACACAACTATCAAGTTAACAGGATGTGGCAAACCAATTTTGTAAAAGTATTTCATTGACACAAGCAAACAAGTTAAACAATAAGGAAAGCATACAAAAACCAATTAGGTTTACCCTATTCGTCAATATAAATCACTAATTTTAGTAGCCCATGTTCCATTGTCATTTTTTTTCACACTTGATGATGAACAGAATATTTATGACATATGTTACTCATGTCAGACAGTACAGAGAAAAGCTTATTAGAACAAGACCTCTGGAAAAGTATTCGACTCACTAGGCTCCATGGAGATGGCTGATATTAGAGGACCAAAAACACCACTAGAAGGGATTACAGTTGTCCCCTTCCCAGCCCAATAGAAGCGGATTTCTAAAGTACCAGTTGTCACATTAACTGGGCTAAAAGTTTTATTGATTGCCTTGCCAATTCCACCTGCTGCATCTGCTATGTTGAAATCCTTCAGCACCAATCTTCCCTGCATTACACAAGTTACAATTAGAATCATATAAGATATTGAATGAACATCTTAAAATGTAATTGAATAAAAGCTACCTGAATATAAACATTGAAGATTCGCCTTCCCAGACTACTATAATTTCTTCCATTTGTAAATATGATCTCTGCAAAGTGGAGCCTCACAGTGTAGCTTCCATTTAGCAAACAGTATCCATAGTATGTGAGAGAGAGTGGGGAAAGACGTGCTGACATGTGCAATTCAGAGTTTTCAGGATTGTTCAAGGGTCTTGATGTAGTTGTTTTCGTATACTCATCTGCAGTGATGCCATCATCCGGGTAGTAACCAGTGCTGCTAAATGCCCAGTCATATTTACTTTGGAAAAATGTTGCAGGACCACCTGCTTCTTGATCAGCTTGATATGTAATATCACCTATAGTTATTTCTTTCCCACCACAGTTTATATGGAGTTCATGCCAATCTAGAACAAAAGCAACAACAGATTAGTAATCATGGATAAGCCATAGTTGGCTAAGGGTGTGTTTTGGATAGTTAGACTTCCAGTCTAAACTGTAAAAGAGATTAAAACACAGAAAAGGTTAACATAAAAAAAATGTATCATTCGTTGGGCCTCCTATAATGGATCTAGAGGAGTTCAAGGTTTTATACCATAAAATGTGAGTACAAAGAAGCATTGTGTTCAAAGACTTAAGGTTCCCCGATTTGGAGCTGTTGCATTTCTCTCAAGTTTCCATGATATGGAGATTTCATTTGGTTAATGGAATTATGAATTTGGGTGAGGGCTTCCTCTAGTTTCAGGGTCATCACCCTCAACTTATTTCCTACATATACCTCCTGGAAGGCATTCATCTATTTTATTTCGACCCTTGGATTTTTTAGGTGTGAAAATCTTGTTCAAGTCAAGTCCTAGATCAGCTGTTCTATAGCTGCAGGTTTTGCAAAGGGAGAGACTATGTTACCCAGAGAAAGGTTTAAGAATGTTAGTGTCAGTGGATAATATATCGATCATCAAAATATAGGAAACATGTTGGAAATGTCATATGGAAATAATATAAAATTCATATACATGGTACACACATTGTGAAATATGTGAGCATATAGAATGATATTTTATGAAATGATAAAAGCATGGGTACACCCTTTTAAATTACTGCCCTGTTCCCAACCATCAAACAAATCTAAAAAATCTAAGTTTAGTAGACAAAATAATACATTGAGAAGTTGTCCTGTAAACTACATGATAGAGTGAGTTCAAGCAAAATTTAAACTCATAGAAAATGCAAGTGGTTCTAATAGATCACCCAAATAATTTATTAAGCAAAGCATAATAAAGATTTGACTTCATGATTGAAAGAATTTTGGGCTTTGCTCAAAGAAGTAATCATGCCCATTAGGCAGGCAATAATATCTCTACTCCATATATCTACAGTATCATCATCAACTATGTCATAATACTTTATGTTGGTAATATTTTATGTTGGTACCCATAGAATGGAAATATGTCATGGAAATATTAGGAAATGTATGGATATTTTAACCCATGACCCAGATATGGACAAGACAAAGCTGGAGCATCAACTTGATATGACATCCTTGTATAGGTATTCAGTATTACTGGAGAGGTGTTGTGTAGCCTAGCATTGTGGGCTTGAGCCTATTTATGTTATGTCAATGACATTTACTTGTATAACTTCCTTCCTGGGCTAAATGGGCCTGGGCCTACTTTGTTTTTATGTTTTTCTTACCTCCTACTAATCAGGGGCCGATTTGTCATTGTATCTCTTTCTTATTGCCCTAGTATAAAAGTTGTCTTGGAGGGCTGGAGAGAGGTGCCGCCCATTTCTTCTAAACCTCTTTTTCTTCTATTCTCTTCTTCTTCTTGTATAGAACTGAATACAGACAAATACAGACATGGTATCAGAGCATTGATACTATCCTAACCACTGATTCAAAATCTTATATACTGTTCTGTTATTTTTCATTTTCTTTACTTAGGGTGTTAAAGAAACCCTAGTTCTGCTTGTGGTGCTCTAAACCCAGTTGCTTTCTTGGGTTTTCCCTTGGGAGAAGATCCAAGGGAACCTAAAAGTTCGGTAATGCTCCAATAGGGCAAGACAAGCTGTGAGTAGTCTCTGGACTACTACAGTAACCTGCAGTAAGCAGGTTAAGATTTTGAACTGCAGGAAGGTGCAGTCCAAGAAGGTTTTTAGATGTCTTTGTGGAAGACTTTTTATGTTCGGTTAGAGGCTCCCATCAGAGTGGGAGTGAAGTACAGGTTGTTGCCCTCTACTTCAATTTTTTAGAAGCTGAACAGTGTCTGGTTGCAGACCAGGTGTTTGTTTTGTGTTGCAGCCCAAGTTCCTCTACTTTTGTCCTGTTGTTTTGTGTAGGAGTTTCTCCAGTCTACAGGCCAGTAGTACAGATTGTTCTCTTCTGTTTTTTGGGTGAAATTTCACATCAGAAACAGTTCATTATGTTCTCAAACTCTAGTGACATAACCTCCAAGGAAAGTCAGCCAAGTGAAAGCTTATTCAACATGGAGAACACTAGCTTCCCAAATCTTCAGATCACTGATGTGAAACTAGATGAATACAACTTCAAGGAGTGCTCCATTTCTGCAAAACTTCACATCACAAGTCGTGGTTTACTAGGGTACATAGATGGACAAGTCAAAGAACCTAAGAAGGAAGAACCTACATATGGAACTTGGATAGAAAAAAAAATGCACTTGTTATGACATGGCTGTTATCTTCCATGACACCAAAGATTGCTAGAACAGTCCAACACTATCCTACAGCTCATAAGATTTGGGAAAAATTATCTACCACCTATGGACAAAGGAAAAACAATGCAAGAATTTTTAGAATGACACAAGACATTACAACCTTGACTCAAGGAAGTTTATCAGTTGCAACTTACTTTGCTACTCTTGAGGGGCTTTGGGAAGAGCTTGATCATCATCTTGTTTTTGATTGGAAGAACTCTGAGGACCAAAAAATGCACCGAAAGCAAACTGAGGAAATGAGAGTATTCAAATTTCTTGCTGGACTCAACTCTTCTTATGAGAGCATCAGTTCTTAGATCTTGGGGAGAGATTAACTTCCCTCTTTGCAGCATGTTTCTACTTAATTAGAAATGAGGAGATCCAGAGAAAAGAAATGAAGGTAGAAGCCCCTCCACAGCTGGGTGAACATTCAGCACTTGTTTCAACCACACAAAAAGGAGGGAAAGGAGGAGATAAAAGAAATCTGAAGTGCTCTCGTTGTGGGGGAGAGAGACATACCAAAGAAACCTGCTAGGTCTTGCATCCTCACCTTAAACCAGCAGCTCTTAGGAAGGAGAAAAAGCTGAATAAAGGTCCAAGACCTTATGGACATGTAGCAAGTTCAAATCTGGTGGATGAATTGCAAAAGCCTATCACCTCGAGTGCTTCTTCGTGTATGGGACAGACCACTACTTTCCCAAGCAGCTTCCCTGAATTTACAGCAGCAGAGGTAGACATTCTAAATCGAGCTATGACTCAATTCAAACAATCCACTATTCCTTCCTCATCCTTTGCTAAGACAGGTATGTTTTCTGCCCTTACTGCTATTCAGTCTCATCCGAATGACCCTTGGGTGATTGACTCAGGTGCCTTGAACATATGACAAACAATTCTTCCTATTTCTCATCTTATCGTCTTGGTTCTGGGCAAGATAAAGTAAGAGTTGTTGATGGTTCTCTTTCCCTTATTCATGGAAAAGGGGATATCCAACTTGGAAAGGATATTCCTCTTAAATCTGTTTTGCATGTTCCAAACTTTACTGCAAATTTGCTTTCAGTTTCTAAGATCACCAAAGACTTGGATTGTATTGTGACCTTTTCCCCCATACATTGTGTTTTCTAGGATCAGCTGACGAGGCAAACGATTGGGAGTGGTCATGAGGCTGGTGGTCTCTACTACCTCAATGAAGATATCATTTCAGCTCATCAAGCTTCAACAAGTCACATTGGGGAATGCAAGGAGTCTAATGCTACCATCTATCTTTGGCATACTAGATTGGGTCATTTATCTTTTACCTTGTTAAGAGTCTTGTTTCCAAAATTATTTCAAAATGTGTCAATTGAGAGTCTATTTTGTGAAGTGTGTCAGTTGTCTAAACATTGTAGAACAAGCGATCCGAACTCTAATAATGAAGTTAATGCTCCTTTTGATTTGATTCATTCCAATGTGTTGGGTCCTTCACCCATTACTTCTATGGATGGTTATCGTTACTTTATCAGTTTTATTGACCACTTTACAAGATGTACTTGGATTGACTTGATGAAAGGAAGAGAGGAAGTACCTAGAATCACCATGGTTTTCTATAAAATGATTGAGAATCGGTCTGGGAATAAGATTAAACAATTCCGTTCTGATAATGCAGGAGAATACTTCAAGAATTCTCTAAATGTATTTTTTGAAGATGAGGGAACTTTACATCAGTCCTCTTGCAGCTTCACTCCACAACAGAATGGAGTTGCAGAGAGGAAAAATAGACATCTATTGGAAATTGCTCGTGCTCTCTTGTTTCAAAACAAGGTGCCAAAGAAATTCTGGTCTCATGCTGTTCTCATTGCATCTTATCTCATAAACAGGATACTGACTAGAGTTTGGGGTATGAAGGCTCCTTTTTCTCTTTTGTGTCCAAATCAACCTACTTTTTCCTTACCCCCAAAGGTCTTTGGTTGTGTGTGTTTCATTCATATCAAGGATCCTAAAAGGACAAAGCTAGATCCAAAGGCAATCCAAGGGGTGTTTTTAGGCTATTCTCCTACACAAAAGGGATACAAGTGTCTAAATCCAATTACTAGGAGGAAGTTCATTACAAAAGACTTCACCCTTCATGAGACTCGATCCTTTTTTGACCCTCCTCAAAATCCCCTTCAAGGAGAGACTAATGGGGTGGAAGAGACTTCCTAGGGGGTTAATCCTTTTGTTCCTGCTCCTACTCCTCTTCCAATTGCTCCTCCTGATCCAATTCCTTCTGAACCTATTGAGTCTACTTGTCCAGTTGATGAAGATGTCACTGCTCCTAACCATTGTGATGAAGAAGCCAAAGAAGTGACTACTCCTAACCATTGTGATGTAAGTGTTTATCAAAGGAAAAGAAAGAGAGACTTGCTAGTTCATGATTGCAACCAATTGGATTCTGGTCAAGGTATGGTTGCTCCCACTACATCCACTAGTCTTGATCCCGATCTTCCCATTGCTTTGCGGAAACCAGTTCGATCTTGCCTCTCCATCCTATAAATATATTTGTCTCGTATTCTCATTTGTCTCCTACCTATCACTCTTTCGTTTGTGCATTGTCTTATGTTTTTACTCCTACGTTCTCAGAGGTTGTTGTTGACCCCAAACGGAAGGAAGCTATGGATAAAGAAATGAGAGCATTATTGAAAACAAACACTTGGGAGCTAGATCTACCAGATGGGAAGAACACTATGGGGCGTAAGTGGGCTTGCATAATTAAACATAGAGTAGATGGCACTATTGAAAGATATAAAGCTAGATTGGTTGCAAAAGGGTTCAACCAAAGGGAAGGTATTGATTACAAGGAGACTTTTGCTCTAGTTGCCAAATTAAATACAATTGGAGTTACTTTCTGTAGCAGCAAACTTTTCCTGGGAACTGCATCAATTGGATGTTAAGAATGCCTTCCTAAATGGAAACTTGCAGGAAGAAGTGTATATGGACCCTCCTCTAGGATACAACATGAGAGGAAAGGTGTGTAAACTAAAAAGGGCCTTGTATGGTCTCAAACAATCCCCAAGAGCATGGTTTGAGAGATTGTGCAGAGCAATGAAGGAAATAGGGTATAAACAAAGTGGTGCAGATCATACATTGTTCTATAAGAGGGATGGTGAGAAGTTGACAACTCTGATTATCTATGTTGATGATATGGTGGTTATTGGATATGATACAAAGGAAATTATGGAATTAAAAGGTTTCTTAGCCTCAAAATATATGAAATCAAGAATCTAGGGCACTTGCGATATTTCTTGGGAATAAAAGTGGCTAGATCCAAGGAAGGGATTTACATCTGTTAGAGAAAGTATGCTCTTGACTTGCTGAAGGAGACCAGGAAGTTCGGAATCAGACCTGCTGACACCTCCATAGAGCAAAATCATGGATTGCAAGGAGGTGATGAGGAACCTTATCCTGATAAAGAAAGATATCAACAGTTGGTTGGAAAATTGTTGTATCTATCTCTCACTAGGCCGGATATTGCATATTCAACCCATGTAATTAGCCAATTCATGCATAATCCACAAGTCTCACATATGAAAGCAATAGAGAGAATCTTGAGATATCTCAAGTCATGTCCTAGGAAAGGATTATTATTTAAGAAGCATGACAAAATAGAAGTTGAAGCATTCACAAATGCTGATTGGGCTGGTTCCCGTGGAGACAGAAGATCTACATCAGGGTATTGCACCTTTGTGGGTGGAAATTTGGTTACGTAGAGAAGCAAGAAATAGGCTGTTGTGGCAAGATCAAGTGCTGAAGCTGAATACAGAGCCATGGCTCATGGTGTTGCTAAACTTCTTTGGCTTCGAATCCTCCTAAAGGAATTGGGGATAGATATAACTGGACCACTCAAGCTCTATTGTGTCAATCAAGCTGCAACTAACATTGCAAATAACCCAGTCCAGCATGATAGAACGAAGCATATCGAGATAGATAGACATTTTGAACGTGAAAGGATTGTCTCTGGAGAATTCTGTATTCCCTACATGCCATCAACAAAACAGCTAGCTGATGTTTTCACTAAAGGACTCACAAAATCCAGATTTGTGGAGCTGTTATGCAAGATGGGCATGATAGATATCTATGCTCAGCTTGAGGGGGAGCGTTTTGTAGCCTAGCATTGTGGGCTTGGGCCTATTTATGTTATGTCATAACATTTACTTGTGTAACTTCCTGGGCTAAATGGGCCCGGGCCTACTTTGTTTTTATGTTTTTCTTACTGCCTACTAATCAAGGGTAGATTTGTCATTGTATCTCTTTCTTATTGCCCTAGTATAAAAGTTGTCTTGGAGAGCTGGAGAGAGGTGCTGCCCATTTCTTCTAAACCTCTTTTTCTTCTATTCTCTTCTTGTTCTTCTATAGAACTGAATACAAACAAATACAGAGAAGAGGTTTGAGGGGCCAATTTGTATCAAATTTCAGAGGCCTAATCCCTTGGATGGAGGCTACTTTTGGTTTAACTCTTAGGCTCTGTTTGTTGGCAGTGTAAATCTCAACCAGGTAGAAATTTTGCACCCAGTTCAGTTTTATATCTGCTTGTTTATATATTGTAACTATGATTTGCACTCCTTCCTGATACAAAATTTGCACTCTTTTGTGTCATTTGCACTCACTGGCAGTGCAAATTTTGCATCCCAAAAACAGAAACA
Source organism: Nelumbo nucifera (assembly GCF_000365185.1). The sequence continues at coordinate 450,699 of NW_010729343.1, read as the reverse complement.
AAATTTGCACCACCTTCCTCTTACTTCAATTCTCTCTCGTATAAAGTGGGGAGTCGGGGACCACCTCACCTTGCATCCTACCCCACTCCTAAACAGATAACCCTCCTACCTCCATTCATTTTCATATAAAATGGAGGTAACTTCATTTTAGTTCTCACCAACAAATAGGACAGTCAAATCTGAAGCAAAAGTAAACCAGAATTTGCACTCGGCCCTTTTGCACTCCCATGCATTTACAGCAGTGCAAATGAATTTGCATTTCAAACTAAGCCTTCCAGTGGTCTATTTCTTGTGGTTGGCTATGCTCTTTTTGTGCCTTCTCTAGATCCTCTTTACTTCTCTAAGAAAATTGTATCACTTAAATCATGTAAATAAATTGTAAAATCATTTATTCCTAAAAATTACAACAAAATTTCTTTTATTGATAAAAGAAATTTCATCGATTATGCTCAAAAATTAGCATTACAGGACAAGACTATCAATGCCTGATTTTTTCCAAGGTGGTGAAATATTGACACAAGCTCCCCTCCTTTATTTTGTTCCACTCAGTTTGAATTTTTTCTAATACTTCGAATCTTTGTTTATGCTAAAAATTTCACTTGAAACATTTTCTTATTTCCTTCTAACCTTTTTTGATAGGTGAAGTATAAATTTCATTAATAGGAGGGAAAGGCTCCCTCAACAAAACATGTAAATGAGCATCAGTTTTGCATGAAATGGATAAAGTATACAGCAAAATTTTACTGTAAAATAATTCCCCCCCCCAAAGGGAAGAGAAATTATGGAGCTTTAAATGCTGCATCTTTTCGTAACATCTAGCCCACCACACCATATACTTCTCAGCTTTACCCAGAATATTTGACTCCACATGATGCTCCAAAGTACCAAACTCAACTGTTACACTCCTTCAACAATGACCAGCACACAGATAATGGCACGAGCTTCTTTCCTTCTAACCTTGTAGCATTAATTTCGATTTGAAAATGGTTAAATGTCCTCACTTTTTTCAACTCACCTAAGCAAGCAATCATTTTGGATTGGTGGGGATACCCCTTCCCCACTGTCAACAGAGCCTCCTACCTATGTTTTTTCTTTTTTTTGAAAGGTGGTGAATAGAGATAAATGGCTGCAGAGGGAGATGTTTCCTCAACAACCTAGTACAACAGTACATTTCATAGTGCCATTACAACCATAACACGGAAAAGTTGTCGTCCCATAAAATACCTCCCCAAGACTGCTGAAAACGGTTGGACTTAAATCCCCTGAACAAAATATGAATTGTTACCAATTTCAGCAGCATGATTCTTTCTATCTTAGCACACATCTTCTCAATGGGAAGGAACTGCTCTTTGAAGGTTCTGCCATTTGTCTCCCTCCAAATGCACTAGCAGATCACTAGAGGGATCATATTCCATAACACATTACCCCTCTTGCTGAAGACTTGGGACCTCCAAGAAGAAACCAAGGATTCAATATCAGAAGGGACCACCCAACACACACCAGGCTGCAAAGCATGAAACCAAATAGAATAGGAGAAGCTGCGGTTTACTAGCAAATGTTATACGTTTTCCTCAGCCTGCCCACAAACACAACACCAGTCGATGATGCACATTCCTTTTCTTCTCAGAACATCTATGGTTGGGATTTTACCTTTGATAGCACCCCCAAGGAAAAATATCACCTTTGAGGGACCTTCTACTTTTAGATCCACACTCAATAGGGTTTCTCTGTCTCCACATAGGCCAAGTTTTGAAACATTGATATGACTGTGAACACCCCTGATTTTTCATTTGGCCACCAGAATCAGTCTTCAAGCATTGGTTGAGGCTTTACCTGTTCCACAGTTTGCAACAATGCTAATAGGGTCTCCACATCCTAATCATTGGCATTACTTCTCAATGTGGTATACCATACAATCTCATTTGCATTCTCCTCTAAGAGTCACAGATTCAGGCAGCTTAAACTTGGGCCAAAGCAAAGATGAGTGGGCCATTTCCATACCACCAGTCTTTCCAGAAGCACATGCTCTCACTTGTTCCTGATTTAAAGATGACAATACTTGAAGAAGATATCGCTGTTGTTCATGATTTCCTTCCACAAACCAGTGCCATAAGCTTCAATAACAGGGTCTAATTCCCAACCAAGACCAGCCTCCCCACACTTACATTTAATTTATCTCCACTTCTCATATTTCTCAGTACCAAACCGCCATAACCATTTGGTTAGGGGAGCATTATTAATCTGTTCCAGTGGCTGAATGCCAACTCCACCTTGGTGTTTAGGCTTACATGCCTCTGCCCAAGTCAGTAAATGCATTTTCTTATCCTCCTCTTTACCATCCCACAAGAAATCCCTTCTCAGCTTCTCAATATTATTCAAAGCCGAGGCTGGAGATCTAAAAATGGACATAAAGTAAGAAGGTAGGTTTGAGAGAACACTCTGGATTAGGATAATTTTACCTACCTTAGATAAATTATTTTTTTTCCAGCTGGATAATTTGGATCTTATTCTATGAATCAGTGGGTCCCAAATTTCCTTTGACTTGCAGTGGTTTCCCGATGGAAGACCCACAAACTTTGAAGGGAGGGAACCAACCCTGCAACAAAATACTGCAGCAATATCATCAATGTTTCCCTGGTATATTGGACATTTATCTCTTTCAAATGTATGATTTTGATGGGTCCTATACTTGAATTAGTATGTAGCAACTCTACGTCTCTACCTCATGGGTTTGGCTGTGGCCTTGTAACCACAAAGATCAACTCTCTAATGATAAAAAAAGCTCTAATAAGTAGCAAAGAGACCAAGGGCCAATTGAATATTGAAATGCTGAGCCATCCACCCGATCACAATCAGTGAAACGCCCTTTCATTTCACTTGATCAAAGCCCAATATGTATCTTTATTTGAAATGGCTCACTGGTCCTTAATGAATTGATCGCTTAAACTCTTGGTTCATCTAGTTAGAGATGATGCACAATGTAACATTTATAATGGGAAAAGATAAGATAATAAAATCACAGAATAAATTCATAACCAGAAAGGAAAATCCTGAATTCTAAATTAAAAAGCATATACTTACTTCGCAGACAAGGAAGATCCTGCACGCATGGATCAGCTCCACTTCTAGATCAATATGAAGTAAATAGTAAGTGAACATTATGAGATTATCATACTATAACTTTTTTAGGGAACAAACAATCAAAAAGCAATGACTCATTATTTCTTCACTATATCTAAAACCTATGATGAAATTCTCCAAAATAAGAAAGTAGAAACTTACAAGTAGTTTCCCAAAAAATAGCTACCAAACAAATTTCTGGAAAAAAAAATAATATAAAAGCAAAAAGTTTAGAAATCAAGACAAATATCTAGCCACATCAAACTGGAATTACAAGCACATTGAATCAAGAAAAGATGTTCTTACATGTGTCCTCGACAACTAATTTGCCTCGAGCTTTCTAATGTAAAATTGTTGTAAGAAAGATCACTGTATTTTAAAGATACAAAGAACAAAGAACAATCATCTTCTTGAAAAGAGTTCATTGCATAATAAGATATAATATATACAATATTAATTTCCTTTAGATTGAAATAATAAACTTCCTATTTCATAAGTAGGTAATAAGCATCACCTAACTAGAAATTGACAGAAAACTTACATGCTTTCTCCTTTATTTTGCATCCAACTAGGCACAGAACCATTTAGCATGTTCCCAGTCAGAAATCTAAAAAAAAGTGACATCAGTGGTATTACATGGTTGAGTAATTGTTTGCACAATCCTAGCATTGTGAGAGGCAATTAGAAATTTGTGACAACTCCAACACCAGAATTATAACACTTACATGCGATCCACTTTTGACAGCTTTTCATAGCTATCTGGAAGTTGCCCAGTCAACTTGTTAAAGCTGAGGTCTCTGCAGAGAAAGATGGTCACAAATACAATAAAAGAAAAGCTTCTGGCCCAAAGTATTCCTTACAATCACATTGTTTCTAAATGTTTCCATCAAAGGCCACTCCTAACTTTGAATGTTTATATTAACATCTCAAAACAATTCATTAGAGTAATGTACCTATCCACAAGTCAAGTAACAGACATGTACATAACCACCAGTTAAGTACCTACACCTTTTTTTTAGTATTATACTTCTAATATGAATCTAAAAGTTCTCCAATTTTCCATGATAATATTTTTAATTTAAATTAGACTTGATAAAACAATTCATTTGACCAATGACTAAAATATCAACAAAATATGCCCGTATTGGGGGATACCGTATCTGTTTCGGTGTACCCAAATACACTTGGATACACCAATACAAAAGCTTCTTAAAAACTGTTAAAAGTTTAAAGGTGGGAGTGGGGCCCTCTTATACCTATAAGTAAAAAAAAAAAGTATAAAAAAATTAAAAACACCTACATATCGGTCATATCAATACACACTGATACCCACTTGATACAATTACTAGTTACTGATTTGGAGAAATCTTTGCACCCAAAAACCTCTCACCAAATCAGATCATGTAGAAATGCCTAGATGTGCACTTTTTCTGTTCAAATGGTTGTCTGTCTGGCCAAAGGGTAAAATAAATAATTGGTAACCTAGCTAACAAACACCAGAAAATAAAAATGATTTGATGGAGAAGTGATCACTACAGTCTAGACCCCATGTATCAATATTTTAATCCTTTCTTTGGATACAAATTACTAGTTACTGATTTGGAGAAATCTTTGCACCCAAAATCTCTCACCAAATCAGATGGTGTAGAAATATCTAGATATGATATTTTCCTGCTCAAATGGCTGTCTGTCTGGCCAAAGGGTAAAATAAATAATTGATAACCTAGCTAACAAACACCAGAAAAAAAATGATTTGATGGATAAGTGATCACTAGGGTCTAGACTCCATTCACTGTCTGACAAAAGAAAAAGAAAAGAAAACTCATCAAATTGACATCCCAACCACTAGTTGCAAATAATTTACAACACCATCTCTCTAGTTTCTACCATGTCATAAGGAGAGGAACAAAGATCTACCACTGCACCAGCTATCTCCCCAAAAATTGGATCTAATATCCTTTCTCCAATAAAGTCCACCACCCAATGTTGGTCCCAATTATTTGGGGTCTTGGGAGGAGTGGACATGATAAGGACCTAACTTTTGGCAATTTTTGCACAATGTGGCATCCCTTAGACTTGAACCCGCATTGTCATGATTTTCAGCCGAAGGTTTTACAATCCACTACATGTCTGGTTGTTAAAACCAGCCAAATGATAATGAATAATGTGCCAGACATTTATATCCATAGGGTTCCATGAAGGGCGATGATTCCCAACAATACTTGCTTGCAATGATTCTTCTCCAACACACATTGTAATCTTTCCAGAATATCCATTGTCACTTGAGAGAAGGAGCAGCATTATTTGGATATGTTGTATACCAAGTACTCTTCCTTTTGATATGAAAGCTGAGCCCAATCCTCTAACTGTAATTTCTCCAGATCATTGGACTTGTCCCAAATGGAGCCCTTCTCCATTATCCAGGATATTGGCTAGTGATTTGTAAACAGACATGACTGACAAATATAATTTGAGATTGGCAAGGGTTTGTTTGATTAAAATGAGCTTCCATCACTAGAACAGATATCCCTACTTCTACCCTACCAATTTCCATCCTTGACTTTCTTTCACTTTTTTCTTTTATCTTTCTAATTGACATTGGCGTTGGTATAAGAGGATGAATTTGCAAGATTGGGCAACTGGGAACCAAAAAAAAGAACTTGTTGATGTGGTAGTTGGTCTTCTGTATCCAAATCATATTAATCTAGTTTTCCTAATATTTTCTCTTTTATCCTTCTGATTGATGTCAGTATTGGTGTAAGGGAATAAGTTTGCTAGATTCGTCAAGTTTCAAATGAACTTACATGTAGCAGGTAGCCAGAAGATGGGGAGACTTACAAAGTTGTCAAAGTTGTCATTTGTCCAAGATATTCAGGTAAATTTCCAGTAATGTTGCAACTCCTTAACATCCTATAATAAGGAATGAAAATAGTGTCAATTCAAACAACACAATATAGATAATCTTCTATATATATAAAATTCAACTCACAGTGTCATCAAGCTTGTCATGTTACTCAGTTGTGGAAATCTTTCTTCTGGTCCATTTGTATCACTTATCCTCCTGCACTTAAACAATTCACCAAGAGTAAATACAAGAAACTACTTCATTAAAGATCACAAAATATTCATTTATCACAAAACAACAAAGACAATATGAAATAAAGAGGATCTTTGCTCACAGGTCCGTTAGCTTTTGCAAAAGAGAAATCTCAGTAGGAATGGGCCCTTCAAAACCACTTGCTTGTATCCATCTGCCATTAACCAAATGTAAATGAAATAAATGTGATTGTGAGTGGCTTCTAAATTCTACTTCTAGAAGACATTCAGAAACTAAAAATTAAAAAGAAAAATATCTTACAACATTGAGAGGTTTTTCCAGTTCTGAATAATACCAGGTATTTTTCCACTAAACTGATTATCACTTATGCGGCTGCACTACGTTACAGATTATCATCAACAGTTAAAAAGAAAAAGAATCAATATGACAAAGACAAGAAATCTAAATTTAGGCATATAGTTTCCGGAGGAAACTTACAAATCCGTCAAGCTGATCAGGTTAGAAAGTTTCCCCGGCAACTGCCCCGTGAAATTATTCGATGAAAGTACCCTGGAACAGCCAGCAGAAAAAAAAAAAAAAAAAAAAAAAAAAAAAAAAGAGAAATAACCCAGCTTACACAATAAGATCCTTTAAAAGTATGGAAATTCGATAAAAACCAGAAGTATAAGAAGCCATAAATAGCGCGTAATGAAAGAAGGAACTTACAATCTTCTTAAGTTGACTAGATTGCCAAGTTCTGGAGGAATAACTCCAGAGAGTTGGTTGGAGTCCAGGACCCTGAAATTCAAACTATTTAGTTTTAAAATAAACAAAGAAAAACTATACCGCTGAAAATATTTAAGTAAAACAAGGGAAAAACAGAAGTTACAGCTGGTGGAGAGTGGTGAGGTTCCCAAGTTCTTTGGGTACTGAACCCGATAATCGGTTTGCCTGAAGGGCGCTGCAGTAACAACAGTTGATTGATTGTAAAACAGAAAAGAAAAAAAAAAAAAAAAACTTTTGAATGCTAAGTTACGCCATGAGAACAAGAGAATAAGCGAATACACTATTTACATTATCTCCAACTTCATAGAACCCCATTCCTGAGGTATTGTACCGTTGAGATAGTTACGGGTGAGATCACTGTGACAAAGATCGAGATGAGTTTTAGTTAAGTTAGGTACTACTTTAACATAAACGAACGTGTGATGAGGAGATAGTAGTAGAACTCAAGGGAGAACGGATGATACAAGAAGCTCTTACAGTTCTTTGAGGTACGGAAGCTTAACCAACTCTGACGGGAGCACGCCTGGTAGACCCTGAGATTTAAGGACTCTGCACTCCAATGGCCAAACAAGTAGGATTTTAGAGATCAGCAGTATTCAAACCAGTTTTCGACCTAAAAAATGTATTCAGAGTTCAGACCAGCTTAATATCTACTAGCGGGGAGCAGCGGCAAAATTTAAAAATGCCATTTAGAGATACAATTTTGTTAGCTTATTTGGAGATATTAATTTTTATATTTTTAAAATAAAATAACTATAACTAGATTATTATGAATAATAAACAATCACGTAGAATTAGTCTTGAACCGATTGTTTAATTGGATGGAATCATAAACCTTATTATATTAAAAACAATAGTCAAAATAATACTAATTCATTTTTATGTTAATAAGTTAAACATTTTTAATTAATATTATCTTATTTATAAAACATGATAAAAAATACAAGAAAGATAAAAAATTATATATTTCATAAAATGTTTGGTTCCAGACCTGAATCAATTCTAGACAAGTAAGAATGAGAATCAATTCAATAATTAATCAAGACAAAATTATGGAACAAAAACCATTATAATTATGTTCAATCAATTTAGCTCCATCAAGATAGACCCAACCCATTAGTTCAGCCCTAGTTTTTCTTAAATAAATAAATAAAAGTCTATTGAGATGGGACTAGTATAGGCTATCTTGAACTAGACTCGACCAATTGACAACACTAAATATTGGGCTCAAAGGAAGAAAATAATTTGTTAGTAAATTAAATATAGATAAATAAATAATTTAGTAAAATAAATAAATAAATGTTTTATTGGAATCTATCTCTAAATGTCACATCTCTTTTATTCTACCAATTTATTTTATTAAAATAAACAATTTATTTAATTTTATTAAATAAATAAATGTTTAGATAATAATAATAATAAAATAAATAAATGAATAAGTAAAAGTTGAGATAGAGAAAATGAGAGAGAGAGTTGAGAAAGAAGAGGAATGGCATTTTATTTATAGGATGTCATAATCATAAATAATTGTAAGTGGTACTATTAGAATTCTCAAATGCCATTGAATCAATTATATAAGGAGATTTGTCTTATATGTGACGTTATTGTAATTTTTGAATATTATAGAAGCAATTATATATGGAGGTTTGTCTTATTTGTAACATCCTTGTAACTTTCTAGACAAAGAGAGGTGGGAGAAATGAGAGAATAAAGAAGAAAAGGGAGAGAGAGAGAGAGAGGCGTGTCAATAATTTAGAGAACAAAAAACATGTAAATGTCAACGCCCCAATGTTGTCGTACACCCTCCCAATGCTTTAAGTATATAGATAACTAAAGTCAAACGAATAGGGGCATTCTACAATATGAATGTTTTTGTTTTCATTTGTTTTTGGAATCGTCACATTAGAAAAAACAAAACACATGTCCTTTAATTCTGTTTTTGTTTTCAAAAGGAAAAACAAGTTGGTTTTATGTCAAAAAACAGTATGTGTTTTTGAAACCAACAAAATATTGTTTTTTACTTTTTAATACAAAAACAAAATTTTTAGTATAGAAAGTAGATGATTTATGGAACATGAAGTTCAATATTTAGATAAAAATATGTTTTTGAAATCAGATTCAAGAACATGTTTTTCTATTTTAGTTTTGAAAACAGAAAACAAACACAACCAGATATTTTTGATTTATTTTTGGAACCCACAACAAGAAAAACAATTCACATTGTGGAATGCCCCCTACATAGTGCTTTTATTTTGGATAAAATACTTAAACCTCGCCTGTATATTCCGACCAACTCTTTAACCTTCCCTCCAAGTACAAAACAAAAAAAAAAAATTCCCCTTCTTGTTTTCATTGGGGTAGCGAGGGATGGCAATAGGACAGGTTTGGGGACGATTTTCTAAATTCTAGACATTACTTACCTAAACCTCTGAACCAATGTTTTTGAATTGTCATTGACCATGACAGTCTATATATTTATAAAAGTGTTTTTATAAAAGTAATTTCATAAAAACACTTTCATAAGGGTACTTTTATGAATATACTTTTATAAAAGTACTTCCGTAAAAATGATTTTATAAAAATATTTTTGCAAAAGTTCTTTCTTAAAAGTGATTTCATAAAAATACTTCAAAGTACTTTAGAGTATTGTAATAAAAGTAGTTTTATATTAAACTTGGGCAAACTGCTTTGTCCAAATTCGGTCCATTATGTGTACAAACCATTTATATTTGGACCAGTCCAAGTCCATATAATCTTTTGGACCGTCCAACCCATCCAAAAGATATTTGGACTAGATGGGGTCCAACCCGAATCCAGTCTATTGACAGCCCTAGTTAGAACATAAAAAGCTTCCTGTAAGTGCTACGTGTGTTCATCAGTACTTCAGCTGTACAAGAATGTCATCAAAATATACAATGACATGTTTGCCTAGAAAAGGCTACAAAAGTTGAGTCATAACCTTCATAAAAGTAGACGGGACATTGGACAACCCAAATGACCTAACTAGCCACTTGTACAATCCTCCATTGGTCTTGAAAGTTGTCTTTAACTCATCACTTGGCTTAAAGAGATTCTAATGTTAATCTCTTTTCAAGTCATAGTAAATACTATGGCTTGGTTGAGTTAATCCAACATCTCCCCCAATCATGATATGCAAAATCAATACTTCATTGTTATCTTGTTGATGACACAGTTGTCTGTATACATTCACCACCAGGAGTCATCCTTCTTGGGAATGAGCAAGGGAAGGATAGCACAGGGACTAAGGCCAGCTTGGCCTAATGTGTCCCTTCTTGAGTAATTCTTCCAATTGTCACCACAGCTCTACAAGTTCCCAATGGTTGAGCCTATAATGGGGTCAGTTAGGTAGGGGAGTACCTGTACGAGGTTAATCTGGTGCTGGATGTCTCATAGAGGAGGGAGGCTATCTAGTAATTCTTCAAGAAAGAGGTGTGTGTACTCATTAAGGACCAGCATTAACTTCTCTTACATTCAAACTTAGGGGTGCAACTTTTTCGGGTAAGGGTTAGGATTTTGTCAAATTTTCAATAGGCCCAATCCGAAGCCCGAACCCGAAACAGTGTAAACTATTAACTCGGGCCAACCTGACTTGCACCCCTACAAACTCATTGTAATCCATTAGAGTGATTGCAATACTACAAGTTTTCTATTGACCTCACTGGAGTCACAACAACCTAAGTATATACTTCACGTCTCCCTTGGTGAAACTATAGGTGTTGGCCCTCCCGTTATACTACCAGGGCCTCACTAGAAGCAAATGGCAAGCATCCATATGTATTATTACATCACACCAAACCTTTTTAGTGTATGACTTACTCATTGAGAAGTTTATTAAACATCACTTTGCGAATTTCACTTTAGCTCCTTTTCTTTAACTAGTTAAGAGAGTATGGCTGGGATGTGCACTGGTAGGAAGTTGAAACTTTTAAACGGCTTCCTATAAAACAGCATTATGGCACTTGCCTCCATGGGCCGGAGATGTGCACTTGGGTTTATAGTCATTCCATGGGCCGGAGATAACACCGAGTAGAGAAGAGAAAGGCAAAATCATGCATATTTTTTTTTAAGGAATACATGTCTAACGGAGGGGTAATAATACCGTCCATGTTATTTGCAATGTTAAAGACTCAAAAGACGTGTGGCATTGTTTTATTGGGTAAGTAGAGAGAATTGTAGAATTGAGTTGGTAGGAAATCCGGGCGCGAGGGATCAACCTCATAGCTTAAGGGCCACGAAGGAAGATTCTTCTCCTATGAACCCATTTGCAATTGAATAACTTTTTAATTCTACTTAACTAGTCAACAAAGTCTTCAGGGTGTAGCATTCCAACAAACTCAATAATCTCTCACTTGATTCGACAATCATAGTGTCACAGTAGGGCTTTTATAGTGATTGCATTATGTTTGGCGTGATAACAGTCTAACTCTGGAAATTGCCAAGTGGATGATGTTGAGGCATTGCCATACTCATCCATGCGATGTCAATGGGGTGAGTGAGATAAGGAAGGGGAACTGGGGAAGGGACAGGTGAGACCTTTTGGAAGTCCTCCTATAATAAAGCTCATGAACCAAGTTGGTAAGACCTGATTGAAATCTGGTCCAATCTTTTGTCGATGTTGGTGATGTAGTTCTCAAGGTCCTACATCGAGGGGTTGTTCCTCTACAAGTCTCAAACAAAACTCTCTTTGGTATCGTTTCCTCTCTATGCCCATATGCCATTAGCTCAGATACCAGGAGGTGTGGTCGGTAGTTCCAAAATGGAGTATCTCTCTCAAAGAACAATTGATGACAACATAAATACTACGACCATCAAGGACTAAAGCAGATAGTAATGTGATCCTCTTGGTTTCATAGCTCGTTGAGGTTAGCGACCTTAGACCTTAGTCACTACTTCATGCATGTAGGGGTACTAAGGGTTTGGTCTCCATGGCTATGTAACAAGTCCAACAGTAGGGAATATGGGGAAATGAAACAAACTTCAACAAGGAGTATTCTTCTGCAAAATAGTTTGACTTATGTATATATATATAAAGTCAAAGGTGTGGTTACAACAATCAAACACCAGAAGCTCAAAATGGAAATTGACACTTGATAAAGTCAAACACATGATCTTGTTCATTCCTCTCTAACCCTTTTCTTTCTCATTGTTTTCTCATATCCTTCCTGACATTGTGCATCAATCATTAATCTATCTTAGTTTTTCATCTCACTGCCACTCTTACATTTGTCCACTAAAAATTTGGGTAACAACTTGAAGGGGCACTCATGCCAGAAGCTTTAATATAAGTAGCAACTTGTGAAGGTTTATAGGTTCCTGATTTGTGCAATAACGACTATGGTGGCTTCACAAAGGATAAAAGTGGTGTAATAGGTATTTATAGAGGATTAACTACAACATTTTTTTTTTTTATATTAGTATTAGGTAACCTATTTTATGCCCTTCTAATAAAGTCTTGTGGATTCATAACAGCTTTTTCATCAAACCAGTATATATAATAAACTGATTACCTTTAAAATCTGCCCAGGAAAATATCTTTGTTTCTCTTGGGAAATTTTGTGGAGGGCAAAACTAATATCATGTGATGTTACGTATAATTAAACAAAATGTGATGGGTTAACTAACAGAAGGATAATGCGAGTTACCCTTTTAATTTGTAATTGATTACTTCTACCCAAGTTATTTTTGCTTTTAATTTCCCCAAACTCTTTTATCCCTTTTAATTTGTTATCGATCACTTATTCAAACAAAGTGTCATATATGGTTTTTTGTACAAGTGATCTGAGCAATCTCTTTATACATACTCTCTCTCTCTCATTTTATTCCATATTTTGTATGACTTCATTTTTAATCTTGTCCTTTCAAGATTTACCATGACTCATCAATCTAAGCATTTGTATTTCTACCATACTCCTTACTAATAAGTAAGCACGTGCTTTGCACGTGGCAATATTTGACAATAATGATGATAATAATAATATGTATTCAAAATTTTCAACAATTTTTTATATTTTGTGTATAAAAATAATTCCTATTTATCACTCTTATTTTGGTATAATATAATGAATATATGATATTAGAAATGTGCCCAAATGGTTTTTACAAAATTTATTTATTTTTATAATTTTTATGTTTTTATCCTTTTTTAATTTTATTATTTAATTATGACATCAAGGGTTAACACATTTGAGCTAAAATGTTGAACTACTGACTTACCACCAAAATTTTCTATTTCTATTTTCTATTTTTTTGTATGACATGATGGATATATAATATTAGAGATGTGCCCAAATGTCTTACTACAAAATTTCTTCATTTTTCATTTTTTTTTTGTTTTTTATCTTTTTTATATTTTGTATTATGATATAAAGGGCTGACACAATTGTCCCAAAAGGTTAAATTGGTGACCCTCTACTAGATAATAATGTAAGCTAATTTTTGCATAAGCCTTATATTTTTTGTATTCCATTTTCATCATCAATAAAACAATTCTTTTTCATCACACTTATTTTATTTAATATGATTAATTTAAAATATTAGTGAATTTTTGTATTATTTTCATTTTTTGGTTTTTATCATTTTTAAAATTTTTATTATTTAATTTTGATATCAAGGCCTGACACATTTAATCCAAAAGGTTGAATTGTTGATACACCCACAAATATGAATACAATTTCATTTTTATGGGTCAGTTTTAAATTTTGTATTTCATTTCCAACATCAATAAAAACAATCATTGTTTACCATACATCCTTATCTTTAATACATATTCCCAATTTTATACATTTTTTAAATTTTTTGTATTTATTCTCATTTTAAAAGTTTTGCTATTTAACTATGACATCATCGGTTGACCCATTTGACTTGGATGGTTGAATTACATACCCACCACCAAGATGGAAGAATGATGTCATTTTTGGGTTGGTTTTAAACATGGGTTTTATATTAATTATTAATAGTGCTAAAAGTAGATGAAATACTTTATATGAAGCAAAGAAAATAATGATAGAATTTATTAGTAAAAAAATTAGTTCAAATATAAGCTTTAATGAGATAGAATGAGAATTAATACATCAAATATAAGACTTAATGAGAGAGAATGGAATGAGGTAAAAAGCAGTTCAAATTACATTTTTTTGTCCTCACAATAAGAGTGAGAGAGCAAGTTAAAAGATAAGCACATTTTTATCATGAATACCTTGAATATAAGATTTAACGAGAGGGGTGAAAAGTAGTAGTTTAATTAAATTTTTTATCCTCATAATTAGAGAGGGACCAAGTTCAAAGATAGGGGTATTTTAATCAAACAAAATTTATACACTTTCATTCATAATTTTAATAGTAGCATAGATTTTTTTAACTGCCCAAACTTTTATTTTACAAAATTGTCCTTTTAGATGAAGTAATATTCTCCAATCACAAAAGACTAGGGGTGATCATTTCAGCCTGGCCCGGAAATTCCAGGCTTGGGCTTGGGTTTTGTGTTCGGGCCCGGGCCCACATCAGGCCCGCAAATTTTAGTGTCAGGCTTGGACTTAATACTTCAAGCCTGGCCCGGCCCACATATATTTAAACTTACATATTTTGTGTATAATGTATACATGTTATTTTACATTATATTATATATAAATATTATAACATAACATGTATAATATATAAAATAAAGTTTATATGCATGTTATGTCATTTAATATAAAATATTTTAGATATGTAATGTTTTATATATGAAAGACATTGGCCCAGAATCAGGCCCGACCCAGTCCAAGCCCGTGTAGACATAGGCTATGGCTTATGTTACAGGCCCAAAGCCCCAAGCCAGGCCGGGCCTGAGCCTAAGCTATAGCCCTTATCATAAGTGCAAACCCCGGCCCGGCTCAGCCCATGATCACCCCTACACTGGAAAATGTGACATTAAGTTATCTTTTATGTTGTGTTTGGTTTGAAAGAATTTAAAAGGTAGGGAAAGAACCATTTTTCCCTACCTTTTCTTTCAAACCAAACATAGCCTACTTAGTCTCCAATCCTAAGTTTACCTTGGTTTGCATTCCTATTAATTATTATTATTATTATTATTATTATTATTATTATTATTATACATTGTACATATTTCATTTTAGTTCTACTTATTTTGGAACCTTTTGTTTCTAATGTATATGTCTACAAACCTAGTTTTACATTAAATCTTTTGTTAGTTTCATCAATTAAAACCATGTCATCAACAAACATCAAACACCATGGGATCTCCTTTTGAATAAAAAAAAATCATCTATAAGTAGTACAAAAATGCCTTAAAGATGGTTCCTTTACGTATTTGGAGTGTTTCCTTTTATTGAAATATGTCAAAAAAAAAGTTTTTAGAGGTATTTTGGTCAATAGACACTCCAATATTGTAATTCATGAACAAATTAAAAATTTGAGTGTTTAAAATAATAAGATCATCATTTTTTAATAGGTTATTAATGGAAAGTATCTATTGTATACTTTAAGTCAGAATCTAGTAAGCATAACATTATAAGCGCACAACATTATTAATCTTTTTTAACCATAAACTTCATAGCCCTTTATCAGAATATCATCTCCCTTTGTGTGTGTGGTTTTATCTTATTTTGCTTTCTGTCCCCCATTTTTCATTCCCCCTTGAATTACAATACATTTCATATAAATTTTTGGGTAAATTGCCGAAACATCCTTTGAAGTTTTTGACAGTTGCTGAAATTTTCTCTGAAATTTGGTAATTACAATCATCTCCCCTTAACTTTTTTAATATATTTGCAAGTAAATCCCCTTTGTTAGAATCTTCTAAAAAAGAGGTACAAAATGTCCAAAATACATATACAATTACTATTGAGGTTGATTTCTATAGAAAAAAAAACAATACAAACTTTATAAACAATAAAAATAGAGAATTTAAAATAATAGCTTTAGATTTGAGTGATTGATATGAAGGTCAAGTTTGAAAATAAATCTATTTTGGAAAAGAGATTGGAAGGGTTTGAACTAGCAATTCATATGAAGAGAAAATTTGGAAAATAAACATTGTGGCCTGAAGTAACTGTATGGGTATTTGAACATTTTCATGCCTCTTTTTAGAAGATTATAACAAAGGGGGTCTACTTGCGGCTATGACAGAGGGCTTAGGGAAGGTGATTGCAATTACCAAACTAACAGGGGAGGTTTCAGCAACAACCAAAAACTTCAGGAGAAGTTTCAGCAATTTACCCCAAATTTTGTATTTTTTTTCTCTTCAAGATATCTGTCTTCCATTTCAATTTCACTGTCCAAATATGAAATGTCATTTTTTTGCCTTGCACAAGTAAAACATTAGAGGATTTGAGCTCCTTCTATTCCACTCATGACTTGAGTCATTAACAAATTATCCTACTTGCCCTCTTTTAATTTCTTGCTTTCCAAAGATCTTTAGGAAAGGTTTCCATTAGCCCCTCCATTTACTCAACGCTTCACTTCTTTCTCTATTATTCTTAACCAATTTACATTGACATTACTGATGAGAGATCCATTTCAGCATTGACGTCACACTATGGAGAATCAAGGTACCTTCTTCCAATATTGAAGTCAACTGATGTACACAATAAGAGTATGATTTGCTGTATGGCCTATCGATTACTGAGTTTAAGTTCTTAGAAAAACCAAAGACAAATTATTTTGGGCTTGAATTACTTTTTCAGGTACTTGCAACAATAATAGGTGAAATATCAATTTGAACATTTCTGATAGTTGGTTTTCATGAGAAATACAAAATTAAATATTCCAAATTCGCCTTATTCGCTTCATTTCTACGTATTTGCTATCATTTTAGTCATAGATATAATATAGCCGAGGTCTCTCAAAGTGGGTATTTCTTTTCTTTGACTTGGGGCTCTTATATGGGATTTCTTTTCTATTTTTCATGATTTTTATTTATTTTAATACTGATATTGGAATAAATTAAATTACATCCTAAGCCCTGTCATGCACAACTATTACTTAGAATATAATTTATCAACTCTTATTTTCAACCAAGTTTGATTATATTTGGTATCATTGTTGTTTTTATCTGGGTTAATCAATATATCTACCTGAAACCTTTTGGATTGATCAATACAAATTAGTGAGAATGATTATACTTCATAAGAAAGTCACTTCAGCTAGAATGATTATACTTAACTGCTTTGGGACAGGTAAGTTTTAACCAGTAAATGGCACACATTTTTAAAATATGCTTATTGGGGGTATTCATGGTCCAGTTGGTGCATTTTAGAAAGAATCTCATACCATAAGATACGATTACGGTTTGGTACAATTTCTAATATGATCTACGCCACTCAATTAGGCTAAACCCAATTAGAATTAAAGCCCAAACAACATACATGCTTGCATAAATAATAAATAAACTTTTAATATAAAATAATCAAAACATCATCATTGGTACACTATATAAGAATCAAATTTGGTTATAATGATATATTTTTGAGACCCCAAGGTCAATTCCATTAATCGTCCAAAGTAGTTAGATTCAGTTTAAACTATTTGAGAGTTTAGATAGAGTTTATGATACTGAATGATACCGAAAGAGCCTTGACCAATCAAATTTCTCCGTGAATATTCCCTTATTGGTCATATTTGTTGATATATATATATATGATGTTGGCACATTCGGTTGGGCCAATGGCGAGCCTATACGCATTAGGCGGCTAAGCATAGAGTGGAACCAATCGGGTCACGGGTAGAGCTGAAGTTAGTACCTCGCGTTGGATCAATCAGGGCCCATGCTAGGTTGGGCTTGGCAGGCCTCGCAGAGCCAATCGTGCGCCCTCACCTGGTGCTCCCAAATGATCACGCCCTCAGTACGAACTACATCCAAACCATCCGATGTCACCTGCCCCTGGCGGCCTTAAGTATAAATAGGAGGCAATCCCCTCCAGGTAAAGGATTGAATACTCCAGCTCTCTAGCTCACTCTTAAGATTACTTGCTCTCCTGTGACCTCGTCTGCGTGTTCGCATCTCAGACCTCGTCCACCTCGTACTCTCTTACTAACTTGACCATCGGAGTTCTCGCCCCGGGTCTTCACCCGAGGCCTCTGACATTTTTCTTCCCTGCAAAACCGATACTGGGATCCTCATCCACCTCGAGTATCGAACACAACAGATATCGGACCTCGGACCATAGATCTCCCTGATCTCAGACTCCACTCCTCAGCCACACCTGTCCTGAGACTTCTAGTACCTCGGGTCTACTTGGACTTGGGGGTGAATTGACAGTGTTGACCACGGCCAATCTGAGCATCAACAATTGGCGCTGTCTATGGGAATGTCGCTAAGACTTCCTTCAATCTAACTTGCAATAAAGACTTCCTTCAACATGATATGAAACACCAGGAATGCCCAGAACTTAGTCACCAACAAGCAATTCCAAGAGGTCCTAGACCGATTGGACCACCTCGTCGGCGTGTTAAGGTGTGTCCCCAGGCAGGAAGCCGCCCCGCCCGGGCATCGGGCTAGTGGGGGTAGTGCGAGTCTGCGGACCCGCTAGCCCTTAGCTCCACTGACTCCCACCAGGCCGAGCCCTCTGAACCTGGTAGCAACCGACGTGTGAGCCAACCCCCTCGGCATGCAAGACCTCTCAGTCGAAGGGAGAATGAATCAGTATGGTGTTGCAACCAACGTCAAAGCCAAGGGTACCGCTGCCGACAAGAAACACCACCTCCATCTCGCACCTTGCACCTTCGAGACTACCTCGACGACAGATGGGCCAAAAGGAACTGAGACGTAGCCAGCCCGTCCCACCGACGAGGAGAATGGGATGAAGCCGAGGTACCCACTGGTGAGCAGATCACCGATATACAGGCACAACTCAACGTGGTGAAGGACGAACTTCGGCAAGTCAAGAAGAGCTGAGGTGACACCTCGACAAGACAGTATCCCTCCACTAGGATGGGTGCCTTCACTGCCACCATCACCTCGGAGCCTCTTCCACAACATTTTAAAGCCCCCATACTAGAGACTTACGAAGGCAACTCAAATCTAGACTAGAACCTAGAGAGCTTCTGGGTACTCATGCTCTTGTATGGGTACTCTGACACATAGATGTGTCGAGCCTTCCAGGCAACTCTCAAGGGGGCAGCTCAGCATTGGTTCTCCAGGCTCCAGCCTTGAAGGCACAGACGTACATCGCCACAGAGGAAGCCTCGGTCAGCGAGCCCCGAGGTGGAGAGGCTGACCTCTACCATGGCAACCACCGACATGAAGATAACTGCGGTGACGACACCAACAGGAAGCCACCGGTCTCATCCTATGACGAGTACACGCTGCTTAACTCCACCCGAGCACACATCCTCATGCAAGTAGGAGGGGAGGAGTATGTAAAGTGGCCTAGGAAGAGAAAGAGGAACCCTAAGAGGGGTGACCCAACAAAATACTACATGTTTCACTATGGCATCAACCACGACACCAAGGAGTGCTACGACCTTCAAGATGAGATTGAGTCGCTCATCCGACCTCATCACCTCACCCAATAGCAACGGTTGCAATCAGTCATCACCAACGTTTCGGCCTTGGCTGTACCCGCAAGCCGAACTATGTAACCTCAAGAGCTCGACTTCGGCCAACCATGTACACATTTTGTAATAAAGCAAGTTTCTCTTACCTCGCCTCAAACCCTCAACGTATACATTCTTGTCTCGACCGAGCACCCTTCCGCAGCATACAACCTCAGTCCAAGGCACACAACCCTAGGAGGTAGTACGCCTAGTCGCCAGGTCCCCCACCTTGCTATACAGCCTGGCCACGGTATACAACCTTTGCCAAGGTTATACACTTAGACCAGACGTCGGCCCAAGGCATATGGCCCGCTGGAGGTCACACTCTTGCTCATCCCTTCTGAGAGGGAACCTATTGGACCTCAACTGCAACTAACGAGTCAGCCCTTAATTTTGGCTTCAACCTCGGAGAGACCCTCCAAATGAGTGAGTCCTCATCCAAGATCAAGAAGTGGCATCGACCCACTGCTCAACTCAATTCATGGTAGAACAGACATGCTGAAGGCGACAACACCACCTTGTTGAGACCAGTGCAGTCCATGGCACCGGATGAGCTCTACGCAGCCCTGGCTAGATGCGGTTTCATGTGCCCTATTCCCCATAAGATGGGTAGCCAGGACAGAAATGGCGTGTGCCTCCCTCTCTTCACTAAGGAAGGGGGTCCCGGATTTTTGGCGGCGAAGCTGGGCCTTGGCCTTACCTACCTGGGCAATTGAGCATATGGGTTATTGAACGATGAATTTTTGCAACTTGTGACCTTTCGGAAGGGGGTACCGACCCCTACATGAAACACAAGAAGAAATGCAACCGCAAAAAGGCATAAGATACACAACTTGGGGACCTCTTCGGTAGCAGGCAGCCACCTTGGCTCCACAATAGCGCGGCAAGGGAAAGAGGATAGTAACCCTGACCGTCCCGACGGTTCACCTTGGCACGTGACCTCAATCACCTCGAAGGTCCACCTCGGCCTCGTCTAAGGGAATAAGTGTCAGGCTAACTTTCTAAAGCGAACGTCTAACGAGCCACTTTGGATTATTTTTTGTCTACTTGTAACATTTGAAAGGGAAGGGGCATAGACCACTCGATAAAAAAAGAGAAAGAGGAAGAAGAAAAGAAAGACAAAGGCACAAAGTATACAAAAAGTTCTCATTCCCCTTCACAACTCAACTTATAAAATTTTTGGCATTCAAGGCCAAGCACATTTATAACAGAGATAGAAACAAGAACTAAAGTCGGCTAGGCCTCGCCCTCGGTTGGAGGAATGGTAGGATCCTCAATGCTTGCGTCTGCAACTTTGGTGGGAACTTCAGCCTTGTCCTCCGAGGACGAGAGAGTCAAGGAGCACCTGCAACTGGTCAATGGGAAAGTCTGGCACCATCTTCAAAAGAGCCTTCTTGGTGTCGTCAATCCCCTCCAAGTAGGTTGCGGATCTATAGTGCGCCCAGGTACTGTTGGTACTCCAGTGTCTGTTGTCAAACAACGATAGCATCTCAGTATTTTGCCTCAACCTCAGCCTTTGACCTCCTTAATCGGTCCTCAGCTCTAGCGATGAGAGCCTTCTCGGCATTTAAGTCATCTTTCAGCGTCTATCGGAGCAGCTTCTCCTCTTTCAACAACATGAGGGTCTCGTCTAGGTTGCACTTCGTTGAAGCCACCCACACCTGAAGCTGTTTATTCTTCTTCTCAAGTCGAGTCGCATGCTCGAGAAGGAGGCGGAGGCAATCATCGAGGCTGACATAGTGACGGCAGACCTGCACCAAGCACACCATTAGTAAAGACAATAAAAGCTAGCAAGCAGCACGTCAAAAAGAGAAGGAAACTCACCTCGGCCAAGAAGTCCATCCCCTCGTCGACGATGGCAATGGGGTCTGTCTGCATCATGTCTAAGCGGTCCCCCGGAGGGACCATCCCCTTGACAAGGGCTGTGTCGATTCCCTCGGTATCAATGGAGTCCCCCTCGCGGACGCCCCACTTTGGGTAGTGGAGACAGTTCAGGCGCTCCCCCCTTGTTGGGCTTGGAAGTGGAGGGAGGAGAAAATGAGGGCCTAGCAGCAAGCCCTTCGCAGGCAGTCTACTCGGAGTAGTAGGAGCCCCTTTCCTCGGCACACCGCCCTTGGCTGGGCTGTCCCTGTGCACATGCCTCTTTGCGGGAGGTGCTGGTGGCACCTTGGTTGGCCTTTTCTAGCTAGTCTTCTTTGGCTAATCCTTCTCGGCCTTCTTCTTCCCTCTGTTGGCCCCACCAGCAGGGGCCTATGGACATGGGGTCCCTCTGGCGGGCGTGGACCCCTTCTCCACCCTTGTGGTGGTACCACAACCACTCTCCTCGGAGTCTGCCCCCCCGAGATGTCCTCTACTTGGCCATTCTTCCTGGTCAAGGCACTCTCTAGTAGCAGTCTTTTGGCATCCACATGCATCTCTACAAGAAAATAGCACCAAACAAAACGCAAGAAGACGAGGACGAAAGAGATGAAGGCGAGCAACTGAAACCGAGGGCTCTAGGGAAGCAAGAAACTCTTGGAAGCAAAGGCACTAGTGAACAAGTGATGGCCGAAGCCGAGGCCCCTATTTAAAGAAAAATGGATGGCCCAGATCACGCGGGATCCAACGACTGATGAACAACCACCTTTGATGCCTATCCGCTGACCGACACGCGTGGCCTACCTCGGGTAGATGAAACGATGTTTGGCAAACCAAAGCACCTCCTCACTGTGACTCACTAGTCAGCCCAACCGTGTTGACTTAGCATAACCGTGGTCTGGTTCACTCGTGTCCCATTTTCCCTACGGCAATTACTCAGCAACCTGTTGAGGACTCGGCCCCCAACTCGCCTATTCGGGGACTCCCGACCAATGTGACCCGTATCTGGCTCCGGGAACTACTTTCTTCATGACCCACGACACTGCATAAAGAGACTCCCTTACAAAGCAACCAAGTCACCAGCTCGGGTACCCTTGTGCTTCCTCCTCGGCACCCTTAGCCGAAGACAAGGCCTCGCGAGATGCACCCAACATTCACAAGACTAGGGGGCAAACCTCCCTTTCGCCCACCTTGCGCCATAGAAAACTTAGAGCCGAAGCCATGGCCCCCCTCTACAGGTGCAACTGAGTCGAGGCCCTGCATTAGCTTCGGTCATCCTCACAATTCAAAGGCATACTAACGCCACCATAGGCCACGATGCGCACATGTCCATCGATGCCTCCTAGTACGAGACAATGCACTCCCTTCGGCCGAAATTGAGGCCCCTTCTATCTCGGGCCCCCACCTGGGCCAATGGTGAGCCTACACGCGTCAAGCGGCGAAGCACAGAGTGGAACCAATCGGGTCGTGGGTAAAGCTGAAGTCAGCACCTCGCGTTGGACCAATCAAGGTGCATACTAGGCTGGGCTTGGCAAGCCTTGCAGAGCCAATTGCATGCCCTCACCTGGCACTCCCAGATGATCGTGCCCTTGGTACGAACTGCATCTAGGCTGTCCGAGGTCACCTGCCCCTTGGTGGCCTCAAGTATAAATAGGAGGTAACCCCTTCCAAGTAAAGGATCAAATACTCCAACTCTCTAGCTCACTCTTGAGATTACTTGCTCTCTTGTGACCTCGTCTGGGTGTTCTCATCTTAGACTTCGTCCACCTTGTACCCTCTTGCTAACTTGACCATCAGAGTCCTCACCTCGGGTATTCATCCAAGGCCTCTAACATTCTCCTTCCCTGTAGAATCGATATTGGGATTCTCATCCACCCTGGGTACCGGACACAGCGGATATCGGACCTCGGACCACAGATCTCCCTCATCACATCAACAATATATATATATATATATATATATATATATATATATATATATATATATATTCTTGGCAGGGGGGGGACCTCAATTCCCATCCCGACCCAACCCTAATTGGGGATTCCTATTAATCCCCGTCTCAGTCCCTGCCCCACCAAAACAATCTCCATCTCTG